>JABACO010000007.1:10150455-10315455 GCA_013339895.1 Ephydatia muelleri | reverse complement strand
CACCTCCTCAAACGCCACCCACTCAAAGTTCCCCAACCTTCTCCCTGTGAAGGGGGTGAGCTCTCGGTAGAAGGGTTGGCGTAGGGTCTCGTCCATGTTTTCGGGATGTATTGAGATCCTGCCCAGTGGGCCAGGGACTCTGGCTGAGGGTGGGAGCAGTCCAGGCGATGGTGGTGGTGTTGGGTGGATGGACTCTTCCATTGATGGCGACGCAGGCGGTGGCTGATTGTCTGTTGCACCCATCCCCGGACTACGGTGCTGCCTTTCAGAGAGACTATGGCCGGTGGGAGGGTGCGTTGAGGTGAAGATGGTGGCGTGGGAGGTGGGGAGGTGCCTAGGCCAGTCCCCTTTCCCATGGGTTGTAGCGCCTGGTCGGTCTGCTGGGTCCTTGTCGATATCCAGGGCGTGCGCGGGATGAATGGCTGAGCGTTGATGGGTAGCTGAGGGGTGGTAATGGCGTCTCTTCCAGGGGTCCTGCGGCTGCTGGACCACCTCCCCCCCTGAGCCACAGTGCTGCCTTGCGGAGACCATGGTTGGGGGTGTGATGGTGGTCGCGTTGGTAGCTTCTTGGTGCGATTGGTAGGATACACGCACTCCCGATCTACCGTGCTGCCTCTCACAGAGACTGTAGCCAGGGGTAGTGGGGTGGGTGCTGGAGCTGGTGCTGGTGAAGCGATGTCTGGTGAGTGGGTGGTGGGTGGCTATACCAGCAAGCAGTGATGGAGATAGCAGCTCCTCCTCCTCTGGGTCCCACATCTGAATGTTTTCCATCCCACGGATGGCCAGTGCCTCTTCCCTGGGTTGAGGTTCTTCCTCTTGTTGGGTGGTGGTTGGTGGTAGTGGGGGGATTCCCTCTTCCTCTCTTGGCCGGCTGACTGTAGCTGGTGTGCATGTGTGTGTGTATTGGTGTGGGTGTGTGTGCGTGAGGTGTTGTTGTGGATGTGTGTGCATGAGACGGTGTGGGTGAGTGTGTTGCTGAGGCTGCATTTGTATGTGTGCTTGCGTGTGTTGGAGTGTGTGTGAGTGCTGTGGGCTGGGGATGAGTGTTTATTGGGGGGGGGTAGGAGTCTGGGCTGGAGGGGTGAAGTCCAATGGGCTGGGTCTGAGGAGTGCCAGCGCCTGGTTGGCACGCCGGAGCCTCAGGATTGTTGCCTCCGAGAGTGGCGCAGGGGGTGGTGATGGGGTCCCCTCTTCCCGAGTGGCTGGGGGTGTGGCTGGCGTAGGCGACTGGGTCGGCGTTGGCTGGGCGTCCCCTTCCCCACAGTGCTCCCTTTCTGTGACCCTGGCCGTAGGGGGAGTGGTGTCTGATGACGTAGCCTCGGGGGGGGGGGGGGGGGGGTGGCTGTTGGCGATGCAGAGGTGGGTGTGGTACGCCCAGTTCTCGTACCCCTTTCGTTGGCAGGCCTTGCCCTGGTGGTCTGGGAACTGGGGGGACTCTGGATGAGCAGCGGGAGCTGGAAGCAGTGGTTGCAGGTTGCTCTGGGTGGTAGTTATCCGTTAGCCAGGTGGGGTAGGCTTTGAGGAACCTACTCTTGAAAGCTGTGACTTGGGATATGTCCCTTGTTCCCACTGCTTCTGCTAATTTGCCATTGTCTGAGGGCCCCAGCCTCTTCAGCGCTTCCTTAAAACGCGCTATTTCTCCATCTCCCCGCTTCGTCCGCGCTGTAGAGGTTCCCCTTTGTGCCTCCATTTCTGCTGCCTCCCTAGCCCATTGCGCGCTGGCTTGCTCCATATGCTGTTCGTGAATGTGCATAGAGCATGAGCGCGTCGATGGGAATGTTCACAGGCAGTACGTACACGCCTTCTCGTTAGATCCCGCGATAGCCAGAGGTGGAACCGCTGCTCCGTGTGTCAAGTGGAAGTGGCCGGATGTTGATCTCAAGCTCGCATGAACGTAGTCACACAGCGCGCACTTAAAGGAGATGTTGAGTCTAAGGCGGCTGTGTCATATGTCCATATAGCGAACGAGCGAGTTGTGTGATGTGTAGGCCAGCTTACACTCGGGGCACACGAAGCAGGTCTGGCTCGGGTGGATAACGATGACGTCAATCGTCCGATGACGTCGGGCGGGGGCGGCGAATGTTGCTGTTGAGTCGGTCAGGGCTTCACCTGGGGTGGAATCTCGGTCGGGTAGGGCTTTGCCAGGCGTCTCCGGGTCCGAAGGGGTGTTCTGTTCGGCGAGGGCTCCGCCCCTCATAGAGGTAGGCAGGGCTTCGCCAGGCAGGGGGGGTCCAGAGGCTGTAGTCCCTGTGTAAGGCAGGGCTTCGCCATCCCTTGTGGCAGTAGAGGCATCGGCGCAGGCTGTGCCCCTCGTAGAAGTGGATCCCCGCTAGATGAAGTTCTCGACCCAAACCTCCACTTCTCCTTGAGAGCTCTTCATCCAGCAGACTCTCCTCTCTCGTTCTCGATATTTGCGAACTAATTGCGAAAGGAAGTGGGCGTCGCTTCTCTACCTTGACCAAGATCAAGGTGCAAAAAATGAATGTAATTAAGAGTTTCCTAATTTACCCAGGCCCAGGGGTGGAAATAAGGATTGACAATTGGGCGGACGATTTTCTGAGCATTCCCAAATTTGGTCAGCCACAGCCTCGGGTTGGTCAGCCATTCTTGTAATATAATTTTCTAAGCACTACTGAACACAAACATGATGGATGTACATGTAGCAACCCTGCACTATATTTTTGTACTTGTATTTATACCTTCCTCACCATTAAACGTTAAGTGGCATTCAATTGGTATAAGTTGATTATGATGCAGTACTTTAAGCATATTACACATGGGTACAGACATGGTTGAGCATGTTGTTAATCATTATACATAGTACAAAAGCTAGTAAACTAATTATCATAGCAGTCTGTGAGCCACTGATCCCAATCCTCTAACAACTGCATTGTTTTGGGGTCTTCATCATCTTCAACACTAGTTTGGTGGCCTTCATTCCTTCTTTCTCCTCGTATTGGCCTTCTAGTTTTTTCATCCCACCATAGCCTGATCGCATTGTCTGCAGAGAAATCTCCCATAGATATGCCAGCTGTTTTGATCATAACTAAATTATCTAGAGTTTGATTGCAAAGAGATGATCGTTTAGTGGTCTTAATGAGGTTGACTGAGAAAAAATGCGCTCTACTTTTCCATTAGAGACAGGGAGGGAATAAAGAAGTTTTGTAAGAGTCAAAACGTTAGACCATTCCAGAGAGTTTGGTGAGTGAAATAACCGCCACCAAACAGATTGATAGTCCATAGTGGACAACGAAATGAAGCTTGCTGAGTATGATAAAATGCCCTCAAATTCTGCCTTAATGGAAATGAGGTCAACACCTGCATCTTCCAAAGGAACTTTAAAATGCTCAGCAATCCTATCTATAGCATTTAAAGTATACCTAGGTGTTGCTTGTATTTCATCCCCAGACACACGATCGTCTACTGCAGTAGTGCCATCATCTATGATCTTCTGCCAGCCTTGGGTGCCTAGCATAAATATGATATCTCTTATCAATGGGAGGTCAGACCAAGCCAGTCGATCAAGTTATGCAAGTTGTTACTTTTAAGCAGTACTCTTCATATTGACTTTGGAAATGAGCTTTGGCTTCCTCAACTTTACTCAAGGCCTGCAACTGATAGGTTGGTTGGGAATCTTCTTCCATAATTTTGAGCATTGTGGCAGAGTATGTAGGCCATTGGTCAACAGACATCAGGCGAAGCTGATTGGTTTCCTTTATGGTTCTCAGTAAAGCTGTAAGAGCGCCAAGTATGTCAACATTATCACCCTGCAATGTCTTAGAGAAGTAGCTACAAGGTGTCAGAAGGTCAACAAATGCAGCACAACCCAAAAGGTATTTTGCATTAAGCCATTTCTTCAAATATCCTTTTAGTTTTGCCCTGTCGACAGATTTCACTGAGGTATCTTCAGATAATGTTGTGAGATGTGCAGTGTAGGCACCATACTTGGATAGGACACGCTTCATAGCATTGAGCTTGTGGCTTATCCATCTTGTCCCGCTGCTTCTAACTGGCTTCACTCCATTGTCATCAAATTCAAAGCAGTTCTTCAGATCATTTACAACTCCTTCCAATTCTCGGCACTTCTTGGGACTTTTCTCATATATGTAATACAGGCGAAGTAGCATTTCATCCACTGAATCAAATAATGTCCCTTTCAATGCATCTTTGATGGCAAGTTCTAGCCTGTGTGCTAAACACCATGACCAGTATACCCAAGGAATTTCTCTTTCCACCAACCCCTTTAACCCTTGATCTGCAATATTGACTGAAGCTCCATCGGTTCCAATCCCCACTAATCTTTTGCAAGCATCCCTGGAAATGCTTTGGATATCCAACCTCTCTAATGCATGTTGCAAGGAACCTAGCAACCCTTTGGCAGTACCATCTACTGGACAATCAATACAAAGATAGCTAAGTGCTGAATGGACTTCTTCATCACTACCATTAGGATCACACCACATCACTAAAAAAAGCTCATTATCAGTATTACTAGCATCTGTAGAGCCATCCATAAGGATTGAGAAAAACCCTGCACTAGAAAGAGTTGTTGCTAAATTCTGCTCCATGGACTCAGAAATGGTCTGGTCTCTTCTCTCCAGATTCATTGCATGGATATGCTGGTCAGACTTTGAATGATCACGAATGTTAGTTGTTTTCACACAATCAGCCCCAACTATCCATTTGTCACTAAAGTTTCTCCTTCCTGTTATTCTATCACTGTGCTTGATACATATGCGACACTTCAACTTGTTCACTACTTTTGAACCAGCATCCATCTCAGTCTCACAATCTAACCACGTTTTTGTTTGATACTCCCTATCATATTGCACCAACCACTTATTGTATGTCTCATGCTTCACCTTTCTTCTTTTCTCCATGACATCAATACCCGCATCCAACAATCCACCCACATCCAACAATCCACCCACATCCAACGCACGCTTCATTTCCAGCTGTACATGTACTACTCCTTGGTTAAGTTTTCATTGAGGTTAACGTATGTGTAAACTGAGGTTAATGAATTGCAAATTGAGGTTTGGTTAATCGCACTGTGGTTGATAACAACCCAGAAATGTAAACACCACATTACAAATTTGTTCAGACAAATTGTCTGCGCAAGGACGAAATTGCGTGGACTAAACATGAATTTGCTCGGAAAATGTCCGATGTCCGACCGTTATTTCCACCTCTGCAGGCCTATCCTAGCCTAAGGCTTCCCACCCCCCCCCCCCCCTCCCCCCCCCGCTTGAAACCGCAACTGAAGAACAGTTGAGTATAATTGCAAATAGCAATAAGGCCAGTACCTCCGAAGAGGTAACCCCTCGCGGGGTGGCACTCTCGGCTCATTTGGTCGGTACATGAATACAACCACCAGTACACAAAACCAAGAGTACCGCCTAGGCGGTGTACGTACACGTACAAAACTGGCAAAGTCACAATAGAGGCAAAGAGGACAAACAAATAGTTATATCTTCATACTTCAGGCCGCTGTCTTTGCTTTCCAGATGCTATGGCTGCCCTTAATTGCCTCCGTGCAACAAAGTTTCCTAAACAAGGTAGCATATCTGGCCAATTGACAACTTTCGTAGGACGGGCTCATTCTCTGGGTCCCAACTCCCCAGAGCCCCCACAACCAGGCCATCCACTTGTACCTTGCGGTAGCCTTTCTCGTGCCGAACGCGCTTGAGGAAGTTGTATTTATCCTCCTTTGCCTTTCTGGTAGCTCGAAATGAGTCCTCCCCTTCAAAGGGGACCGTGACATCCACCTCATACACCTCTTCCTCACCGTGCGGGTGGGGAGCAAGTTGAGGCAGGCTTTTAGGGCAAATCTATACTCAGCGAAGAATGTGTATCTTCCCCCTCTAATCCAGTGATTAGTGGTTTCATGCGCAGAGACACATGCTGCCGCTTAGCCCTGGTCCTTTGCCTGGGTCCACTTGCCCAGATGTTGCCCCTCTAGCACTGACCTCATGGCACTGCAGGTAAGGTGTCGTTTGGAAGGGCCATAGGTCCTTCCAGCAAGTGTGATCTGCTTCCCCGCCAGATCTATGGATACTGGCAGATTAGCAGAGACACTCTCACCCTGCTCCATAACGACTGGATGTCTCCTTGGCGTCCCTCACCCGGCAGGGGAGGGTTGTCAATGCAGTCTTGCGGGGAGGTCCACCCCTGTGATCTCTTCTTGGCTGTGGCTCCCAAGGCTGACAGGGCCACATCAATCACTGTGGGGTCTTGACTCAGGGACAGTAGACGGTAAGCCGTAGAGACCCCGTATATGTGCACTTTGTCTGCAATACGTGGGAGGCCCAATCCTCCTGACCTCCAAGGAGTGAAGAGAAAGGCGTCTATTGTCCTTCTGGGGAGCTTCATGGACATCTTCACCAGCGCCTTCACCTTCTTGTCAATCGCCCTGGCCCACCCCATGGTGGGAAGCTGGTTCTGGAGAGCATACACCAGACGCGGCTTTGCAAACCTGTGTATGGCATCCAACTTACTGCCAATCTGTCAATTCAGACTTCATTATGGCCTCCACGTCTGATGCATACTCCCCCCCCCCCCCCCCCCCCCCCCCCCCAGCTTCTTTAGATCCGGAGAGTAGGTTGCCTTTGTCTTGACCCCCAAATGTTTATATAACGGTCCTCCCATGCCATTACTGGGACTGTCGTTGGGCCCAAGTGATACCCTTGTGGGGTCACCCTTTGGCGAGCTCTTTGGGACCGGACAATTGAAAGTGTAGCACATTTTCTCGGGGAGAAGGTAAGGCCTGCCCACTCACTGGCCACGAACACCTTGTTCAGCATCCTCTGCATTGCCTCAGGTGTTGAAGAGAAGACACAAAGGTCATCTGCCTAGGCCAGGGTTTTGACCACCGAGTTGGCTACCTTGTAGCCCACCTCAGTTGTGGATTCTGCTGCCCGGATCAGCACCTCCATCACCAGGTTAAACAAGATGGGACTTAGGGGGCACCCCTGCTTAACCCCCCTCTTGATGGTAATCGGATCCGTCCTGTCCTTCCCGGTGCGGACGGCAGTTGTAGTCTGTGAGTAGAAGTCCCTCACAATCTCCATCGTGAGACCATTGAGGCCTGCCAGACCCATGATGGTAAAAAGGGTCTGGTGGGGGACTGAACCGTAGGCGTCTTTGAGGTCCAGCCATGGAGTGTACCCCTGGAGTCCTGGAGCACTGATGACATCAGATGGTTGTGCTCCAGGCACCCCTCCATAGGCAGGAACCCCTTTTGGGATGGGGACATGATGCCCTCTTGTATCGCCCAAGCCGAGATCCTCCCCGCAATTTCCGCTGCGTACACCTTGTACAGTGTATTCTGCAGCACTATCAGCCTTCAATTATCCAGGACCAACGGGTCATCCCCCTTGTGAATGAGTATGTTTTCCATTCAGGGGGGATTTTGCCATTGGTCCTGCAGGTGTTCAGAATGCACAGTACAATCGCGTGGTCTGCTTCCAGCTGTTTCCAGGTGCGATAGCTGATGCGGTCCGGGCCCGGGGAGGTGTTGCCGTCCATCTTTTTGAGCACCCTTTTTAACTCCAGGAGGGAGATGGGGTCCCGCAGGACATCTGTATCCTTTGGGTGATCCCAAAGGGGGAAGGGGGGTTCAGCAGAGACATCCCTTGCCTCCAGGGTCTCGTATTTTGACCTGAAGAACCGGTCCACAGGTCTCTGCCACTGGGACTGTGCAGGTCTGAGGTTGTGGAGACTCTCTTATGCTCTCCATGCATTTACAGGGGGCCCTGTTGTACAGACAGTTCTGACTTATTCTGAGGAACTGGGGCTGATAGGATACCGTTCACTCTGTCTTCTGTTGGCCGGATACCTTCTGGAGATATACAGTGACCCAGGAAATCGACAGTTTTCTAGAAGAATCGGCACTTGTCTAAGTTGATTTTTAGGCCAAAGTGTTGCAATCTCTGAAAATCATGCCGCAGGTTAGCTTCATGCTCCATCCTGGTGCTACCTGTAACCAATATGTCATCCATATAGTACACTACCTTTTTGCAGCCTTGCAAAACAATTGACATTGCACTCTGCCACATGGCTGGGGCTGTAGCAACACCAAAGGGGAGTCGCTGGAACTGAAACAGTCCGAGGTGCCTGTTCATTATTAGAAGTGGTTGACTTTTTTCTTCAACTTCCATTTGCTTAAAAGCACGAGCTAGATCCAACTTGGTAAAGGACTCACCCCCAGCAAGGGTGGAGAACACCTCATCTGCTGTTGGTAGCGGAATTGTCTTTGTGCATAATTGACGATTTATCGTGACCTGCACAGATTCTAATGCCTCCATCTTTTTTTGCGACAACAACAATTGGGGCTGCCCAGTCACTTTGCTCAACAGGTTTCAGTTCTCCATCCTCCACTTGCTGACGTATATCCTCCACTTGCTGACGTATAGCTTCCTCCACCTGAGCCCTTAGAGCAAATGGTATTGGTCTATACTTGCAAAACCTTGGCCGTGCACCATCTTTAAGCTCAATGCTTGCTTTGATCCCTCTCAGACATCCCAGACTCTTCTCTAGCACGTCGGGGAACTGATTTATCCAGCTGGCCACTTGTATTGTATGCACTCTGGGATCTCCCTCTACAAGAGAAGACATCATCTTTGGCCAGTCTAGTCTCAACTTGCATAACCAGTCACGACCTAAAAGAGGAAGCTGAGAATTTGCATTCTTCACCACAATGAAATGACCTGTTTTGGATTGCATTCCCAGTACCACTTTTGCTATCATACACTCCCATCATACTGTTGAAGGATAACTGAAGATGTTTGGATGGGCGTTGAGCGTGGAAGTCGCTTATACGTGCTTGTTGGAATTGTAGAAAATTCTGCTCCAGTTTCCACTTCAAAGATTTCACTACCATTTACTTCCAGCTTTACGACTAGCTTCCTGTATCGACTCTTGGAACCCACCTTATGAATATCTGCACCAGCACTTTCGTCATCACTAACAGAGCTGCAGTCTTGGCTGTCCGAGTCTGCTTCAACAAGGTGCATTTTGCTCATCTTTCCTCTGCTCCCAGTCATTTTGCCTTTTCCACTAGCTTCAGTTGTTTTGCCTCTTCCACCAGCCTTACACACTCTTGAGATGTGTCCAAGCTTACCACATTTGTGGCACTTTTTGTTCTTCTCGTAACAGCTATCCCGAGAATGCCCAGTGCCTCCACAATGATAACATGGAAGTGAAGGTTGTGGTCCATGTTGATCCTTAGCCATCTTGTGCACACTGCCCTTGACACCCTGCGATTCATCTTCAACTTTGATCTTGATGAAAATATTTGGACTCCTTGAGCACAACTTCCATAGACCATCCCTTTTCCAATACCTGAGACACAGTTAAGTATCGTGTGCACAACAATTCTCGTTGTAGTCGCGGTTTTTTTGATCCACACACGAACTGATCCCTTAGAGCAGTATCCAAGTAGTTACCAAAATTGCAAGTCGTAGCCAGCAACCATACCTCGGACATGTAGTCAGTGACTCCTTCATACACTTTCTGTTGTCATTTAAAGAACCGGAAACGCTCTGCTATTTCAATGGTTTCTGGCACTGTTCTAGCCTTTAACCTCACCACTATGTCTGTCGTCTAGTGACAAGTCCGTCGACGAAGTGGGACTTACCTAAACTTTGAGTTTTGCGTACATTTTTGGACCAATCCGAGTTAGAAAGAGCGCTTTCTTCCTATTGTCCGCAACCTGGTGCGAAATACAGTAAAAGTCAAACTTTCCTTGAGTCTTCTATTTGTCTAAGTCGGGGTCAAATGGTTATGCTTTGCGAGATGCTTCCATGATTTTGTGTATCCCACCCTCGTCGCCACTATTTTGTACCCAACGTTCACGATGGAATCCGAACAACACTACTCACAAATATGGCTCACACGTCAACGAGAGCCAGCATGCGCATGCGCGGAGTACATGTATGCATAATTAGATGTTAATACACAACAATTACTGGTTAAAATAACACTTGGATATTGTATAGAAAAGAGATAATATCAAAAAAGAAAGCATATTCATAAGTAGGCATAACAATGTAATATGATTGATAAGTAAGGGATGGATGCCATATTTTGTGCAGAGTCAAACCACAATAAGTATTGCTGCTCAGGAAAAGACAAAGAATGTATCTCACCCCGGTCACAACCCTGTGCCCCTTTCCATGATGCGCGCTTGCTGCGATGTCATCCGAATGGGCTGTAATGGGGAAATTACAAAAATTACATTTTTTATGTAAACTGACATGACCTCCTGTAGGAGGGTCCACCACAGTAGTAAGTAGTAGTAGTTTGATACTTATCATTCTCACTAGAATCTGTGGTTCATTTTTGACATTTGCAATGAAGGGAACAAATCATTTGTGAACCAACACATTTCAAATCAGATTAACTGCACCTCCTCCTTCATCACACCAGAGTAGTTGTACCATTTGTGAAATCACTCTCAACATGCTGGCATTTAACGTGTACATACCTTCTCTTGAAGCTTGTCCTCACACTCTTTTAGCTTGATTTGAAGCTCCTCCTTCTCCTGCTGTTCAGTTTCGAACACTGTCTTTAATTTTTTAATTTCTCCTCTCATCCCTTCTTCAAGCTCCTCCTTCTCTTGAAGCTTGTTCCGTTTTTTTTGGCTTGCCCCACAGCAATGTCATGATTTTTCTTCCAAGAAGTGGAAGTGTTCAGTGAAATTGAAACCAGCTCTGTTAACACCAATTTCAGATTACCATGTAACATACCTGAAGCTTGTTAATTTTCGCTTCTAATTCATTCCTTAATGCCTCCATCTTGTTCTTACTCTGTCCATGGCTATACAATTTCTGTAACTCTAGGTGACTGTGAAGTTATAGCTCACATAACCCGCTTAACCCTCCCATCCCCAGCTATTAACATTTCTTTTTTTTCCAGCCTGCGTAACCAGAGATAATATATATTATCTCTGGTGTAACCTGACATTGGATAATAAATGAAGTCACCAAATCACACCCCTACACCTTCTGTTTTATCCATCTCACGTGACTACCGGTAGTGGTCACATGATACAGGGGCGTTAACTTAATTCCGAGCAAAAATGGGATCACCTAACTCAATCCAGTCTGATCAATTTTGGCTGCCAAAAGAAGCTTGTCTGACAAGCTTTTAATAATGCTGTGTACTGTTCTTCGTGAACCATATTTGTGTTTCTGCTCAGCTTTATTTAATGGACTGTGAACTCTACTGGCCCAATATTGATGTTCAATATTCGACAAAACAAACTCAGAAGTGTATGTTGACCATTTGTTGTGATGTACAAGCATCTATTCATTCCATCACCCCTTCCTGTTTAATACCACATTAACTCTTTCACGGGCAACGGCACATTTAGGTGCCACAATAATTTAGCGCGGGTGGGCAATGGCGCATTTATGCGCCAGCAGCTGTAGTAGTTTACGCTATTTGGAACCGAAATGCCAAAGCGAGCAGGTCCGTCTAGAATGTTACCTTTGGACCCAGAATACCTGCTAGAATACATGGAGAATTGTAGCGACAGCTCAGACGACGAATTCGACGGCTACCTATATGAAGATGAGCATAGTGCCAATAATGATGACAGCGGGGAAGAGGATTGCGATGAGCCGTCCAGTGCAACTAACGTGTGTCAGGGAAGGCAGCGAAGTATGTTCTAAATAATAAATTGCTTGAAATGGTTTTACGGCACCTCCCTCATAAAAACACCCACGCACTTCAACGTGGTTTACATGTACACGCAAATATCACACACACACCACACACACACACACACACACACACACACACTGCTGCTTCAATAGTCGCATTTTCTGAAGCTCCAGGAGTTGTTCCACACATGACTGGAAAAATACCTCTTGATTTTTTCCACCTCTTCTTCGACGATGAGGTGAAACATATCATCCATTCCAAGTCGTGTGAAAATGCAGTGAGATACCTGGAAGAAAACCAAGAGTTCCTTACCACACACCCACATGCTCGAGCCCATGACTGGGTGAAAGCACCAATGTCCCTCAAGGAGGTGGACGCACTCCTCTCCATCGTCATTGCCATGGGACTGGTTGGACTACCAACACAGAGGTGAGAGTACTATCAGCTATGACATACACTCATCACTTACATCATTTTCAAATTGATAGGAGTTACTGGAGCTCACAATTGCCATTCAGGAACGAAAACATCAGCACCATCATGTCCAGTCGTCGCTTCGAATTGCTGTTGAAGTTTTTCCACATCAGCAGCCCACCGGATCAACCATTGCCTGACAAGCTCCAGAAGATCCGGCCTTTGTTGGATACTGTTGTGAAAAATTTCAAGGCTGCATATGTTCCTGCCAAAAACCTGTCGATTGACGAAAGCATGATTTCATTCAAGGGGAGGCTTTCGTGGGGCAGTACGTGCCCAAAAAGCCGCATAAATGGGGCATGAAGGCCTGGGTGTTGGCCGACTCCTCCAATGGCTACACCTACAACTGGGAGCTGTACACCGGAAAACAAGGGCAGCAGGAGGGTGTTGGTCTGGCTCACCATGTCGTTATGTCACAAGCAAAGCCATTGGAAGGAAAGGGTTATCACATTTACTGTGATAATTTCTATTCCTCCCCAGATCTGTTTGCTGACCTTCAAAAAGCTGGGTTCGAGGCCTGTGGAACGGTCTGAAAAAACAGAAAAGGTCTTTCTGCCACCTTCAAGTCCATTAAGCTTTCAAAGGTGGAGGTCTACACGGAAAGAATTTTTGACGACAGCTTGCTTTGCCTGAAGTGGCAGGACAAGAGAGATGTACTCCTCCTTTCCACTCTCCATGATGACTCCATAGTTGAGGTTCAGAGGAGATCAAGGCTGGTGACTAGAGGGGTGGAGGGAATCAAAAAGCCTAAGGTGGTGCACGAGTACAATCAACACATGGGAGGAGTTGATCAGATTGATCAACTCCTCATGTACTATGGATGCTCACACAGGCAGGTGAAGTGGTGGAAGCGGGTCTTCTTTCATCTCTTGGGTCTTTCGATCGTAAATGCCAGTGTACTATACAATATAGTCAACACCAAACAACTTACCCAACTGGAGTTTAGGGTGGAAGTGGCAAACGGCCTACCAGAGGGGTACACAAGAAGACAACCACGGCATTTTACTGTGTCCCAGGAATTGCCTCTAAGGTTGACAGAGCGTCCATTCCCTGAGAAGGTAGACACTGACACTCCACATGGTGGTTGTCCCAGGTGTGAGGTGTGCAGAGCTAGGGGAAAGAAAAGGTCACAAACCAAATACAGGTGCAAAGTTTTCAAGGTTCCCCTTTATCTTGAAGATTATTTTGAAACGTATCATACAAAACAAAATTACGGACAATTGTAAACATATGCATTCTTATTCTGTATGTACGCTACTGAACAATGTTATGTTAGATGAACAGTAAAACACGTAAACTTATTTCTTTGTCACACACGCATGCTCTAATAAGAGCTAGATAGCCCTCGTTTTCATTTATTTGGCTTACCATAAATATAATCAAACAGAACAAAGAGATCATTCATAACAACAGAAGTGCTGAACACAATACTTGCACAATGAAAATAACACACACACACAGCAAACTAGAGCAAGGCACATTCACCATGCACACACGGGGCACACCCACCACATACAAGTCACAAACACCATGCACGCAACTCATACACACAGGTCACAAACACCATACACACACAAGGCACACCCATAAGACCTTGTACACACAAGACACACACAAGTAACAAACACCACACACAAGTCACAAACACCAAACACACACCATGAACTCACCATGAACTCACAAGACCATGTACACACAAGGCACACACAAGTCACAAACACCATACACAAAAGCCGCAAACACCATACACACAAGCCACATTCACCATGCACACACACCGTACATACACCATGTACCACTAGGCACGCACACAGACACAGCACATCACCAAGCACACACAAGGCACAAACATGAACTGACAAGACCATGTATACATAAGGCACACACAAGTCACAAACACCATACACACACAAGATACATTCACCATGCACACACACTGTGTACCCACTAGGCACACACACCAAGTACATACAAGGAGAAATATCAATATTGAATATCACGTGACAGCGTCTTCTACACAATCCGCGTATGAAAAATGATTGTCTAACACTTATTCCTACTCCATAGTACTCCCCTTATCATACAACTACAATACCTCTTTACAGTATCCATGTCAACGAGAGTGTCCGTTGGAATATTTTCATCGAGCGCGGCAGATGACTTTCCTACATCGTAAAAAAGATCAGTTGGCATTAGCGTGTAGCGTATTCACTGGATATACTTTGCTGGCAATTGCCAAAGAGACCCGGTTTTCAGCTGCGCTGCTTTTTCGCCGCTTCCTTTGGTGGCTCTAAAAAGAATTATCCATTTTGAATTTCTAAATAGCAGTGTTGCAAAAACAACTCTTCTGCTAAATCCGCGTAGACAATAAGTTTGTCTAACCTTTAGTCCCACTCCCAGGTACTTACTTTGTAATAAAATGACCAGTCTTCATCATTTCACTTGACGGCGTCCTTTCCAACCACAGCGTCTGCAACAAACATATTGATCCAAGAGCCATACGACTTTTCGAAATCGTACAAACGATCGACTGGCATCAGCTTGTAGCGTATCCACTGATGAGACCGATGCTGGAATTTCTCATTCAAAACGCGTTGGGTTCAAAAGATGTCACGCTCTGGTCACACGATACCTATAAATACAAATAATTTTATAACTTCTCAAAAACGGGCCGCCCAACGCAATTATTGACTTCCGCCCGCGAAAGAGTTAAGAGAGCTGTTTTTCATCTTTCTTACTTAAAACGTTTACACATCACAACTTCACCAGCAAGCCACGTGCCCAGCATTATTGCAACAATACACATAATGTAAGACACGTGTGACGCCACTTGCAACACCTCTATAAAATAACAACCGGTCGGTTGAGGTTATTCAACACGTTCTACAACTGGTTGAAGAAGTTATTTGTGTCGCATGACTGGAGCTCTGGCACATCCAGCTTGTCTCTTAGTCCTTTTGTTTGCATAAATACAATAAGGATGTTCTGCCCTTGTCTTTTTTTTATCTTGGTGCCTGCAATGAAATGGCATGTAATCAATCACCTAACTGCATGATCTCACGTTAAAGTACATTTTCTATTCTCCAGATTTGTTTGTCCCACCAGTTTTGTTCTCTTTGTCTGATGCCATGAGCTCTGGTGAGATTGGTGTTACTCGCCTGCTTCTGGTATTCACTAGAAGAAAGGTTCACATGCTGGTTTCAAAGCTACCTAGTTTTACTCGTAAAAGGTTCATAGGCTCACTCGAAATACGTTGCCTGTCTACATGTTGGTTCATTATGTACACCTTCTCTATACACGAAAACCGCAATATTTGTATTTGTAGCAACAAATGTACCACACGGCCACGCCCAGTGCATGTTTAGAACTTCAAATGTTCAAAGTGTAGAACAGTGTTTACTGTGAACTGACGCGTTTGGCAAAGGTCAACCTGTCTACCAAGTCTCTGTCTATTCTAGTACAACCATATAATCCCTGGAAGTAGCTTATCATATCATATTATCCTCATTCACTACTTCTAAACCGGAAGACGGTGTAATGGTATGCTCCTCATTAAATGATAGTAGGCAGGTGATATCTCCATTTAGACACAACTTTGTTGTGTCATATGCCCACTGGCAGAAGTTATCAAGATCTGATGCAGACATGAGAAAGTAAGTTTTCTCTAGTACTTGCAGTGGTTTAGTTGATATTTTACTTGATGTGCCCCAAAACATAAGCAGTTCTATCCCTTCAACTACACTGCATGTACCATCCAGGGATGAGAAAAGGTGTGAGGAGAGTTTGATTTTGAACATGTTAAACTCATCTTGGAGGTCATCATTGATGATCACAAAATCACCTCCACACACTTCCCTTATAGGTGATTCTCCAAAGTACATTCGGTAATCTATCCAAAGTGACACAGATCTCTTTACTCAGGGCAAATTCATCCTTCTGCAAATGCAATGTTTTATCCTGTGCACATAATGAAGAAGGTCCCATTAAAATTTTAATGTGAAATGAGTGAGAACTTACATCTAATTCTTCATCATCTTCTTCAGCTTTGTAAAACAGCTAACACGCCATAAACGCAACAGGTGTGGGGAATAAAGCTGTTCGTGAAGTGCTGTGTGATTTAGTTCACTTCTTTTGTCTTCATTGCCTTTGTTCACAACCTCAGGTGGTGTGGACTGATGAGGAGATGCAGGTGGTGTGGACTGGTGAGGAGATGCAGGTGGTGTGGACTGGTGAGGGGATGCAGGTGGTGTGGACTGATGAGGGGATGCAGGTGGTGTGGACTGATGAGGGGATGCAGGTGGTGTGGACTGGTGAGGGGATGCAGGTGGTGTGGGCTGGTGAGGAGATGAAGGCGGACGTAGGTATAACTTGAGGTGAGCACCATTGATCCTCTTAGTCACAATCTTCTTTTGATCTAATGTCCCTTGATAGTACAAACATCTGTCATACGAGAAGTATGTCGCAGAGAATAGATAAAAGCAACTATCCATGCTGCTATATAACAGTTGGATGGAGAAGTTACTCCAGTATTTATACAATATGTAAATAAATAGTGCTGCAATGGTGAAAAGCCTGTACATTGTTTAAGCTGCTCAAATTCTGGAAGAGGCATCGTCTTGCACTCAACACGTTGCCATTTGTATTTAATACGAGAGGTTTTGCTCATTAAGTCTTTACCAAGGTCACTAGTTATCAGGCTTGGGCTCAGCGATTTGGGATCCATTTTTCCTCCTTTATATTTACACCTCTTGGAATTCTTTTGAAGCACCTTCATGCCCACCTGTGGAATAAACACAATAAAAACATGTATCTACATGTCTGCAATTGATCTGTTTTTATACATATGCACACTTGCACAAACCTGAAATTTGCATTGCTTCCAATCATATGCAGTTGTTTGCATTTTCTGCACGATTGATATGTTTTTCTCCACCTATTCAAGTGTCTCCTGCTTATGCTTATTGAGACCACTACAAAATCAATCTATAAGAGAAGGATTGTGATCACATATACCAAAATGTATACAAAATATAGTTTTGCATAGAAAATACACGTCATCATTATGTTTACCGGCACAACACTTTCTGAAGACTTCGTGTAATTGCTCAACAATTGGCTTCCTGAATCCAAATATGTCAGCTTCAATAGGTGTGTGTAATGATGACTCATGACGACTTGTATTGTATGCAAAAACACATGCGTCCAGATATTCATCCCATAACTCTTTCCTTGAACTGACATATTTCATGATCATATTAATGTTTGGTTACACCTTTCATCAAACCCATTAGCCTGACAAGCCAATGGGTCATTCTATACCTTTTCAACTCAGGCATTGACACCTATGTTTCAAAAGTCTGTAATATCTTATGGGACTTGAATTGCTCATATAGCTCTTTCAGATTACAGAGTAGCAACCTCTTTTGTCAATTTCTCTGGTTTACCCTCTGCAGTCACAACAGACACAAAGTCCTTTTTGCTGGTATTACTCGGCTTATGTCATCACTGATAGAAAGCTTTAACAACGTCCTCTGTGGTTGCAGGAAGGCACCTGGCATGTTTTGGATTGGGTGTCGAAAAATTGCCTTAATCTTCAACAAGTTTTTTAGCTCACCTGGCCATATAGTTGGAAATCCCAAATTCTTGCATAATCTTGCAAAGTGACCAACTGTTGGGCAAGACAGTAAGAATTTGTATCAGTTCACCTCTGTGTGCAATGGCTTTGAATTTTTCCTTAAGTTATGCTATGATCTAACTGTCTGCATCCCTGCCGTCAAGATCAGGGTTTACTCCTATTTTTGCGGACAGTACCTCTACAACTTTTCTGATTTTCTTCTGACCATATGAGCTCCCCTTTCTCTGCATCTGGTGTTTGGATATAGGTGATACCCCAAATGCAGCGAGTCCTACATTCAAATTAATTGATTTACTGTCAAGTTCGCTGCTGTCAGTGTGGTTGCTGGCACTGCTCTCAGTATTTTCATCCTCAGCAAGAGTGTCTTCATACCATGCAGCTCCCACGTATTCATTTAGATCTGTTACACTGCTTTCACTTCGATCCTTGACATCTTTTCTTGCTTCAGCTACACCGGAGCCACTCCCATCTTCGTCAGTACACCTGGTTGTCATATTTAGGTCACAACCTTCCTCAGGTAGTTCAATGCTGCCTTCAGCATCAGTCGTGAGTTGATCATGGTCCTCGTGATCTGCAACTCCTTGGATCAAAGATTGGCATGGGTGGTGTAAAAAGCAAGAAAGCAAGACCATAATGGATTGTCTTGTTGGATATGTTTCAAACGAGTGTTTTAAAACTAAGGAATCTTCGCTTTTTTGGATGTTCGAATGCATGATTCCATTCTATATTACTTTGCTACATCGCTCTGCGTTTTAGTTTTAATCTCTTTCAGCACCTCTAATCTTTCTTTTGCACTGACATTTACCTTTGATGACATCGCTCATAATAATCCGTAAAGCAGATAGCTTTGTACCAATGAATTGGCAGACGCCACGCAGTATATTTAGTATCCTTATAGAACACATGCATGCAACAATGGAATAATGATAGCACTATAGCGCAGTATCGCCAACAATATTGTGCATATATAATATTGAAATTCAATGCAGCTGAATTGATACAGTTTTTAAATAATGACCGACCAAGCTGTTCGTGGGTTTTTTTTTTGGTTAGGTCAACTGGACGGACAACACACTATTGAAGCAATTACCTTTCTAGCCCAACCTTCTACTTGTTCAACCCCAGACAAGCTGAGCAGTTAATTTGGGTCATTTATTAATACTTATGGTGGCTTATGTCACATCATTACTGCTGACCTTCACATGGAACAACATTTGAATACATTGTGCTGAAGAAGCAGTAATACAACTATGTGCTAACAAGACACTTGCATCCATATTGAAGATAAGCTGTGTATTATGGACGTTACAAAAGGTGACACGAAACATTGATAAAATTTTAGGCATTGCTCTATGTGATGTACAGGTAAACTGAATAAAGCTGATGGTGAATAAGCTACACACATTATCAGTGCATTCCAAGACATTACCATCAATGTTTTCTCACCATTACTGCACAATGTATTGAACATCATTGGCCAAGGCTCATTGCATAAATGGATCATAAGCAATTTAAACGCCAACTCAAAAACTCTTTCCTATACAGAGTTCTCCCTAGGCCCTTTTAGAATGGCGCTGCGCAACTCTACTTTTTTAGCGTGCATACACTTAACGACGCAGAATTAATTACGCGCAATGCGGTTACGCAATTGTGTCATCGACCGTATTTAAAAATAACGTAACACAATAGCGCGCGCTGTTTGATAAAAGAGATTTTACGTTCTTGTGTTGCCCCGTATAGTCAGGGGCGGCGGAAGAGGGGGGGCAAGGGGGGCAGTTGCCCCCCCAAATATGATGTTGGGGGGGCAGAGCCCCCCCAAAATTGTACTACTCCTTAATTAAAAATAAGCGCTAGCGCTTGCAGCGTGCAAAATGTGTTCACTCCCATTATACGTACGTGTCCAATTACATTTACAAGAATTAATTCATATATTGTTCATAACTGCAATCATTAATTTTGGTGTTGTGAGAGATCTCGAGAATGAAAAGACGACAAGTATTGCTTGGAGAAGCATGGATGGGGTGGTCAGCAACAAAAACAATCCTCGATCCTTTTACCGTCAGAAATATTTTGAATCCTGTGACCTTTTAGTTCAAGAATTAAACGATCGGTTTTTTCAACGCGATGTTAAACCAATCATTACCTTGGAGTCACTGTTAATGAAGTCTGCCAATGGAGATAGTTGCGTGCAGGAACTTTCAGATATGAAAGAATCCATTTTTAGCACCGACACTTGTATGGATAAGCTTGAGAACCAATTAAGAATTGTAGTAGATGTGATTCGTGTGGAACTACCCGAAGTTAAGAAAGTTACCAGCATTAGAACCATTTGCGATGCCATGGCACAGCATGTGAACAAGGATCTTTTATCTGAGGTGCATTTGCTACTTCGACTGTACCTCACATTCCCCATAACATCAAGCACCTAGAAAGGAGTTTTTCAGCACTAAGACGACTTTTTACTTATCTTAGATCGAGCATGAGTGAGAATAGATTGAACCAATGTTTCTTGTTGCATGTTCACAAAGAGCTGACAGAAACCCTGAATGTGGAAGAGATAGCGCGAGAGTTCATTGCAACAAACGACGAACGAATGAGATAATTTGGCAAATTTTGAACAACTTGCAAGTGTACTTGATATGACAGTAATGTATGTGTACATGTATGTAAAACTATAATGAATATCATTAACCGATATCGCCAGCCCCCCCATTTAAAATTAGCTTCCGCCACCCCTGTATAGTTGCTTGTCCATAGTAGGCATGCTTAGAAATGAAATGGACTAGAGAAGGAAAGATTACCTCTTTTTTTTCTCCTAAGTCTAAACTGTCAACCTCTGACCAGCCATCTGCTAGCAGCATTACAACCTTTGCACAGCCATCTACCAGTTACTTAAATACCTCTGATGAGCCATCTATTAGCTACTTCTCTACCTCTGATGAGGGCCCATCTACCAGCTATGTCTCTACCTCTGATGAGGGCCCATCTACCAGCTATGTCTCTACCTCTGATGAGGGCCCATCTACCAGCTATGTCTCTACCTCTGATGAGGGCCCATCTACCAGCTATGTCTCTACCTCTGATGAGGGCCCATCTACCAGCTATGTCTCTACCTTTGATGAGGGCCCATCTACCAGCTATGTCTCTACCTTTGATGAGGGCCCATCTACCAGCTACTTCTCTACCTTTGATGAGGGCCCATCTACCAGCTACTTCTCTACCTCTGATGAGGGCCCATCTACCAGCTATGTCTCTACCTCGCATGAACCATCTATCAGCTACTTCTCTACCTCTCATGCGCCATCTACATGTACTAGCTACATTGCTACTTCCAGTGCCAGCTGCATCTCTCCATCTCATCAACCATCTAATAGCCATGCCTGTAGATTAAATGAACAATGTACCAGCAGAAAGTCTAAGGAGGCACTTTCTCACAGCATAGACTCAAGCTTGGTACATCCAAAAAATGTCAGACAGGCAGACAGGTTGAAACACAAAACTGGCTATCTAAGCAGTTGGGAAACCGAATACACCTGGGTTTACTACTGTGAGGGAGAGGGGATGTATTGCAAGCTTTGTCACAAATTTAGTACAAGGAATCGCCAAAACCAATCTGTGGTTTGGAATAAGGAGCCTTGTGTCACTATTCGTAAGGATATGCTGTCTAGACATGAAGGATCTGTGATGCATAGAGAGGCACTAGAACAGGAGCATGCATGTAAAATGGTTAGGGCCAGAGGTGGTATCAAAGAAGCTCTAGATAAGCAAGTAACACTTCAGAGACAAGCTCTGATTGCTGCTATGAAATGCCTTTACTGGCTGTGCAAACAAGAGATTGCTCATACTACAAACTATGAGCCACTACTGTCCCTTGTAAAGAACCTTGGTTGTACTCACTTGTCAGCACTGAATGTGGGTGGAAATGCTCACTATACGAGCGAACGTATCATCCAAGAGCTAGTTATCACTCTTGCTCAGCAGATAGAAGATTCTCAGCTTCATGCTCTTCGTACCAGCCCATTTTATGGGCTAATGATAGATGAGAGTACTGATGTATCAATCACTAAACAGCTTGTTTTGTATGGCTAGGTTGCACCATAGCAATCAGTATCTTGTGAGTATTCACTGTGCTGCTCACCGTTTTGCTTTAGCATGTTCACAAGCAGGAGAAGATGTTGATTATGTCAGCAAGTTTAAAAGGAGTTTGTCGACACTTTTTTGGTTTTTCCAGGCAAGTCCTGTGCGAACATCAGGCTTGAAGGCTATACACGAGATGCTGAATTCAACATATCTAAAGCTGAAGGAGGCAAAGGATGTTCGGTGGTTGTCCCATGACCAAGCAGTACAAACACTTAGAAGATGTTTGGCAGCAGTTTTGACAGCTCTTGAATGGGAAGCAGCTGAGAATGGAGAAGCAGTGGCTGTAGGATTAGTCAAAGTGATGAAGTCTTACCACTTTATTGCTTGCTTGCATTTAATGTATGAAGTGTTACCACATCTATCTCACCTTTCTCGACTGTTTCAAGGAACTTATATCCAACTTTCAATGATTCAGCCACATCTTAATGCATGCATGAAAACCCTGACTTCCTATAGAGATGCTAAAACTCCACCAGATGTTACAGCAACAGATGCAGCACTGAATGATGAGTTGAAAGAGTTTAATATAAGGATACCACCTAATATTAAGGATACATTTAAAAAACATGTTCGCCAGCCCTTTTTGAACTTACTCCTACAGAACCTAAATGATTGCTTTACTTTTGCAGAGCTTTTACAGGGATTTGACATATTTATTCCCCCTCCTTATGCTGCTACTGATGAAGAGAGGGATAAGGTTTCCCATAACTACAAAGAAAAACTACAACTTCTAATTTCTCACTATGGAACAGGTGAAGATGCTCCAGTAAGTGCTGAGAAATTGAGAAAGGAGTGGGAGTCATTTTATTATATGCTACAAGATCATTACAGTAACGCTAAAGCTATTGAAGTGATGAAAGATCTTGTAAATGAAAAGCTAAACCCAGTCTACCCACAGCTATCTTGCTTAGCTAATTTGGCTCTTGTGATTCCAATCAATACTGCTGATTGTGAACGTGCATTCTCAACATTGAAACGAGTGAAAACTCGAATACGAAATAGGCTTAAATCAGTCACATTGGATGCTTTACTTCGTATCAGTATACAAGGCCCTTCTCTTGATGAGTTTGACTTTGAATCAGCTGTAAACAAATGGAGCTCAATTACTAATAGGAAAATTCAAACCTAGGCTAACACATCAATTCTTCTTCAGTTCAAGTTAACTTTTGCATGCTGTCCTCTGGTTCATTATATGATTCTTGTATCACTGAACAAACTGCCTCACATCTATAATGTTGTGCTTAAATAATTGATTTAAAACGACTTGGGACTAGCCTCCATAAATAATACATGACAGTCTATAAATTTTTAGTGGTTTTGGTAGTGGTTAAGCTCTAAAACTGCAAACATTTCTGGGGCTCCGCCCCAGACCCCCATGGGAGAGCTCTGATACCCCCTTGCTGGGCAGGAGGGGTACCCCCCTCCCGCACCCTCCCCCTTTGCCACTCTACTTTTTTTCCTAGGGAGAACCCTGCCTATATGTATTGCGAAACATTCGGCACATGACAGCAGATCTTAGGAGTGAGAAGCTCAATTTGCAACGAAGCCAGAATAATGTTTGGCTGTATGGTTGCTCCTGCTAATCTGAAATCGTTGATGCCAGTCTTTTGAACGCATAGATAACGCCCCATTTCCATGTGTTATAACGCTTACGTGTTGCCGCAGGTGTTAGTCGCTGTTGTGGTCTTACTTCCCTCAGCAAGTGCTTCAAGTCGGGACTTATGGCACGCAGCAGTGGAACCAGCTGTAGGTCCGACAACATACGGCCTGATCCCTAATAATTTATATTTTATTTTATGTAACATACTGATTTAGTATGCATTGAAGTTTTGAGTTGTTTTGCTAAATGAAAGCAGCGAGCAAAACATTCTGCAGGGACAAAGACTCTACCTTGCCACACATCAGTAGGCGCACCATAATCTGCAGCCTCTTCTCCTAAGTGCCCAGCCACAACAGTACAGCTGTCTGTACCATGCAGCAGACTTCTAGACGTTTCACTACAGTCCTTGGCTTTAGCCTGTTACAAGTGTCTTTACCACATTGATATCATGTCATACCTGTGAATATGATTAAGAATATGCCCCCTGCGCTTCTATTGAGGGAATGTGCTTATAATGAGTGCTGCTTATGATGGTGCGTTCTTAACGAGAGCAGACTGTATGAAGTTAGCAGTGATGGATTTTGAGGTGGAAGAGGTAATTTGTAGGCAAAGGTCACTGGTGGGTGACCTTGTGGTTGATGCCGCAGTACCACCAAAATCAATTGTAGGCCTGAACAGCTCATTTTGGTCATGTGCTTTTGTAATGGTATCGTTTGATGATTCACTTGGTGGCTGCCATTTATAACTGCGTTGTGTTAGATTAGCATCCATGAATGCATTTTGCGGAAGATATTACTGCATACGATACAATGTCGTGCAGTGCATGTGGCATGTGGCAACAATGATTTGATACAGAATGCATTAGGGTTAAGATGATACGCAATGCATCTATTCTTTGGAAAGCAAAGTTCTTCTACTTCAAACTTTCAAAAGTTCAGAAATTCAAACTTCTTATCTGCCTGAACCATAGCCTGGAAATATATCCAAAAGAATGTTCTGCAGTTCCTTGTTCACTTGGAGAGTGTCGAGTGTCGAGAGAGAGGGTCGAGTGTCTCGACCCCAGCTGTGGACTTCAAATTGATCGTATTGTACTGGACAGGGTTGACCACATTCCCGTTGCAAGACTTTATTCCTGTCGCTGTCTTGACTTTACACTGTGATCCTTCGCAGGGTGAATCAGGCTAACCCCCAGTCACATTCCAGTAGTAGATGACTGCAGACACTTGGATCCACTTGTTTCACTGAGAGCTGAAGAGGTTGAAGCGGCTCTCTTATCTCTGGAACATGGATGGAGTCCTTCTGCACTTTGCATTCAACTTCACCATGACCTGCTTTCCAGCACATTTGTCTTCCCCATAGCCAGCAGGATACTTGTACTTCATATGCACTGTACAAATCACAGTTTGTGTATTCAATTATCAATTTTTTGTGCACTTACATCGTATACCATTTATTACCCTGGGGTCTAAGACCTTGTGAATTGCTGTTGGTGTGTAGTTCCCATTTGTGAGTTGGTCCTTGGAGAAGAATATCACCATCAAGGTTAGGTCTATCTTTCAGAAGTTTTGGCCATAAATAAATTCACTGGCTATCACACACCTTGAGGTATGTCATCTCGTACACGCTTTCACCAGCTGGGTCATCTAACAAACATCCTGTAATTTTAACTTTTAAAAATGGTTTGACATCACTTGCCTTGTGACTGATAAAATCATAACTTTTGACCTGCTTTGAGCTCGGAGGTGAGGTGGTCATCTGGGTAATCTGCTCTATCATAAATTCTTCAAATATTGTCTAATGGAGCACAAATAGATGTTGATTATTGTATAAACGTTTGCATTGTCAAGTGACTATTCTTCCTAGCGAGCGCAAGTACAAGGTGCCTCATTTAATAATAAATGATAAATATAAATAGTGAACTTTGAGACCACATTTCGGCATTTCTATGGGGATCAAACTTTTCTCGCTCGAAACCATAAATGTATAGCCTCCATAGGATTGAAGGCTGGGAAATGCCTCATATACAGCATTATGTATATGTGTAGCATTTCCATCATCATTAAAATCTAGGACTTTATCTGCAGGGAAGCCAGATGTAAGTACATTTTGACCAATCAGCACTTTCCAGTAGTAGACTTCAATCGCTTTTGACAAGGAGCGGGGCTCTTCATCATCAGAACACATCAAATGCTGCATAAAGAAATAACAAGTTCAGTGCAGATGTGACAGATTGTATTAGGTTGCCTAGTGAACAGCGCACTATCGGAGCGCAATGACCAATGGCTTCACTAGTCGTACCCAGACCCTGATTCCCACAGCTGCAAATGGATTACATCACTGCTATGTGGAAAGAGGGTCTGGTGAACTGCTGTGCTCAATTCTGTCCACGGTCACCAGATTGGGGTATACGAAGTTGAAAGACGACAGGGACTCCACGAGCTCCTCCAGGTCCTCCACGAGCTCCTCCAGGTCCTCCACGAACTCCTCCAGGTCCTCCACGAACTCCTCCAGGTCCTCCACAAGCTCCTCCAGGTCCTCCACGAGCTCCTCCAGGTTCTCCACGGCCTCTCCATCCAAGCGCTCTACTTGTTTCTCTTGTGATAGTACTTCTTTGCCAGATTGAGAACTTACACTTTCGTTATCTACTTGCAACATAGCACAAGAATTATCTAGCTGTAGCATCCGTGGGGAGACCGTAGAAATGTCACTACATTCATCCCAATCACTTGAAGTTTCCGACACTGGCCATTACCCAAACGTATTTCACAGTTCCATGGACATCTTGTTCAGATGCCCAAGGTCGAAACTAAGTCCAACTTCAAAGACGGCTTTAGGCCGAGCAGTAGCTCTTCCAAGAGTGCATTACACTTTCCTACTGCCTCCTTGTATACCGTTCTGATGTTGTCGGCCGTGATCCGGAACCCTCTTATCATTATGTTAGAAACATCACCCAGTCTGGTTGCTCATTAGCACATTGGTAGACAGCGTTTTCGACTGGGCAGATCTACAGTTAGTACAATTCTGAGTGGTGTTATATATGGGATGTGTAAATGAATAAGATCAATAAAAGATTTAGCGGAACGTTTCTGTTCTGGGTCTGTTACCGGGCTTGCTACTTCGTTTCAATGATATCTTCGATTTTATGACTAATTAGCACAGGACTGAATGTGCAGTTTAATCTTCACACTGCAAGCAGCTGTCCCTACAACACCATCACCCTCACCAACAGGTTTAGCGTTACCAATACTTACTAAGCTACATTTAACGAAAACAAATCTGCTACTTAATCCTCAGTTAACAGTGGAGCTACTATTGGTGGGATCATTGTCGGAGCTGTATCATTGTTTGTAGCACTGGTTGCCATTGCTACTTTGGTGAAGTGGAGGTGTGCCTAAGGTGCAACAGAACCACATCTAGTGGCTCATGCTGCACAGGAGCTCACTTCCAGAGGCGAGAGTTGCATGCCTTGTTATGGCAGCTGGTAAGTGGCCACTTAACCTGTTTCATTATTAGACACTGCATCAGGCGCCAATATTGCACTTGTGGCAATGACAGGAGCCCGTGGTTAGAGGAGTTTAAAGGAAATAGCCTTATGTCATGCCTTACTCCCTCAACCGCTGGTGGCAATGAGCCTAACTCCAGGTTATACCCTTTAACCCATTTATTGAGTGTCTTCATAGCTTCCACCCTGAGACTCCCATCTGCATTGTTCGAAGCTACTTCTAGTACTGTTAGCTTCATACCGTACGCTACCTTAGCGCAGACGTGACACATCCTAAGGTAGCATCAAACGTCCATTTGTTAAACAACAGCTGAAGCGTATGAACAGTGCGATGATCGCAGATGGCATCATAGTCATAGTCTACTGCTGTAGAGGGGAAAGAGATGAGAAGAGGGAGGGTAGAAAGGATGTGTTCAGAATTCTGAGAGAATATTACTGTGCGTGATTACAGCTTGAAGTAAAACAGTGTTAGGTTAGTGAATTCGCATAAATTGGCAAAAATAATGTATTTATGTAAACGATACAACATGCAGGTACCGTGCGGGAACTAACCCTTGCGCATTCGTACATTAATGTCCTTATGCTTTTTGTAGAAGCATAAGTCTCCACTGGAAGCCCCGTAACACTGGGTAGTGAGGAGTACGTCTCTTATGTCCTGCCACTTCAAGCATAGCATGCTGTCGTCCAAAATTCTTTCCGTGTAGACCTTCCCCTTTGTAAGCTTGATGGACTTGAAGGTGGCGGAAAGTCCTTTTCTGTTCTTTCGGACCGTTCCACAGGCCTCGAACCCAGCTTTTTGAAGGTCAGCAAACAGATCTGGGGAGGAATAGAAATTATCACAGTAAATGTGATAACCCTTTCCTTCCAATGGCTTTGCTAGTGACATAACGACATGGTGAGCCAGACCAACACCCTCCTGCCGCCCTTGTTTTCCGGTGTACAGCTCCCAGTTGTAGGTGTAGCCATTGGAGGAGTCGGCCAACACCCAGGCCTTCATGCCCCATTTATGCGGCTTTTTGGGCATGTACTGCACCCACGAAAGCCTCCCCTTGAATGAAATTATGCTTTCGTCGATCGACAGGTTTTTGGCAGGAATATATGCAGCCTTGAAATTTTTCACAACAGTATCCAACAAAGGCCGGATCTTCTGGAGCTTGTCAGGCAATGGTTGATCCGGTGGGCTGCTGATGTGGAAAAACTTCAACAGCAATTCAAAGCGACGACTGGACATGATGGAGCTGATGTTTTCGTTCCTGAATGGCCATTGTGAGCTCCAGTAACTCCTATCAATTTGAAAATGATGTAAGTGATGAGTGTATGTCATAGCTGATAGTACTCTCACCTCTGTGTTGGTAGTCCAACCAGTCCCATGGCAATGACGATGGAGAGGAGTGCGTCCACCTCCTTGAGGGACATTGGTGCTTTCACCCAGTCATGGGCTCGAGCATGTGGGTGTGTGGTAAGGAACTCTTGGTTTTCCTCCAGATATCTATCTGCATTTTCACACGACTTGGAATGGATGATATGTTTCACCTCATCGTCGAAGAAGAGGTGGAGAAAATCAAGAGGTGTTTTTCCAGTCATGTGTGGAACAACTCCTGGAGCTTCAGAAAATGCGACTATTGAAGCAGCAGTGTGTGTGTGTGTGTGTGTGTGTGTGTGTGTGTGTGTGTGTGTGTGTGTGTGTGTGTGTGTGTGTGTGTGTGTGTGTGTGTGTGTGTGTGTGTGTGTGTGAATATTTGCGTGTACATGTAAACCATGTTGAAGTGCGTGGGTGTTTTTATGAGGGAGGAGGCACCGTAAAACCATTTCAAGCAATTTATTATGTAGAACATACTTCGCTGCCTTCCCTGACACACGTTAGTTGCACTCGACGGCTCATCGCAATCCTCTTCGCAATCCTCTTCCCCGCTGTCATCAATATTTGCACTATGCTCATGATCAGATAGGTAGCCGTCAAATTCGTCGTCTGAGCTGTCGCTACAATTTTCCATGTATTCTAGCAGGTATTCTGGGTCCAAAGGTAACCTTCTAGACGGACCTGCTCGCTTTGGCATTTCGGTTCCAAAAAGTGTAAACTACTATAGCTGCTGGCGCATAAATGCGCCGTTGCCCACCCGCGCGAAATTATTGCGATGCCTAAATGCGCCGTTGCCCGTGAAAGAGTTAACACATTTAATCTAACTTATACTTGCACAATCTCCTTGTGAAGAACTTTGACCTTCATCTCCAATACAACATGCATCTCTCGAATTGTACATTTTAAAGTGGCTGCCAGTAGATCTTCCCTTCTTCATTGCATATCTCATATACACCATGTGGCAGCACATTAATGATTGTGCATGGCCCAAGAAATCTTTCTGTCAGTTTTCCACCCTTGACCTTTTTACGGGAGAAGTTTTTCAGCAATACCAACTGCTCACACTGAAATTGGCCTGGTTTGCAGTGCTCTTTGTCATATATTTCTTTTCAATTGTGCGGTGATAATGTTGCTTTTGGCCTCTTCCAATATGCGTGCATGTTCTGTAGCAGTGTCTCCCTTGATCTCTCTTTCTCTGCCTTGTGTTCAAGGTGAAGTCGTTCAACCATATGCGGATTTTGGAAATCTAACAACTTCCACTGCTTCAATGTGGCATCTGGAGTGTAAGTGTCATCCTTCTAATTGCAGAAAACCTTAGTGACCTTGATAAATTTAGAAAAATGTGTACAATGTGAAACATGGTTTGTGGGTGCAGAATACTTACAAATGCCATTGCTAGACCTAATGCAGCCAAGCTTGAAAGCTTTAACACAAGTATGGCAATAGATCTTTTTTATCTGACAAAATTGACTGGACTAAACGTTTCTGACAATTTAGGTCTGGGACCAAAGTTTTCAGCGGACCCAAAATTTCCATGACAGAACCTTTCTATGGCCAAATCATTGTGGCACAACTTTTCAAAAAGTTCACAAAACAAATTTTCTGCCGTTCGAAAGTTACATTATGGTAGTGTAGGTAGTGTTTGCCACTTGCGAGTACCGAAGTCGGTTGTCTTGAATATACAGCAAACAGGAGGATAATCAGTAAAATATACCTTCTCCTGGTAGCAGTTGAGCACATAGGATAATGTTGGTGATTACTTGATTTGGATGGTTGCATGATGTGGCCTTTGTAATTGCCTTGGCTTGTCCAACAATCCTTTCTTGTATTTATAGACCTCATGCTAATAATCCGCTCGGAGTGTGTGTGGTTAAAGAGTGATAGAATCGTCCAAACATCTTGCAGCTTGTCATAGTCACTGCATGGGTTTGAAAATAACTGACTGCACAACAGACCATGAATGAAAGTTTGTATTATGTAATGCCAATACTGTTTGTTGTGTTCTGTTGTAGTCAGTTGGCTTATTTCTAATCTAGTTCGGAATATTTCTGTTAGTATTTTCTCACAGTTGTATTCCTTAAGCTTTAAGTACCTCAGTACCATTGCCCTACGGTAATCAGAACATCTGAAGGTCATGTAGAGGCACACAAGGGGCAACTTCGTATTGCCCAAGTTGAATTTGTATTGACCTGAAAATTTCCTCCAATTCAGGCTTTTTCTTTCCCTCCGTTGATATGCCTCTTCTGTTGAGCTCTTTTTTTAGATCTCCAAACTTTCATTTTTTCAAATAACTTTGTGCCACCTTTCCTCCAAATATCACCTTAACAAGAAGTCTCTTCTTTCATTTAGTGTACGTGTGAGGCACTTAAAAGAATGTTCAAGATTCTGTATTGATTTTGATTCTATTCCACAGCTCACACAGGAATATACTCCACCAACACTGTTGCCAGCCTCGTACTGTTGAGCTGGACCGTCAACTTGGAAGACATGTGGGATGTCTTTCATGGCAACTCCAGTTGACGTGAAGATTCTCTCCTAGAGCCTCTAACAAAGATTTTAGCTCTGGTATTGGTAATTAGTCGTAATATTGATCTGGTTTGTTTCGAATAAGTCCTAGTTCTCAGTACTTAGTGTCTTATGTCAAGTAGTCGTATCTTGTGTGCATACACAGAGTTACTTGTCTCAACAACTTTTCTAGTATCTGTTACATCCACCTCTTGTAGTTGATGTGTTGCGTTTTGACAACTTTGTCCCTCAAAAGTTTTCCACTTTCTACTTGTATTTTGAGATCTAGTCTGTGGCGTTTTGTAGGCTTGACCATCAGGAATGCAATATTGCCTGGCAATTTTTCCTTCCACGTCTTGGCTTCCTGCTGGCCCTCTGAACTATACATACATTTGGAATATGATGTTTTTGCAGTATTTGTTTAATGATTTGTCCTCCATTTGATTTCACCAGGCCATATCATGTTGCAAGTTCTGATCAGTTCACAACGTCATTTGGTGTCCATGATCTAGCCACATTGCAGAGATGTGCTATATCCATGTTGTTCTCATGGTGACCTATTCAGTTTCTGATAGTTTAGGTCCAGGACCAAAATTTTCAGCAGACCAAAATTTCCATGACGGAACCTTTCTATGGCCAAATCATTGTAGCACAACTTTTCAAAAAGTTCACGAAACAAAACTTCTCCCATTTGAAAGTTAATGTAGGTAGTGTTTGCAACCTGCGAGTACCGAAGTCGGTTGTCTTGGAATATACAGGATAATCATTAAAATATACCTGATTCCAAGAGATCACCAGCCCTCATTCTATACTACTACTGCTTCGTTTATTCAAAAACGTGCTCTGTACGAAGGAAAACAAATGTTGGATCCAATTAGCGGATTTCTGGTATAGTCGCCAATGTAGTAGCTCTTTTGCCACTTGCGGTTGGATTGTTTGCCACACCTTTTTCATTGTTACGTAATGTTAAGAAGGTGGATTGTAACACACTATTGCTTAACCAAGTTATCGAGTATGAAGCAGCCTTTAACCATCACAGGAAAGTTTCACTTTGTGATTGAAGCCTTTGTTATAGAAAGGTGACCATTCATTCATTTATAAACACTTCATTTACCACCAAAATTGTACATACATCTAAGGATTGAAGTATGTATATCTGTGTTTTGTTATATGATAGTGCCACGTACCAATATTAACAGTAGCATGGCGCCTTATCAGTAGCTATGTTACTTGTCATCAGGCTCCTCACTGGACATTGGATTCGAAAGAACAAATTCTGGTGTAGTTGGTCAATGCATTTCACGTGGCATGTGCTGCTACAGTTTGTGCATTGAACCCATCTACTATCTATTTCATTCTTTTCTTCATCACGAAACATAGAATTGCAAATATTACAATTCCAGTCTCCATAAGCTTCCTTTTCCTTGTCTACACATTTCCTCTGCTTACCTTTTCCATTTGCATTCTGTTTTTTCTTACCTCTTGTTTGCTTTTTTTCTGCTCCTCCTTTTCCGCTTTCTCTTCATCTTTCAGCTGTTTCCATCATTTACTGGTAAAAGCAAAAACTGTACTCGATAATGGATGCTTCGTTCTTCCAGTAGTTTGGCAATGATTCCAATCTGAGCATTTATTGACACATTAGCTCATATTGTTCTGCAGCATGTTTGTTCAAGGAATGCAAATAAAGGCCAAATGATTTGCTTCTTGATGTTAACTTCTGAAATAGATCATAGCATAACTGGTGATGAAGCCACAAGTTGTTCTACAATCGGAGTAGCAATTTCGGACAGCATTCGCTGTCTGGTGCATATAGAATTTCACTTGCTATTACTATTGACTGTAGCAAAGCATTAATCTTCCAATTTGCATCACATGCTTGCATTACTATCATGTGCAGACGTATTACTGTAGCTCTTAAATCTTCAGCACTCTTTTTCTGGTAGGCGATCAACATTGGCGACACCTCTTGCACGAAGTTCTTGTCGAATTTCGGCTATGAAGAGGTCTCTCACATACAGGGGTTTTATGATACATGGCGCCCTTCCTAGTACTCCTTTCAAAGTTATGCACTGCAGCTCTTCTGTTGTCTCGTTCTGCAGGCCAGTGCATGAGATCAAGTCTGAACGACACCCACATCCTCCACATTTGTAAACCCCACCAACTTGTGTTTCTCAAATTGCTTGGCTGGATGATCGCCTGTGAAGAACCTTAGGGTGTCATTAACTTCAATTCCATCCCTAGCCAGAATTGGTTCACTGAGGCTGTGCAGGTACACTACTCTGTCTCTGATAATTGAAGCTTGATCTTCAACGCTACTAGAGTTGAGTACGAATGTATATACTTCTGGCTGTTCAATTGTTTGTGTTGTAGGGCTGACACCTTTCCTCTCTGCCACATACACAGCTGGATCATGAATGGTATGTATTGTGATCATGATGTAGCCATTTCCAAGGACTGTTGCATTGTCATGCCAAAATGGTTAGTGACCTTGTGCGTTGGAGCTTTTTAAGCATTTCTTGTAGAATCGTAGTTTCGCTCACACTTGGCACATACGTTTTCATCATTTCCAGCAGTGCAGTATGCTCCATACTATTAATTTTATCATCACTGAAAAGATACATAAGTTCTTGTTTTTGAAGGAGTCTTAATCGTAGTTCATCAAGGGATATTTTTCAACCACTGATTTTTACTTCTTGAGTAATTATCTTTCCATCTTTTGTGACCAACGTTTGTACTGTACATGTTAAACCCAACTTTATTTCCCCATTAGATATAAATCTTTTCCACTCCGTCTTTATTTTGTCTGCAGGTGGTGGGATTGGAATTGATTTATCACTCCCTGAGAAATGTTTCTTTGATGACCTTGATCTTTCAGTGTAAGTGTGGGTATCAAGGGAGGCAACATCTATTCCATTTCTAATGGCAAATTGTTTCACTACTTGCCCTCTGTTTAATCCTGGGACTTGGTGATTTTTCGCAAACTTTGACCATACCAGTTTTTACCTGTTACAACTGGTTGTAATCACAGGGAGGACGTTTAAAGCAAACTTGTAGATCGATAAATGTTAGGTACTCACATGTTCGATGAATATGTTTATGTGGGATCAAGGCTGTTCGTCAACAATTGCTATCTCTGTATCTTCGTGCGTCAATTTCACTCGGATGCACAGCTGCATGCATGCAGGAGTACGCGGTACCACGAAAAATATCACGCATCACATGATATGCAGCCGCATGAAATGGCTTTATAAAGGACATCAGTATAGTTTTGCAGAGGTTTAAAACCTTGTTACTAGCAATAAAAGTGTTACTAAACCACTTGATAGGGATTGTACTAAAATGTGTTGGGTCCTGCTTGAAGATCGCGTGCATACACCATGTTATAACATGAAAAAGTAAGAACTTTTAATAATCAATTTCACATTTTTCACACTATTTTGTTGACACGTATCAAAACGGAAATTTAATACTAAAAGCAGCACTCAAAGTGAGATAGTTCAGAAGTGTCTTTTCAAAATTAAGTGCTTAAGCGCGAGGATTCAGTGCTCCGCCTAACCCGTAGAAGTGCTTTAGACCGCTCGTACTAAAAAGCCTTATTTTACTAACAACATGAGAGTTAGAGATTTCAAACACACACTCTTTGATAGTAGAAAGCTTAGCGAATCAGAAACTGCATCTTGGTGTGAAGTACTGTGCTTTTATCTAGACAAAACAAAAGGAACATAATGCACAAAATTCACACAATAAATCAATGAAAACACGGGTGCCAGGCCTTAATGAGGAGGTGCCGGTAAAAACGCTAGCGTTTTTTGCTAGGTTAACCTAGCGTTGTTAGCGTGAAACGCTAGGTTCACCTAGCATTTTCGTCGTACAGAGTCACAATAATAACGAATAATTGGTGCATGAGAATTACGTTATACAGTAAAACAAAAAAGTTCAAATACATAGTTATATTGTCCACATTCGTTTCTGATGAATCTGGCTGCATATTCTGCCTGATTTGGGCCCACAGACACCAAATATGCGCCCATCCATTTCATTAGAACACTGAACACAACAACATTTTGCGTTTGGAGCAGGTTTAGGGCACACCTTGCAACGCACAGCAGTCCCATGTAGTGCCCGGTGCTCTTTTGCAACCTCTTTAGAGTTCCTTCTTTTAGCTGGTTGGCCTGCAAGACTATTCTGGTTTGAGGCTTTTGAGCCACTATCTCTAGCATTGAGATACTGTGTGATAGACATAATCTGGTGCTCAACTGCACATTCAACATCACTGTCCTCATCTTCACCACTGTCATTCCTCTTGCGCTTCCGGAGTTGAAGCTGGAATGGAGTAGGCTCTGGTGCACCACTTTTGCTGTTTGTCAGCAGCATTATGACCAGCCTTTCAATGAAGTTTCTGTGGGATGGAACTTGTATGTGCCAATTCAAGTGACAGAATGTCTTGAACGTATCGACCTTAATCATCCCAAAAATGGTGCACATCAACCGAAACCACCATTTGCTGGTTCCAATTGCATTTTCCATCCCTAGACCATCTTGCCGTAAGTGATTGTGCACATCAATGGCACATGCTGCTTCAAATTAGGCTATTATCATCTGTGTGCGAGGAACAGTGCGGGTAATGGTTTCAGATTCTCCAGTGGTTTCACTGAGGTGCCACTGCTTCCTTGCATGGTCATCAACAGACATGCTGTGATTCCACGTACTGATTATGATCTTCTTTGGGGCTCCTTCAGACCCTAGTTTATTCCAGACATGGCCATAAATATACTTATCTGTAGTAGATGATGTAAGGGTTCCAGCTGTGTTGACAGATCGGGAAGAAACCTGCGGTAGTAATTTATCTAGAAAGGCACGCAGTTGTGAGAGATTGCCAAGAGATGGAGCGTCCACTACTGCCCTGGATCTTTCTGGAGTTTTTTGCAACCCTTCTCCATCTACCCGATACCCACAATAGGTGATCTCCTTCTGAAAGAAGGCACACTTCTTCTTATGCAGGGTTAAGTTGTAGCTATCCAGACATCTGAGGACCCTTTCCAGCAGTTCTAGGTGCTCCTTATCAATGGCCCCAGCTACAATCCTGCTCTGTTCCTGCAAATTGGGTATAGAGATATCGCATACATGTTTATCAATCAGCAGTTGTTAGTGAATACCAAGTGCCTGGATACTTTTTTCTGTCGTTCGGCCTCACTGCTAAACACTTGTTACCCACCTTGCTGTCCCCATGAATGAAATTGACAGGTACGACACGATTCAAATTGTCTCCATCAAATGAGACCAAGGGCGTGACTAGGCGCTAGATGAATGGATAAGTTTTAGTTAGTGGTGGTACCCGGAAAACAAATTCGGCGGTATCGCGCGCTAAATGAAGGAAATTTTCTGTGCGAGATGTACGTGTGATTGCGCTGCGTGCACGTACTCTGCATTGCGTGCGAACGCGCGCAATTTCACCCGGAAAAAAATTTCGGCGCCATTGCGCACGTAATGAAGTGAAGTTTGTGCACAAGAGGTACGCGCAATCACGCGTGTACGTGTGATGCATTGCTTGCAATTGCACGCAATTTGATCAGTTATTGGCCGATTTTCACGCTAGCGTGAGGAGAGCGCGCAAGGAATCACTTCATATCGCGTTGGTGCGTGTGCTCGCAACTAGCTGCATATATGCATGCATGCAATTAATTAAACATAAATTCAAATCTTAACTTCAACGATTTGTCTTTCTTTTGCAGGTACAGGCATACATGAAACAATGCAAGAATGAAGTTGAAAAACAAGTTCACAGTTGGATGAGGTAATTCCTCAGTCACCTTCCAGTTGATGCAAGTCACATGTCACAGCTGCTTCCTGATGATCTGCACCCTTGGTAGCTGAACCAACATCAGACACTGATCCTGACACACTTGTTTCACCCATGCTGATAGCTGAACAAGTAGATGCAGCTCTCTTATCCCTAGAACATGGCTCAGGCCTTCTATAAGATCTGCACTTTGCATTTAACTTGGACAAGACAGCTTTCCAGTGCTTTCGTTCTTCCTGGTCACCAGCAGGGTACTTGAACTTCATGTGCACTGAACAAATCATATATGCACACCAGTAAAACAATCGTCCATTGTACATTTTAAAGTGCACTTACATCGTATACCATTTATTAGACTGTGGTCTAAGATCTCCTTATGTGATATTGTTGGTGTGCAGTTCCCTTTTCTCAGTTGGTCCTTAGTGAAGAATAGGCCCATGAAGTTCAGGGCCATCTTTTCAGGTGTTTTGGCCATAAATTCGCAGGCTATGACACGCCCCTGAGGTATGCCATCTATGCACACGTATTCTCCACCTGGGTCACCCAATAAACATCCTGTAATTTTATCACTATATTAGAACTCAAACTGATAATGGCTTGACATTACTTGCCTTGTGACTTATCATCCTCCTTCAAGTTAGGCGAGCTAGTGTTTCCAAACTATAAAATAAAGGTATATACAATAATTGCATAACAAGTGTGTGAATATGTTACCTTCACTGCTTGGATAAGCTTCTTCAGCGACTTGTTGATTAGTGGAATCTGCTCCATCATAAGTTCTTCAAATGCAGTCTAGTTGAAAATAAATAGATTGTCAATTATTATGACATTCATAGTATAAACTTACTGTTCTTCCTGATGCACCAGTGTAGAATGAAGGTGACACATCTGCAGGGAAACTAGGTATGTCCACTGTACACATGCTGACCATTCAATCAGTACTTACTAGTCGCAGTAGTAGTACTCTTGAATTGCTTTTGACTTGGAGTGGGAAGAGTGCTCTCTTTGTCGTCGGAATGCATTAAATGCTGCATTAAAACAATCATATAATTGTGCACATTATTGACTGTTTTTAAGTTCATACATGTACCTCCAAAAGGTTGAGAGCAGATGCATTTGCCCTTTGCATTTCTCGCTCTTTTTGCTTTTTTTTGACCTGTACATTCAAGTTTAAACTGATACTTTTCTGTAGAGTACAAATTTCGAAACTGAAATTCCCTTAGAATTCAATTCCTAAGTTTAATGGCCCCTTATGTTAATCCATGTATTGTATAAACCATTCCAGATACTTTGTTGCTCTTGGTACTGTAAGATGGCTGCTCAGCTGTTGTGTGTGGCTTCTCACAGGCAGCAGAGGTGTGTCCAGGCTTCTCATAGGCAGCAGAGGTGTGTCCAGGCTTCTCATAGACAGCAGAGGTGTGTCTTGTAAAGTACAGGAAAGGTTATACAACTACGTAAATGTCATACCTATCTTTAGATACAGCGCGCACAGCTTCTTTTTGACCCCTCGCTATGTTTATCTAGCGTCCAGCTCTTATTCATTAACACTTCCAATTAACGCTGCATACATATATTGAGGTACTTAACCATGCACACAGAGCCTAGTGATACAAATGGGCGAGTGATTAACTTACATTCATCAGTGCTGCTGCTTTCGCCTCTTCCATCATCTGAATCTTCGCCTTTACCGTTGTCGTCCAGTATAGGTTCATTTCCTGTTCAGTGCCTGCACACAGAGTAACTTGTTGATTACATATCAATAGCAGTTGATAGTGAATACCGAGTGCGACCACTGTTCCAGAGTACATTTTCTTGTCGTTTGGCCAAATGACCTCGCATTTTTCTCCGTCTTTTCTGTCTCCTCTGCCTCCATTGATCAGTATTATTGGCACAACGCTGTTCGTGTTCTCTTCATCAAAAGTTACCAAGGCGTGAGTAGGGGCTAAAAGAAATTCTTAAACATTACTTCAGGCTCTCCGATGGAATAAGGTATAACACTTACCACGCCACCGGGCACATGCTTTGCGCATAGTCATTTTTTCCCCAAAAACGTGAGCCCGGGTCATGTGATATAAGATAAGTTTCTAAAAATGAGCAAGCGGAAATGTGAATGGATTTTTGGTTCCTGTGATATCCCTGAACGTACAAAACGTCGTTACTCTCGTGAAACTGTGGTTGTGAAAGAGTCACATCTTTGCAGTACTGATGGATCACGAGAGGCGTGTAGTTGTTCCGCAATCGAAAGCGGCAGAAGCAACTGTGTCCAGCATGAAAGTGGTGACTGTAAGTGCTCAAGTGGTGACGTTGACTCATGTACTAGTTTGATCGCTGACGCCAGTGATAACAGTGACATTGTTGATTATTGCAATAGTGATTGTGATAGTTATGGTAGTAGCTTTGATGATGCTGAGAGTGATTATAATGAGGACAATAGGGAAGACAGTGGTGATGGTGATTGTGGAGATGATAATCTCAATGATGGTGACAATTATGTTGGTGATGATGATGATGATCATGATAATGGTAATGATGATGATGATGATGATGATGATGATGATAATGGTGATGATGGTGCTAATGAAAGACTTCTACAATTTATCTATCAATCTCAGATTCCTCTTTATCCAAGCTCTGGGTCTACACTTTTTGATTATCAACTTGCTGTGTTTCAGTTTTCTTTGAAGCAATGCCTCACTAAAAAGGCAATTTCAGATTTACTTAAACTTGTTCCTTCATTTTTCCCTCATAATCATACAGCAATAGCATCTTGGTTCAAACACAAAAAGTTTTGGCAACCTTTATTGGATAAATCAAAACTAGTTACAAAACACAAGTATTGCGCTATTTATCACCACAAGATGTTGGGCGATGACAATGAACTATGTCCCAATGAATGCAATGCTGATTTTGAACATTTTGTTATGTGTGACCTTGGACTACAGATTAAAATGATCATGGAGGGTAAGTTAATTGGTTTATAATGCATGTAATTTAAGTGACATATAATTATTAGATCCATCCACTTGGAAGGCATTGCAATTACGGTTTTCACATGATGGAACACTCTCTGACATTTATGGTGGTGAGAAATATAGAGAACACATGAAGGATAGAGGATTCCAGCAAATATATCATTTTGTATGAATACTGATGGTGTACGAGTATTTAAATCATCTAAGTACTCAGTATGGCCACTCTGGCTAGTCATAAACGAGTTACCTCCAAAAATGCGGTAAGCTGTTCAGTTTTGCTCATACTCGTATGATAACTTGATCATCATTTTGCATTGCAGGTTCTCCAAAAAAAACATGATATTAGTAGGTATCTGGTTTTCAAATCAACAGCCTACAATGTCTACCTACTTAAAACCCTTTGCTGACCAGCTCAATCAGCTATATCATGAAGGTACAAAACTGTTATCATAGAGTTGTTAAACATTCAGATTTTATACAGGAATAGAAATAAAGACTCCTAATGGAAGATTGATCAGCCATGCAATATTGCTAACATGCTCTGTAGACTTGCCAGCAAAATCTATTGTTTGCAAAACAACGGTTATTATGGCTGTTGTACTTGTGACTGTATAGGAACTGCAGTTGGTCGCAAGTTGTGTTGGCACCCTGAAGAAATAATCGCACTCATGATTCAATACTCATCTGTGCTAGACAAGCCATTCAGTTATTCACCGGTGTGAGTTTAGGAATATATATTTAATGTATTGTTATATTAGTTTTCTGTTTCAAGGTTTGCGGCATCAAAGGCATTCCCATACTTGCATTGCTTCTTTACTTTGACCTGGTTTATGGGATTGTTATTGATATGCTACACTGTATCTTTCTGGGTGTTGTCAAGGCTCTACTACATCTTTGGTTTGATGAGTCACACAGAAATGAGCAATGCAGCCTATATTCCCAAGTATGGAAGTGTACTTTACATGATATTATCCATTTACCAGTGTCATTGACTTAAATTGTAAGTTGCAAACATGTAGCAAGAGACTTCTATCAATTGCCGTTCCCAACACAATTTCAAGACCACCCTCTCCTTTAGAGAATATTGTATGTTGGAAAGGTATAGTCATAGGTCTCCAATATATTGCATGATTTGAATTATTATTTATGGTAATTTAATTTTACATCTCACAGGATCTGAATTTCAGTCGTGGTTACTATATTATTCAATACCTGTACTACAGGGTATCATGCAGCCAAATAATTTTGAGCACTATTCACTTTCGGTAGCGAGTATTCATATTCTATTGAGTGAGTCTATTTCTAGTTCTGAACTACGGATGGCTGGTGCTCTACTGAATCATTTCTATGCAGAATATCAAACTATGTATGGTATGAATTTTCTGTGTGCTATGAATTTAATGTGAGTGTTGCAGGTTTATATACACATGCATAGGTATTTCAGCTGTGACAATGAATGTGCACCTTCTTAGCCATCTTGTGTTTTATGTGAGAGCATGGGGGCCTTTATGGACTATGTCTTGCTTTGCCTTTGAAAGTCTAAATGGAGAAGTGAGGAAACTTTTTCATGGCACAAGGAATATGTCAGCAGAGGTATTACAGTTTTATTCAACTATCATAAGTTTTACTTTTTGTACCCATCGGCAGCTCATCTACACATTTAGCCTGTCTCAGCTTATTCCAAAAGTGAAGTTATGTTGTGCAACAAATAATTCTGAGTAAGCCTATTACATGTATGTATACACACATGTGCACTGTTAATTGCTGGTAATTTGCAGACAGGTTCCCAATAGCCCTAGAAAATATTCTGGCCCAATTGGAAAACCAGCAGTTGAGGTGTTAACAGAAGGTCAGCTAAAATTGTACATGAAGCCTCTACTGTATCTGTTGAGACATATTACAGAGCCCGAAGTGAACATGATGTGTTCCATTCAGCATTGTATTCCAGATGCCGACCTACAAAACAAAACAACTCCACAGTATGTTATAAAACTGGCATTACAAGTTCATTGGAAATATACTGCTTTGTTTCCATTACGTCACCTGATGAGCAGACTTTGACTTTGCAATTATCACACCATTTGAGACATTCTTTTGCAGGTTTTGTGGCTTCTTCAATTGTGAGCGAAACGAGACTCGAGAAAACCAAAGGTTAGGGTTATTGAAAGAAAGTCAAGTGCAAGGGTCAACCTCGCCACCACAGATACAAACAGGGATAGTTAACTAACCTCTTGAGCAAAGTGCTTCTCCCACGACTATGCCCTTGAACACTGACTTGGGATGGTTGGATGTGAAATGAAGATAATGCATGCTGTTGGTGGATTTAAAGAATGGTTTGATGTCTAGGTGTCCATTTTCCCTGTGTCTTCTTCCCTTGTACACCGTCGTGTCAAGAAAGTTTGCTGCAGTCTGAGATGCTTCAAAGATCAGTTTAATCCTGGGACGAAGGTTTTTGAATTCCTGCACAAATGTTTTTAATTCATCCAGTCCATGTGGCCATATCATGAAAATGTCATCGATATATCTTTTTAAAAGGAGGGGTTTCAGTCTTCTGGACTGTACATGTATAGTATGGCAAAGGGAGGGGCGAGACTCGTGCCCATGGCGGTGCCATATTTCTGTCTGTAGGTTGTTCCATTGAAGTCAAAAACATTGTGTTGTAGAACCAGCTCAAGTAGTTTTCTTAGTACTCCGTTTGGTACGTACGTGGGGACCAGTTCTTGGTGTTCTCTTACATACTTGAGGGTGCATTGGATCCCTTCTGTCTGGTCTCTATTGGTATAGAGACTGGTTACGTCCATTGTGACCAATAAACAGTCGTCAGGGACCGTGGTTGATTCTCTTTGAGTCCTTGACGTAGGATTGTACTCTTTGTGCGATGGGTTAGGGTTATTAGTAGATGGGATGAGAATATCCCTTGGTTTCCATCTACGCCTCTTAAATTAAAAATTGGATAGTTCTGGATGTTGAGGGGGTAAAAATGTAAAAAGGGTGGTAATGTGTCTGGTAGTAGGATGGTCTGGCAAGATCTGGATGTGTCTGTAGTTGTTGGTGTATAAGTCGAGCTCGCAGAATAGTGGAAAATGCATTTGGCATTCTTGCTAACAGATTCCGAATATTTATGGCACCAATTGCCTTAAAACCTGAAAAAGTTGAAGCTATTACATTAGCCTGTTGCAGCCTGCACAATTTTCTTCGAACTCGAATTGGTGCTCGTTGTGCCTACACTCCTTCTTCAATTCTAGACAGTGAAGATTCTGAAACACATTCAGTATTACCTGGTAACTGGCGACAAGGTCCAGCACCTCAAGGACTACTACCACTTGTGCAACAAGGCAGCAACCGCTACTCAGATTCTGCTAAAGACATAAGAGATCACTTCAGAGATTTCTATTTTTCTAATGAGGGATCTGTACCTTGGCAATGGGACATGATTTGACCTCAGTGTATCTATACTGCATGTAGGTGACCATGATTGATATACAGAGTACATATATGATATGGATGTATATATCATTAGCCTGATCCACTGGTATGCTTTTATATAATACTTTACTTACCACTAATAAGTTGGATATGCTCTTCTTGGCGATGATGAAGTCATCCAAAAACTTCAGTTGCTCCAAATGGGGCCACTTCGAAACATACACCTCATCTGTTCCTGTCCCTGTTTTCACTTTAGAGGATTTTTGCTTTTCCCTGGTGTACTGAGCCCTGATGCTCTTGATTTTAGCTTTCACTTCACATTCTATCAGCAGATATAGTAAAAAAATTTATACAATAATCGGCGGGAGGGGGGGGGGGATAGTACATGAAGATCTATGTAAACAAACTATATATATTCGTGTTACTGTACTTATTATTTGGTGCGGTGCCTGCAAATGTTATTCACAAAGTGGTTAGCTGTTACAGCTGCTATGAATTAATTTACCTGTTGCTTTTAAAGCAGCTGTCAACTCGGCCATTGCTTTGTTCCTTTGGTCGCGATTGAAATACGACTTCAATGTTGTGTTGTACAAGCACGGCCGTTGCTCGTACAATTCAATAAGGCGAGTTATCAAATCCGTTGTCCAAACAACACTACTAACGCTGATAGAAGCCATCTTATTTGGCAATTACGTAATTGCAATGAATACACTTAGGATGGCGGTACTTTGATGTTAGCGGCAACAATGTTGCTCCGAATAGACACCCTTTCTAATCCAGGAACTATGTTGCGTGTTGCACGCAACATAGGGCCATACACTAGGCAACATTTCGGCGTGCAACGTGTTGCGCGCCGAAATGTTGCCTAGTGTATGGCCACCTTTAGCGTTGTGTCCTTTCCTTGAGTGTCTCAGGTCCATAGAGTAGGCCCCTCCGTTTCAAGGATTGTGTTACGTTCGTGAAATTCTAATTAGCGCTACACATTAGTAAGTTAGCGTGCGTAATTTGGAGCCGTCCAGCGGTCTTCTCACGTCGTTCGTTACGTGTTTTTATAGTTGTAGTTATATCACTTCAGTGCTTTGCAAATATATTTCGGCTTACTGCCTTCATCAGTACACGAAAAGTGAGTAAAATTGGCGCGCATGGTGCATTATATTCATTCTCCACTTCGCGGGTTTTTCCCGTTTTCACTCTGTAGTGGCATCCGTAAACGTGGCGAGCGGGCTGTTTAGCATTAACGTGAAGTTTACACTCTTTTCAAATACGTGTAATGTCTACTAAATATACCAACTTTGACTCCAACAAATGACGTCGGATAGTTGTTCTTTTGCAGGTTTTGTGGCTTCTTCAGTGGTGAGCGAAACGAGACTCGAGAAAACCAAAGGTTAAATTTAAGGTTAGGGTTAGGGTTAGGGCGAAGCCCTTTGGAGGTATTCAAGATGGTGGGAGGCATGGGCGATGTCTAACATTGCCCACAACATCCAGCGTTGAGATTTGCTTACCAGCTGGTGGTTTAGCCGCCAACGTTACCTGTAGGCGATGCAATTATTACGTTACTGAAACGCTGCTGTCGTGTCCAGGCGACTCAATGACATACATAGTTATCAACAAAGAAAAACGCCATACAGCTTGGTTACCACACGCAAATTATAACATCATTGTACTTAGTGCGTGTCCAGCTATACGAAAACACCTATTTGTTGCTTTTTGTGAATATGATGGGGACATTATTGCTAGGGTGTCTCAGATGATACGTGAAGCTCACTGGTGTCTGTACCAGAAGTAGCAACCTCTCTATCCTCAACCTCGATATTGTACAATATTGTATCGAGCCATGGAACTAAAAAGCAGACCGCTTGAAACTGATATGTCGCAGCACGTGTACTATATTCGCTAAACGGTGCAAAAAAGTGGACTTGCCAGCTGTAGTGAAGTCCTCAAAGATTTTTTGAAATCGATAAGGATAAAAGTTGTGTATCACCAAGTGGTGGCATTTTACACGCCTATATTATTATTATTATATTCATATACCGTGTACGAGTACATGTACGAGTGAAATGAATTAAAGTTATTGCTTTCTCTTTTTGGTGGTGGTATGTGACGTGGGGTGAAGAATTAAAAAGCAGGGAACTTTGCATGTATAGATTCGGCACCCTACTCTCCAAGAAGACCAAAGCCAACACGCATGTTATTGGCCTATTGTAATGCATGGTCTTCCAGGAGGTGAATCTTGATGGGAGTAGTGGCTTTTTGAAATGCTTTCCTGAAACTCTCCATAAAACTATATACGGTTGTGGCTATTGAAAGCAAAGTTCCAATTTTTTGCAAACTCTTTGAACTGATGTATTTTACCTACCAAGTTTGACTGGCATTGTATTCCTTGATTTGGTGCTATCATACCATACCGTTCATGGCAATAGACAAATTGTGCAAGTATATGGTTGCAGTGGCCATCACATCACTTAGGTTAGATAGAATTTTCTGCACTTGCAACCATTGAGGCACAAAGGGCTTCAATGCTTGAGATCTGAAATTGATGATTATGGATATATAATGTACTAGTGTGTATTTTAGTTAAGAAACACTTGTGCACATGGTTTCCAACAAATACTCTGCTGCCGTGACACACCTAGCATCTGCAGGGTGTTGGCCAATTCTTTTACAATGGACAGTCATTTGTTGCAAGCCCTTTATACATTATTGCAATGACCTGGATATGCTTGATCAGTGTGCTTCGCCAGACACTAGTTTGACTAATGGAGTTCAACATTCTCCCTTTGGTAGTTTTGCGGGAAGTGCTCACAAATCTGTGATATTTTTAATTTAACACCGGATCCACGAGAACAGATCATTTTTTTGCGTTATTTTGCGGAAGTCACTTTTACGAAAAATTAGTCGGAAAGTCTCTGAATGATATAAAACATGTCCAGTACAGTAATCCAACTCAATATATGATGATTGGTGTAATTTACAGCTTCGTATCTACCTCACGGGCTAGCCAGCATTAGTGCGAAGTGGAAGGGGTAAGAGCCGTCACCGTTAATGATGCACTTTTTTTCTGGGCTGTTTTACATGCTAAAAATCATTTCATTAGTTACTTTAGAAATGGAATAAGGTAATGTGATTCTAAGATCGATGCTACATGTGTGTTTTTGATCACAATTCGTGTTTCAAGACAAGGTCCAATCTAACAGCGGTCTGGGGTGAGGCATTTTCATTGCGCATGCGCAAAACCTTACTATTTTACAGCTCATCACTGCCATTATTGTGCAGCGAGCATTTCAGGAATGACCCGTATGTATGGGACTGAAGCAAATGATTAGTGCATGCGCGTTAATAGAAATGACAGACAATAAGTTGACTGCATGTACTTTACAGTAAACATGTGTTCTTCAACGCGCTTAATTAGTTCTGACTTGTTACCCGGATTCTTTATGTTATAGTGGCTCAGATAAGCCTCTAGCTCAGGCTTTTTCCATGACAAAAGGTCTTTTGCAAGGACAAGCTCCTCATAGAACACTCTTGCCTTCTTCTTGGTACCAATTGATCCTTCAGATTGAGGCCTTCCACGCTTACGTTACTAGTAGTAGAAGTTGGCATCCTGCCAATGGTTTGGTACACAGCACGAATTTTCCCTGGTAATGGAAGCTGACTTAATTTGATGACCTTTTGTATCTCCATCTCTTCAAGCCTGGAAAATACACCATCAGCAGATATTTTCACATTCCCTAGATCTCTGTACTCGGTTCATACTGGCATTGTCAATCTCGCTGCCCATCGCGTGTTTTACCTGCCTCCTAATTTCGATGTGTGGAAGCGATCGCACGCTACGTTTGTGCTCATCGCAACCCATTAGCTTCAGTACCTCAAGAATGTGTTTTTGCGATGATGTATAGTTACTGGGTCCCTCGGTTGTATCTATCTCTGCAGCAATCGATATCGGTTCAGCAACAAAACTGACTCCGGTGGCTGCATGACGCTCCGGATTTGACCGATGAGGTGTTTCCTGAACCACACTTACCTTTTTAGGGCGACCACGCAAACGGGTTTGGCATAGACAACACTTTGTGCAACCCGTCCCAGCATCGTAATTGTCACACACGGGTTTCTTGTGCGTACGATAACAAGCAAGTGACATGTTTAGCAATGACGTATTACGTCACTGCCGTGTCTGGGAACTAGTAAAGGTAAGTTTAGGTTATTTGTGTGTAAACTACGCTTATTCCGAATGCAGTATTAACGTGGCATGTATCTGAGACATAAAACAATACAGTAGTGCACCCAGAATATTACAAAACGGCCCTCAAAAAAAGTGCATTTTTTCACTCGAGACAACCGAGATTTTGGAAACCGCGTCTGTTCAAACGAACGCAGGTTGCTGCATACTTTATATGGGCGATTGAAGATAGCAACAGAAGACTCAGGAAGAGTTGGGCTCTCGGAATATTTGTTTTAAATTGGAAACAACACGTTTCCGACTAATTTTCCAAAAAGGGTGTTCCACAAAAAAAATGATCTATTCTCGTGGATCCGGTGTTAAATATATGCTATATGCTTTATTATATATTTCTTACTACTGCATACTTCAGCTTTGTGAGCATACCACTGACACTGCGGGCTTGGATGACCTTATAGTCAGCTTGCAGAGAGGTTTGCAAATGCATTCGGAGTGCATTGCAGTATTATCATAATTTACATCTATTGTAAGTACTTGCTTAGTCTTTCAACAAGTTTTTTTCACTTGTAAACTGTATGAGCCAATTATTCACAAATATGCAACAGTTACAGAACACGTTAAATTATCGTTCTCACCTTGCGAATCAGATAGACTTGCGGAGTTAACTATTCTAATTAATATTTAGTATGTCTTCCCGAGGGAAAAAAATCACGATAAACCACACTTAATCGTGCAAGGGGCACTAACATTTATCACAATTCACATTTGCATCCTATTCATCTCTAGCACACTTAATCGCGCTGTTACGCGTCAGAGTGACCTATGGCAGCTCGTTTCATGATCAATTGCGCTACAATTTTTAATCGCACTGTTTATAATGCGATTACGTTTGTAGCACAATGTACCGCATGCGCGACTAACACGCTAGCTAGCGTTGTGCATTAATAATTACTTTCATTCAGGTCTGCAAGCACACACAAATCATTCAAGCTGAAGTGTCCACATGTTTGCTGCTGCCGGGAATGCTCTCTAATTCAGATCCTTTCGAGGCCGTCAGAAGACTGGCTCTAACATTGCAACACTTGGAATTCAAATTGATGTGAAGCAACCTTTTCCACCTTGCTTTTTCTTCATCCGAATCAGCTGCTGGATACATGTAATTAACATGTACTGTAATTGTGTATTAAATGAAGTATAATGCATTATTCATGTATTAATTGCTTACATCGAATGCCTTGGATAATGGCAGGATTGAGTAGCTGTCTGCCTGGTGATGGCGTGCAGTTCCCAGAGCCCAGCTCTTCTTTACAAAAGAATACCATCAGCAGATTTACAGCCAAACGGGCAGGATCAGTCGGTATCGCCTCTGCCATTGATACTTTGTTCAATTCACCTTTAGGCATCCACACCTTTTTCATTTCTTGCACATGGGAATGTGGATTCCCCAGCCAGCGTCCAAATTACGCCAGTATAATTATTTATTGGTATAGCTCAACTCATAAGGCAGACACACAACATGTTCAAGGAAGTGTTTGTTATAAAAAGAAAATACGACATACACACAATTCCTATTGTTAGGGTATAATGAAAGTGCAAGCTCAGACCCTCCGGCTTTGCACACCATGTTGGTTGATGACATTCAATGTGAGACATTAGGTCCAGATGCTGAAAGTGTTGAAAAATGCAATGATATCGTATACAATGGGACAATCAGTTCTGCAGTATCATTAAATGATTTTGCAATATTCACTGAAGCATTGCTTAAGCAAAACTGCTGTTTATGATTTGCTTGCTTTAATTGCTGATCTACTTCCAAGGCCCAACAATGCTGCACATTCTGTATATAAGCACCAAAAGTTCTTTTCAATTTTTGAGAAACAGTCATTTATAGAAAAGCATCAGTTTTGCACTATGTGCCATACCATACTGAGGGCGAGAGTTTGTGCCTTAATGGATGCAATTCACAGCTGAGAACTTCCTCATCTGTGACATTGAATACCAAATCCAAAGTGCCTTGTCAGGTTTTCCTGCATCCACACAATAATTTTTATGTGCTGCCTTCTCAATTCCTAATTAGATCACGGTACTTGGAATGCTTTACAGAAGCGGTTTGATCGTCATGTTAATAATGAAAATTGCATAAGTGATATATATGATGGCGAGCAGTACAAAAAGTATTCACAACCTGGTAGTTTCCTTTTATCTGCCTATGCAGCAAACATTTCGTTTACATTTAATACTGATGGAGTGATTTTAAATCCTCTGCAGCTGAAATTTGGCGTGTATGGCTCAGTATAAATGAACTGCCACCAAAGTTGAGGTACTCTTAAAGGCTATAGTCAGCTTGCATTCTAATGTTGGTGCTTTAAAAATATAAATAGTAGGAGTCACAAAGTTATTCCCGTGGAATAATATTATATACAGCTGGTATGCGGTTATCGAACAGCTGGATCTGAAAGAACTGCCATGTATGGAATTTACTCATCCCAAGCCCAAGTTAATGTATTCTGTGTAGTGTGTGAACATGGTGTTGGTGGGCACCATTTGGAAATGTATGGCCATTGCAAAATAGTGGCAATGTGTGGTAAAAGAAGTTTGAAGGATAACATCCAAAGCCTCATCACATTAGGCTCCTTGACCACCCCTACCTGACTTGGCAATGGCATTATGATTCTTTTAACATTCGCCATTTTATCTTTATTTGCTGCAATACATCACAATAAGTAATGCACTGAAATACATTAATGATACTCAGGTTAACAGTATTAAATTTAGTTGATAAAATCCAGCCTATTTGGAAAGTTCGCCATGATATATAAGTTTTGTGCTACATTTATTTTAATGGATGAAGATACGTATGGCGGGTGATCACTGCCAAAATTATTTGCCGTATCACTTCGGTTTTAGGCGGGTTTTTTTTTCTCGCTACTCTGGCTCACGTGAATTTCGTGCCAAATTTTTTTTTTTTGGAGGGGGGGTGGGGGGAGGGTTGGGGGAATGATAATGAAATTCATTGAAAAAAAAAGCAGACATGGCGGCTGTTTTTAGCCATTCGTGTTTCACAACACGTTTTCAGCGGCAAAGTAGGGGCTATTGCCTCGACAGAGCTGTTTTTCAATAGACCAAACATGTATCGACCCGCAAACCAATTCTTCCAGCCTAGTAAGAGTGCCACACAAAACGGCATCGCTAACGTTTTAGCAACTAAAAACGCACTTCTATGTGGATAAAACCATGGCTATTTACCGGACTTGAAAATCGACGCGGCCAAACGATGTAACAACATGGTACATAGATACACTGCAGATTTGGTTACGATTAATTACAAACAAGGGGAGAAATTTAGCTAACAAGTGTTTTAGCACTGGGGTCAATACAAGATTTAATAACAAAATTAAATAATCACGTGATGCTTTTTTACTTTCCATATACATTACTAGATAGTTGTGCACTAATTGTGTCATTTCAGATTAGCATATAGCTTTCTGTTATTGAAATAAATTCAAGTAAAGAAAATTACATCACCAAAAAATTATATGCTCAAGTGTGATGGTTTCCACTATGTTAGTGGCATGCGGGTCGTTAAAAATCCGTTGCTACAACACACACACACACACAACACCACACACACACACACACACTTATTAACTATATGCGAGCGGGGGGAAAAATGTTGAAATTTTAACTCGCATCAGAGATAATATATAGAGGGATTGGAAACGAATCACATGCGCCATACTCTGAGGCATTTTTAACACGTGCGATGCTCGCATGCATGAATCACACCTAAGTAGACCAAAGAAAGGGGCGGATTTTGTGCTTTGAATAAAGTTCTGTGATTTTGCAAGGTATTTTTTCACTTTTAAAACCAACAGCTTATTGATAATCCTGAATACATTCATTAGGCACAGCCTTATTGGTTTAGCTTTTTTTTGTAATTGACGACGAACAAAAATCTCCTTTTTTATAGCCTTGGCCTTTTTATAGCCTTGGGGGGAGAATCTGCCTATCTAGAAGAGCTGTTATCTTCTTTTTTAGTATATAGCCTATTGTGTGCCACCGCTTTAGTTTTGGCGCGTAGGATCTTTGTAAACTCTCACACTCGCATTTCCTATACCCGTACTTTTGGGGGTAGCCACGCCGCTGTGTTACGGAACTGACTGGTTTTGGTATTATATTTTTACAGTGCAGTGTTGGTTGTGTGCCCATTGCAAGTTTTTAAAGGACCAATGTATCCCATTTCTTTAGTGAATTTCTGCAAAGGTGATGGGTGGAAGAAAATTTAAACGTCCGGACGTTAAGAACGCTGAAAGAAAGAAGAGGGACTCTTTGAAACTGGTTGTGGCTATATCTTATCTCTGTCCTTAGCAACGTAGCCTGCTCCCTTGGCCTTAGCAAAGTAGACTGCTCCCTTGACCTTAGCAAAGTAGCCTGCTCCCTTGGCCTTAGCAAAGTAGCCTGCTCCCTTGGCCTCAGCAAAGTAGCTTGCTCCTTTGGCCTTAGCAAAGTAGCCTGCTTCTTTGTCAACTGTCTTGTATTATGAATTGCGTAAACGTATGTACATATATGTCATAGTGGTAGCTCTGATCCATAGCAAGCTCTTGTATGGATTCTTTCCAGGAGTGCGCGTGTTAATTAGTGTTGATTGACTGCGTTTCCAATCCCTCTATATATTATCTCTGCTCGCATGCACTGGTCCGACTGAGTCCGCTACGCACAACAAGTGCTCCAGGAACACGCACACTGCAGTGTAGGAACACGCACACTGCAGTGTAGGGGCACGCGACTCGATCATATGTCAAATAGCTGCAACGTGAAATACGTCACTGGCGCTTACATGTTGTCAAATTGTGAACCAAGTTTTAGACGTCCAATATCGCTGCGAAAGCGACAATTCCCACCTCTCGCATAATCGTTACTTTCCTTTACAAGCTACAACTCTACCATGTGAATTCAAATGATCTAAATTGTTTCCATAAAACGCAGGGTAAAATGAACATCTAAACGCCTACGTGTATATGCCCATGCATACTGTATATCTGTAAATTCAACCAATGCAACTAACTTCACCTGACAAGCAGCAGGCTGCTGCATCTGAGCTGACTCGGGCTGCTGAGGTGAAATAAAGCCTGTGTACGTGATAGAAGTAACAATGTTAAAATAAGTATGCACGGGCTGAAAGCTTGCCTTGGCCGAATTCCTGCAATATCCTGTCGCGTGCTTCAGACAAGATGGCCTGCAATGCGTCCCTGCCATCTATGCCCGCCATTCGATCTGATCAATGCCACGTGTAGATTGGGATTTTAGATCAAAACTTTTCCCGGAACTCAGTGGGTTCACTTAAATTAATTAAGCTATCGATAGGTATAGCACGTGGAAAGTACGCCCACCGTACTTACAGCTTACGTAATAGTGGGGCTGGGTACGAAACTACCCAAGCATTAGTGATATAGTCTCATAGAGACCATATGTATGACACAAAAACCAGTTTCAGTAGGGTGCACGCGTACAGAACATAGTTGTGCAATGTCACACTCATATGTGTGTAATAGGGTGCATGGATGTACAGTAGAGCAGTTTTTCAATGACAATGTTGTTGTGGCTGTGAATTTTATTGTACAGATTGTAGTTAGGTCAGAGCCCTGGTACGTTTACACAGTCCTTATCAGATGCTTACAAGCTTCTCCTAGGACTACTGTACACTGACACACACTGACATCAATATGCACACTGACACACACACATGCACAGGTACACTGAGGACTGATACTGATGTCAGTTTTAAAAATAAAACATCAGCATTTCTTTAATGTTAGGTCCCTCCCACAAATATTGTGCCAGCACACACACACACTGACACACATAACACCTGACATGTATACTGATGAACAGTTGACAAAGTAAAAGCTTGTTAGTCCCTCCCACAAGTATTGTGCAGTCGTCACACATACAGACATTACGCACACACACACGCACATGCACACACACACACACACACACACTCATACACATGTAAATACAAGTCCTAATCTAGTTCATATTTCAGACTTAGTGAAAAGGTATTAAACCAGCTTTCTATAATTTCTATTGAATTTTATGTTCTGTTTCACACAGGTATTGTATCTGATGGATAGATGTAATGTCAGTGATGAATTTTGCAATGAGCTGTAAATGATTTCTACCTGCAACACCACAGTCCTATCAAGTAAAATGCAAATACAGCAAAACAAACCCTAATACCAGAATTCACTGTGTACACACACTACATCATGATGTAGTTGAAATGTTGCTCAAAGCTGCTCTATTTCATTACAGTACCTCTCCTTTAAGGAACCATGTACAGTATACGGCTGTTTTATGCACTGCAACATTAGACAGATTAGTTTAATTCTTTGTTCACACTACTATCAAGAGCAAATGTACATGCTGAGGGTTCAATCAATGGAGGTGAAAGGCAAACTCTTACTAGCTAGGGGTGCTGTTAGAAAACATAGATACATGCCGCTGGTGAAGTAAATTTTGCTAACATCACTTGAAATAACCTCACTCTCATACTTGCACTACCAACTTGAACATACACCGAATTGGTCAAGGGCTTCCAAAAAAATGCACACTCAGTGAATTATTCATTTACATATATACAGTACAACCTATCCTAGTTGTAACACAACCACCACTTATGAAGCATTATATCTGAGTGAGTTCAACAAATAAGTGTGAAGCATGAAACATGAAGGATAGTGCCCTATACATGTATATTATCACATGATGTGATAAACTTAGGAGGGAGAAGGAAAGGTGGAGCAAATCCAGGTCATGTTTGATTATGTATTGACCAACTCGTAGATGTATTCATTCTTGTCAGTTGTCATGTGCAAATTGCAAATTAAGCACCCACCCGCTCACTAGCTTAAAATCTAACTCTATGCACCTTTCTTCAATGTTAAACAAGCTAGGTCTGTACAAAAATGTACACCAAAATGCAACATCATCTATCCTAACTATATTCTATCCATTACAAATTGCAAAGTGGAAATATACAAATCAATGCCATGATTTGGCTTCGATCAAGAGGATAAATAGTATCCAGTAGTTCTTGGTATTGAAGATCAGACAAAGGAGAAGAAACAGGAGGTACTGTGACACATTCTTCATCTGAGAGCGGAAGAGGACCTGCCCAATCAACTCCATACATGTACAATTCCTCCTGATAAGATAAAATAGAATTACAAAAGCGTTTAAATAATAATAAGCTCAGTTACCTCAGACATGGTTTCCATGCTAGATGCAGTTAAGGTTCCACTGATCCACAACTGATATGGTGAGAGGTTTCCTTCAGAGCTTAATGGATGTTGATTCCATGCTGCTTTTAATCCTTCCAAACTTCTATTTATGCGACTCAAAAATATGTAGTGTAAGCAGAAAAGGTGAATATCATTGTCACAGTCAAGTAGTCCCTCATCTTCCATTGCATAGAAAATATTGTAGTACAAAGTAGTACAACGTGCAAAAACATCACGTCACAATCTTTCAATACGCTGATTGTGTACGCTTCGACCTGTGATAAAACTTCCCCTTCCTGGTCCTCGCAGTGGATGTTCCAACATAAGACGTGCTACTTCCCGATTTTCTCCACCTCTGTCCGAGCGGACCCTACTGGGCAGTCCAAGTTCCATAACACAATCCACAAACAGCTTTAAAACTGTTTCTGCACGATTGTTATCTGAGCACTGCAAATATACAATTCTTCGGCTATAGCCATCGACTGCACCATGTATTACAAAACGCCACCTATAAATATGTTCAAATGAAGAGGGCATCAAGTGGTACCTAGGCCATACATGTACACAACCACTAAACACAGGCAGTGAGTTCGTGTTCATGTATTTCATTTAGTGGAGCCATTCCACTACACGGCATTGCATTATTTGATGCAGTCACAAATGCATGTGATTATAAAAATATTGCATGTAATGGTGTGCATTTCAATGTCAAAAAAAAGCATTGCACTTTTTGGTCAGTGTGATAGAACTTTAGATTAGTCACAAATACATCATTACACTCTGCCTTACATTTGATCAAACATCAATCTGCAAACAGAATGCGTGGGAAACAACAAATAATAAGTAAAACTATGTTTTGCCATAAATAATAACTGTTCATCTTGCACAAACAATTGACTACGCCTGAATTTATAGCACAGGACAATTATACACTAACCTTATTAATTTATGGTTTCCATCAATGTGATACAATGCTCTGGGACCAGCAACACGATATTTACGCCTATTCACAGTTGATAGCTGACGCAATAGACTTCCATTTGGATCCGTCCTTCTTTGTGCCTCTCTAATTCGATACTGTTGAACCCTCAACCCTAAAGCTAAGAGGTGACCATGCATCTGTCGATTACCACAGGTAGGAAAGTCATGCTGTATTCTGCAAACCATGTCATCTAAATGCTCATCCGTTATTTCAGCATACTGGGTAGATATTGACAGTCCAAACTCAGTCATTCGTCTGTGTATCGTTCGTGGTGAAACACCAATGATAGCTGCTATCTGAGGTACTGTAAAGTGGCTTTCAACAAGGCTTTCTAGTTGATCGAAATGAACCAAAAATCTGGGCCTCCCGACACTCCCAGTGACTTCAGTTTGCGGCTGTGCGACAGAATGGCATCCATTAACTTCACGCAACTCTTCCAAGATATTCAATGCCATCCTGATGTATTCTAATCCGGCTTCTCCATCGCTAGTGAGGCCCTGTGTACATTCTCTTACGAGTAACTCACGATACACCTTTTCCAGAGTTACGATGCAACTGTCCAACTCATTTGACGAAAGGCATCTTCCATCATGACCCGCTATCATGCCAGCAACTCTTTGCAGTGATGAAATTACCCATCCAGTTGTTTCGGCAATAGGTTCAACGATACGATCAGACAGAGCGGCCATAGTTGGAGGTATTTAGCACGTGACTAAAAGATAATAATTTACAACATAACTACCGTACCCCAAACATTAACGACGACTACAGAAAATTCACAACCAGGCAATGTAGTACATAGCACGAAGCCATCAAATACTCACTCAGCTAGTTTCTGTACTATATAAAAACATACTCGTTCGGGATTTACATTCGTGTGACGAACAACTAATTTGTTGCAGCTAGATGGCACTAATTATAAAACAGCCGTGAAAGCTTTTTCAGTTCACTGTGTGATCATCTAAGTGGCCTTAGAGTGCAATGCCTAACTGTTCCTGTGACCTGTGTTGATTGACAATGATAGTTTTTCACAGGGGTGTGGTTAGTGTTTCTATTATATTCAGCCAATATAAACAGGTGTGTACTTTTGAGCTGCTGCCTTCAAGTCTGCCATCTGTTTTTGTGCGTATATAACTAGTAAAACTTTTTGCCTCTAAACTTGTTCCATTGCCGTGTAATACATATATTTGCATGCAGGCTGGATGTCCCTTTGACTTCTTAACAATGAGATGCTCACATATGAATGCACAGACTTTTAATTTAGTGTTTTGTCTTTGAAAATGACCCTTTATGAGGTTTGCATCATGCAGTGGTCTTGTACTCTTCATTTGTGGTAATTAAGAAGCTCTGTTGCCAATATGGTCTCTACAATCCTCCCAGTAAATGCATCATCACATCACATATACACACATCCACACACACACACACACATGCACACACACACACCTGCACACACACACACATGCACACACACACATGCACACACACACACATGCACACACACACACATGCACACACACACACACATGCACACACACACACACATGCACACACACAGCTCCATGTCATCAGTAGATGTGCAGCATGCGTGATTCTGTCAAAGTACATGTGATCATGATGGGTCCCAATAATGCTAAAACACATGCACAAATATACATTGTACATGTGACTTGCTAGCTTGTCCAACATGCAGGATTCTCCTTTCTGCTTCCCGACACCGATTTTGAATTCCCAAACGGCACATACTGATATGACTACAATGAATCCAAATGAAAGCTGTTACCAATAATTCAAAATTAATGTTATCATGGCTTTTATTCACATAGTTACATTCAAACTACTAGTTTTGTAATCCTTTTGGTAATTCATATAATTATACACACAAGCACACACCACATATCCACACAGACACACATGTATGCATCAATATATTACCTAATATATAATATAATACGAATAATAATAATAATAATAATAATAATAATAATAATAATAATTTAGTTAATGTAGTAATCTATTGGAGGACGTCTTTCCTGATGGCTGGACAATGCGTTCGGGTGACAGAGCTGGAGGCTTGACCCCGGGAGTGGCCGCGAAAAGGGTTGAAAATCTACCGACTAGGGCCGCGCAAGGGGATCAGGATCTCAAGGCTGCCTCTGAAGAAGACCAAGTGTATCTTTAAAAAAAAAAAACACTGAAGTCGGACGGGGCTAGACCTGGGTGCATTGTTGGGACATCTTGGGGGACGGCTTTTATTTGAGTGCATCGTGTACGTACATGCTAGGCTAGTGTAATAGATACATGTAAATAGATCTACGAAACAAGTAATCAAACAACAAATAAAATGATTCACAAACAAACGATTACAGACAAAGTTCATCCACCTGCTGCACAAGGTGGGAGTAAGAACTGCTCAGAATGGCACGAGCATTAGCTCTAATTAGTGAGTGGCTGAGGCGACCAAAGAGGTCAGTGAATGCCATAGATTTAGAGGTATTCCCACGAATGGCTAAACGAGTGGCTACTTGTGAGAAGGCCTTTAAAGCCTCTGGACCCCATGCACCATAACACTCTACCGCCAGCGGAATACATTTCCAACCTAGTTCAGCACATTTAGGGTCATTTTTAGTGCATGTGCTTCCTGAGCTCAGCTGCTCTTGCCGCAGCACCTGAGTACATGCCCGCTTTCGTAATGGTACTAGAATTGAGCGGAGATGCAACAGTGACATTGAAGGCTGCTGAGATGCCGTTGTCCCAATTGGTGACTAAAATGTCTGCTGGACGGGTCCTTGCACTCTCATGACCCCAGCCACTACCAACTTCAAGATGTGATGACATACGGAAGGTATTGAAAAGCACATTACGTAACGCATTATGCCTTAAAGTGACATCGCCGCCTCTCTTGCAGGTTACACAATGATACCTCAAAGGGTCAATGAATTACCTGGACAAAGAGGGCAAGCCATTATATCACCATCTAAACCCATTAATCCCAAACCACCATTTTATTGCTGTATTAAACTCTTGTGGTTCCATGCAGTGCAGACCGAGGCTGATTGATGGAACTACAGAGATCCATGCATGCTGAAGCATGAGGGGAGGAGATGGATAATAACTGTGCCCTGTCTGCTGTGGAACTTGTGCTAAGGAGTGAGTTGAATTGTAATGCTTCAATAGAATCTGATAGTTTCTTTGGTTTGGACATCCTTCAGTGAGGTGATTGATAAGGTGTCACAATCTGCAACACAACTATTATAGTGAGAGATGGCTTTATCCAAATGTGGTGTAGTTTGCACACTTCCAGATGTGCTAAAGGATGCAATATAGGCTGCTGAAGAGTGATCAACTAGTGAGCGAAGCCCCAATCCTCCTCTTCGCAAACTCATGGTAGCTTGCTTCCAAGCAGTATCAGAGACATCAACGCCATCAGAAATGTAAATATAATAATATAAAATCATACTTAATTGTAAATAATTTTTATTACTTACAACACTGAGGTTGGAACCAAAATGAGTTCATTAACACCAGTAATATGTCCGGCAAAGATTCCATTTCTTGTGTGCATATGTGTGTCATGTGGGGCTTGTAGATCCTCGTGCATAGCAGTTATAAATTAATTGGTTAGTTATACGTACATGTTTCTGGTGCTTAGGTGACACAATTGCCTGCATTATTGTTTTCCTGACATGCTTAAACATGGTCTATAGAATTACTTTCATTATTTCCAGTTGTAGCCACCATGGCCATACTCAATACCAACAATTTGGAAGGGAGTGTTATGGAAGAGGGTACTTCAATCTTCATTTTATGAATGCATGCAGTATGCAATAAACAATAAACAAATGTTTTCTAGTACAGTGTGAAGCGTACATGGCGAACTTGTTTGCCACTGCTGGAAGGTCCAGCTTACCAGTGTGTTCATGTGTATGCGTAAAATCATGCACCAGTTTAACTGAGTCTGATGCATGATATTCCTCAGCAATGTCTTCAAGCATCTAAGTGCACCAAATTTATGCATTCATTGCTGCCATCACAAGAATAAATTTTCCAGCTTCATGTCTCTGTGAATAGCTGACATTGAGCATAATAGATTTTTGACAAAATTGGATAATGCACTATTTACTCCAGCTAGATCCCTAAAAACACATCTAAATTTAAATATAATTCAGCATTTACAGGTAGGACCACTATGGGGCAGCATGCCTAACTTCATTAAAAGTATTAATCAATGGCTTTGTATTACAATAGTATGTAACTTCAACTGAATTTTGAGCCTGGCTCAGAATCCAATATACCCTTCTAGGCAGTTTCAGTGGTGTGAATTAAATCTGTAATTAGAACTCTGCTATGTTGCTGTATTGTTGCAACCATTTGCCAGAAAGAGGTGCTGGCTTTGTATTGGTTGCAACTACTGTGTCACAATTTATGGCATATGTGATCAAACTAACAGTGATTCAATGTTACCCTTGGTACCAGATCAGTTTAGCAGTGAAGGCCAACCACAGCCCATAACCTCATATTCAGTGGTAGTGGCCATTCTGCTTGCACACAAGATTTGGTCCAGACTGGCTTGACAAGGTTAGGGAATAGAATGAGTAAAGTGTGCTGCAACCTCTGTCATGTTCTGATCAGTTGCTGCCTAGCCACTCACTTAGTTACACAGTTACATATGGGGGAAGGCCTCATTTGACTGAGGTTGTCAAAAAGAAAAGAAAAAGCATTCGTGCAGAATTTAGAACTGTTACACTCCTGGTGCATATAGATATGTGCATGTGGGTGTATAGGGGTGTGTGTGGGAAATACATGCACACACACACACACACACACACAATGCATGCAGAGTGTTGTATACTTTAGTGAGGGATAGATGTAATCATCTTAAACCTGGGGCACGGTTTTAATTGGGTGGCCCTCATCAATAAACCAACCTGGATGAAAGTTGTAGGTGGTGGGTGAGTCAGCAAAACTCAGGTCATATACATGCAGAGATAATATAATCTCTGGGTCATCATAATAATGAATTACATGTAGTCCCTATTCCAAGAACATTGGTAGTCATCAGAAGATGTGAACATTGCTTCTGCCCTAAACAATCCACTCAAAAATCCATACTTTGTTTGTGCTTGTGGTGTGTAAGTATTCATGTATCTGGTACAATACCTGCATGCATTCGATACTTCTGACGGGACTTCAACATGGTCTAGAACGACTACTACAGATGCAGCCAGTCCAGACCAGTCTACCTACAGTGCACAACGGTATACGGTGACGTGTCTATCCTATATCAGCATCAGTAGGGCTCAAGGCCGTCTAGGGCTTAGGGTTTTAGGAGCACGAAGGCGCCTAGCCTACGCAGAGCCAGCGATAGAGGAGGTAAGCCGGGTTACCTGTATTGTGGCGTGTTTTGGGGGTTTTTTCACCCCGGGCCTCATGCACTACGGCTTTCACCGGTCCAGCGCCTAGGACCTCAAATCTCACCCGTTTCGAAGAAAAAGGTTTTAGCAGTCAACGTTTGGCACCGTATCAATACTCCTGGAATGCGGGCGTAGAGGTTCGAAAGGCGGTCGTGCTAGTAAAAGTTAACGCTGACATGCAACGCTAGCTCTAAAGATTGGAATGGGTAATAGCTGATGATCGGAACCGGGACTATCCTTCCCCCACACCCCCCACACCCCCCCCCCCCCTCCAAAAAAAAAAAAGACGCGATTTTGGCACGAAACTCACGTGAGCCAGAGTAGCGAGAAAAAAAAATCGCCTAAAATCAAAGTGGTACGGCAAATAATTTTGGCAGTGATCACCCGCCATAGATACGTTCACACACTGTACTATTTCTTTGTCGGGGAGTGTAACAGAAAATCCTTGTAGATAAGCATTCATAATGTTTGATGATGATGGCAGTGAAGTTTCAAGGTGTAATATTTCACCATTGTCAAATGTTTCCAAACACAGATTGTGATTGGCTCATCATTAGGTAAGTGAAGGGAAAATACAGATATGAAGTACTTTATCTGTCCATACTTCACATCTGAGTCAATAACACACTTGACAGTGTAGCTGTTTTGCTTTGTAGCCCTTTTATATGATAAGGAATGGTAGGTATTCCCTTTAAGAAAAAAGTTTACATGAGACTGCCCTTATTGAACCCCTATAACTTCATTCAGGAACTGTTCAAACATTTTTAGTAGGTCACTTTCAAATAGTTCCCATCCAAGTTGAGCTCCAGGAACACAAGTTTACTTTGTGCTGAACACCATATTATTATGTTAAATATTATGAAGGTTAACGAGTTGATAAGATCAAGAACTAAAGGGAAGGGAGTATACTCCTACCAGACAATGACTGAAGTCTGCTTGTTGTCCTTGCCCTTTCCTCTTCCAATGCCTTCTCCACCATGGCCTATCAGCTGAGATGTAGAATTTGCATGAATATCATTAGGGCTGAGATAATACAGCTACATGTACATGTACATGCATGTGCAATATGAACTCAGCAAGTCGTGGCTGTGGTCTGATACGATCAGGAATGGGGCCCTGCAGCATCAAACATATGGGTGATACGTAACCTGACTATCTTTAAATTGCTCACTTTGTGCAGTGATATTAATACTCCTGTCTGGCATATCTCTGTCCTGGAGATCAAACAAAACCTTGCGATCACCCCACTGCTCTTCTATCTGTATCAGTATATGCTCAACTTCGCCACCGAGAACATCGCCGAATTGGGGGGGGGGGGGGGGGATACCGGATGTCATTGATAAGTGCATAAGATGGTTGGGGGTGTACAGAGGGGTGGATTCCAACAGAGTCACTGTAGTGGAAACAAACTCCAAACCAGTCATTGAGTTACCCCAAAGCACTATGTCATGACAACAGTCTTGCTGTCGTGACAACTGTGGTCATAAAGGGTGTTTTGCTACTGTTGGACTGTGGACTTGACTGGCAGAAAGCCTGCCATCTCCCTGTGGGTATGGCCACAGCGCACAATGATGCCAAAAGCATATGTCTCTTATCAAGAATGCAATTTTCTACAGATGATGGTCCCCATGTTCTGGGTATGCATAAGTACAATGCAGATGCCAAACACAAAATGAGTCACACATGGGTATCATGCATGTGTCACGTTGCGTCTTGATGGTCATAAATCTCATCGCATAATAAATATTATTATTATTTAGCCCAGGCTGGAGAGGTCAGGAAGCACTCAGCTAATGATGACAAATGTGGAGTTTTGTGTCCCCCTGGTGACTGAAACTTATGGAGCATGGGGAGCTGAGGCCAAGGCCTGTTTCTCCCAGCTGGCTTCGAGGCTTTCCATCAAAAGCCCAAATCAGTCATTCTTTATGAACTATATGGTCGCTTAAACACATGTCTCGTTCGTTGTGTTGCTACGGCCATATTAAGTAGGATCCAGTCCTCGTAACTTTTTCCTGTGTTTATTCTTGGTGTAATTTTGTAATAATAAAAATATTATATTATTATTTTATTTATTAGAAAATTGTTAAATATACATGACATACGAAACCAAATAAACATGTTAATTACCTATACAGTACCCACATTAATTATAATTGCAACTACTAAATCTACACCCACTACCCTCTACACCTTCCTCTGCAACCTCCTAAACTTGTTTTTACACAAAACATGTGCTGGTCTAGCCTTATTCAACTTTTGTGGGTTTTTTGAAAGATTCACGAAGTCGTTTGAGACAGCTTTCGGATGTACAGGCTCTTGCATGGTGTTAATCGGTAGAGGGATCTGGGATCCCTCCCTTTTCACAACCACTCCTGAGTCGCACCCTTCCGCATTGTCACCAGTATGCCTGCATCCCAATCCCTCAATGCTTTTTTCAGGTTTCCTGCTTTTCTTTCACTACGCGACAGCAGATCTTGTGCCATTACTCTGTCGTGCGCAACTTCCCATTTCTGGTCTGGCTTAAGGTCAATTACCATCCAACCAATTGAACGCGTCAAACTATCAATTTCTTCAACCAGATCTGATCGTGCACGAACGTGACGGAGATCACATATAACTCTCTCTTCTTCGTACGTAAGTAACTCGACACGTGCACTTTCCTCTTCTTGACTGCAGAGTTTGTAAAAAGAAGTCGCTTTTCTCTTCAAACAAGCGTCGGAAGGAGTTTTCTCCAGCTTCACTTGCGCTTCTATGCATCGGCACTTTGTTCGTTGGAGTGCAATCTGTAATGACCTACGGCAGCTGTCTTCACTGTCTAGCCATCTGGTACCGCAGCTGGTAAAATCGGGGTCCTTCGCTAGCCCATCCTCTTCCGATTCTTCTGATACTTCCGATTTTCCCTCCACAAAGTATGTATCACAAAGTTCCAAACGGCTTTCATCCTCATCTTCGTCCTCCGCCTCTTCCATGCCCGACATTTTATTAATAATAATTATTCAAATAATAAAATAACATCATTACAGGGAATACACAAAACAAAAGTATTATTAAACTCTTTTAAATAAATAAATAAATACATACAATAAAAATACACAAAACAGTTATGACTGGATGCATCTGGTGAGGATGGCAGTGGCATTGGCTCTCACCAGATGTAAGTTTAGCCTGCTGTAAAGTTCAAATGTAACAGGTGACTTCAGTCTGCAGGTGTGAGTGGCAAGTCGTGAAGCCAGCTGGGAAAAGGCTTCCATGGCCTCATTTCCCCATGCTCCATAGGTCTCTGCTACTTGGGGAACACACAACCATCCCAGCTCATTACACTTGGCATCATTGGCCATATGCTTTCTTGTTTCAGTGGCTTGAACAGCTGAACCTGCTGACACTCCCGCTTCCAACAAGTTGAGTGTATTAAGCGGAGAGGTCACAGATATGTCAAAGGCAGCTGTCTTGCCAGTAGCCCAGTTGGTTAGCAATAAGTCAGCAGGACGAGTGTGGCTATGGTCAGCAGTGAGGTCATTGCCAGCTTCCACCTGGACACCAAGGTGAGCCCGATGACATATTTCAGCCAGTACATCTTCGCAGAGTGTTGTGACGTGTCACCACATCACCCCCACGCTTACAGGTGATGGCATGATGTCCAAGGGGGTCCAGGGCAATGCCAGGGCACAGTGCACACTGGGATCCTTGAGATGTGTCTAGGCCAAGCCACCACTTTATGGTGTGGATGAAGTGGGAGAGGACAAGGGGAGATTGTGGGGGGGAACAGCTGCTCCTTATGGTGAGGCGCTAAGTGGCTGCGGTAAATGCGGCGGTGAATAAACATCTTCAGCGGATGAGAGCAGTGGAGATAGACAGGGCCGGGGAGAGGCTAACGATGGTTGAGACGCGCTAGCTTCAACCAAAGAGCAAGGAAGCGACAGGGTACAGGTCGACGGCTGTGACGATGCCTGCTCTGCTGGGGACCTATTCGAAGTGTTACTGCACTTACCTCTCCTTCCTGGGTAACAGTCGACACAGCCTTTATTGCTTTTAGCACACGAGCAGCCTTTGCAATGCGCTCCACTACTGTTGCATTTGCATATTATTAATGGTTAAAATACTTTCACTTGTACATAAATGGCACTGATTCATGTAGTGCCATTGTGCATATTGAATAAGTGTGTGACCTAGGGCAGCTATGCAACTTGTCCACAGAGGCTCAAATTCTGCTGGGCAACCCCAATACTTGGGGATAATGAGAGTTTTTTAATTCCCACAAACTTGCTGGCTGGCAATAAGTGTCAACATGTTTGACAAATCTGAGAATTAAAAATAATAAAAGTTTGTGATAAATCAACATTACAGGGAATACACAAAACAAAAGTAGTATCATTATTACAGTTTTAAGCTACACAATGTTACTACACAATAAAAACGATACACTGGAACGGAGAAGGTGAGGCGACTAACATCCAGTTGCCATCGAACGGGACAGCAGAGCTCTGGTATTCGCTCTAACTAGGACTAGGTTTAACCTGCCATAGAGAGACAAAGTGGCCTGGGACTTACAACAATTTTATCTAATTGCAAGGCGCGCCGCAAGTCGAGAAAGGTTTGTCTGTGCTTCAGGACCCCAACAACCATAAGCCTCAACTGCCAAAGGTACACACACTCACCCAAGCTTGAGCACTTTGCATCATTGCTGACATGTTTCCTGTTTTCAGCCACCTGAGCAGTTGACCCACTTGTCACACTCGCTTCATGTAGAGTAATTGGAGTAAGCGGTGATGTGACAAAAAGCTGCAGGTTTTTGTCACACTCGCTTCTTGTAGAGTAATTGGAGTAAGCGGTGATGTGACAAAAAGCTGCAGGTTTTCCTAGAACCCAATTAGGAACAAGCACGTCAGCCGGCCTTGTGCATCAGGCATCATGTCCCAAACCACTTCCATCTTCCATTTGGCCACCAATACCAGCCTGCCTACAAGACTAAAAAAAACATCCCTAACCCTAACCCTAACCCTAAGCAATTAATCAACATCAGCTGGAGAAACCCGGCTATTAAAGCAATCTATTGATTGGAGAAGACGGTGGCTTGTGTTGGTTGCCGAGCCTGACACTGCAAAGGGGTGCATCTAGCAATATGAACAAATCTACAGAAACCTCCACATTGGCGAAGGAGTACCAAAGCAACTTGGGAATCAAGGGATCCGACTTCCTTCAACAGAGCCAAGAGTTTGGAAGCACCTGCTCTCTTCTCTGCAATAAACTTTGCACAGAAAATAGTGTCTCCAATCGGGGCCCCAAGAATTTCAGAGTTAAACGCATTACATTTTTTCATCTCTGATGGAAATGGTTGAAGGTCACAATCCCCATAGAGTTCACATTTCGAGGAGTTAATCACGAGACCTAGTGGTGGGCCAAGATCTTGAATGATACTGAGTGCCTGCACAACGGCTTGCTTTGAACCAGCAATAACGCCATCATCAATGTACCAGGCATGGAACAAATTCAGGTCAAAACAAATTGGATCAGATGCAATAGCCGATAACACTTTTTGCAGAACCAAACACAACAAAAGAGGGCCCAAGGGATCACCTTGTTGGACTCCAGATTCTCACATTATAGTTCCCATTGGAGACCAGAGCAAAGGGTGTTGACCATAGCACCATGCAGCCCACTGGAGGAGCTCAGAGAAGTATGCGCTGCACTCATCAAGAAGTGCCTGACGGGAGACTAAATTAAATGCGTTACGTAAGTCAATTTTCATCACTACAAAGTTCTGCTCATTCTGATGTTCCTCAATGCAACTTCTCAAACCATGTACAATCTTCTCTGCACCAGAGGGACAAGCAACCCCAAATTGATGAGGTGAGAAGTAATCCGAGGGCTTTCCCTTTGTGATTTGGCATAGACACTTGCCTACTAAACGCCTAAGGGTTTCGCCACCTGCAATGGGTCGAATATCAGGAGGAGAACCAGGTTTGTCTTTGGTCAAGGCCGCTAGATTTCCACCAACAAGGAACTTGGAGACGACATTACTAACACTACCCGTAGCCATAAGGTTCACTATACTTCTAAGGGATGAACAGATGGATGACTGCATTGGGACTTCGGTGGCATCAAGCAGATGCTGCACCCGCAATCCGGAGGGACCACAAGCAGTGGATTTGGTATAGGACCTCAAGACAGATAGAATGTCCAAGGTATTGGGGAGGATAGAAGGGAAATTTTATGTGTCGTTTGGTGGGCATACTGAAGGTGGGCCCTTAGGATGTTTTGCCTGCAAAAGCTGCCAGATGGTATTAGGTGCAACCCCTGATAAAGTTAAAATTTGGCAGGCCTTTCCATATAAACCCTCCTTTGCCAACCCGATGACTAAGCGAATGTTGTGATCTGAGCTACTTGTGTGATCTTGACGGGTTCTAGATGTCACTTGCTGAGATGCTTGCTCCCATAGAAATCCAAACTGGCCTTTGGACCATAAATCACATAGGTGGTTGATGGGGAGAGGCCTTGTGGTGACGTCCCTCCATTTGGGAGCCACAAGTACACACTTTGGGAGCATTAAAAACTTCAGCCAAGCCTCCTCACTGTTTTCGTGTAAAATTGAATGGAATGCTGCAGATAAAACACCTGCGAATGCTGGCCTGGATTTGATAGGGATGTGTCGGATGGTACTGCAATGAAGCAGGCACACATCTTCAAAGGAAGGTAGCTGGGTTGTGGCATCAGCATTGGATGGATTATCTTGGCTTAGTTGTACACCAGTGCTGCAGGTTTAAGTGGGCATTTCCCATGATGAGATTGGAGATGTGAAGAAGCAACCAAGTGAAACAGTTAGGACAGATGACCATGTTGTTTTGGCCGAGCCAGTCTTCTGGAACAGGTCCTGGAAGGATGCTTTGCGTGTGGAGGTTAAGGTGGTTTTTCCACATTGATGGGGCAATAAGCTTCTTGCCACCGTGGACAACACATCTCTGCCTGTGCAGCCCAGGTTTATCAACCTCCTGGACAGTGTTGGCAGCCTGGCTGGGTTTCAGGTCAATGGCTGGTGGTGAAGTGCGAGTGAGGACATTCAGGATGTTTACGCATTTTCCTCGTCTGTCTTGTAAACAGTTCACACAAGCGCAGTTCTCCTTGCAGCACTTGCATGAAACGCAGCGGGCATTGTCGCCTTTGCACTTACAACAGGAAGGCATCGCACTGGACGGAGGTTCTTCAGTAGGCAATACAGTGCAAGATTCGGGGAACGGCAAATAATCTGGGGAGAACAGCAGCTGTTCATTTACCTATGTGGATTGCGGCTGCCCAGAGGACGAAAGAGGTGAGGCGTCGGGGGCAGCTGTGTGCACGGTCGATTCACCTTGACACACGGTGGAAGTGCAGATGAATCATGCTCTAGAGGTTGGGGCGGTGTGGGTAACGAGAGTTGAGACGCATGCTCAGCTGATGAGCGCGAAGGCGATAAGACACATGGAAGCAGCTGCGACAATGTCTGAGGAGCTGCAATTGAAGCGTTCACACACTTACCTTTTCTTCCTGGATAGCAGTCGGTGCACCTGTTGCTCACTATATTGTGTGCGTACATGGTCGACATGCCGCCGGAGGGACTTCCCTCCACCCACATCCACCACATAGGTCAGGGGGGCGGGGATGCCAATGATAGATCCCGGAAGCAGCGCTAGGCACAATAATATTGTTATTGTATTGGTTGTACTGATATTCAGCAATAAATATATTGCAATATTCCATTACAACAATACAATATATTGCAATACTCCATTATAACAATACATTATATTGCAATATTCCATTGTAACAATACAATATATTGCAATATTCCACTGTAACAATATTGCAATGTTTTAAACCACCATGCAGGTCCCATCATTCTATGCATTTCACTAGCATCTTACACATTGTGCAGTACCTGCTCTAAAAATGCATGCTTTACACAATCAAATTGAATTAATACAATATTATTATTATTATTTTAATAGTATAACAATTCACTATATATAGCGTCTCACAGTCTCACACAATGACACATATTAAAAGCATAATGCATGAGTCTTAATGGCGCGATGACTAACATGAAGTCACCAGTCCACTTCATATTCTTCTTCCTCTTCATTCTCTTTTTCTGACTCCTTTTCATTAACTACCAATGCAGTGCGAGCCAAATTCCACAACGATCTGTTCTGGTTAAGAAAGAGTAGTGCCTCCAAGGTTCTGGGTTGGAAACTACGGCGCAGAGGGCAGAACACTCTTTTTGCCATTGAGAAAAGTCTCTCCACTTCACATGATGTAGGAAGCAAAAAACGAGTGTTGATGTACTTGCTGCATTCTTTTTTCTCTTCGACCCGCTGTCGCTTCAGAGCTCTATCAGCAAAAGACAACTGAGCATCTTCGTCCACCACAGTTTCTCCCGATTCGGCATGAGATGCAGCGGGTAACAGCAACTGCTCGACGGCTCGTTTCTCTTGAATTGAGAGAGTGCTTTCCTTGTTGGCTTGAATCTTAATAACGGCCGTTTCCAGATCTTTGCTATGGATTATATCAGCATCATGGCCAAGATAGTGGTTGAAGGCAAACTCTGGATAGGAATCAATGATGGACCTGAACAAAACATTCGATTCTTTCATGGTCATGTCATGATGCTGTAGTGCTGTTGTCACAGACTTGAAATCTTCTAGTGTTTGCTTTCAAGCACGAATGTTACGTTTCTGCGCAGGTGTGGGAACAAGGTCCATTATTTCACTGTCTGCTTCATCGATATTTGGAAGAAGTCTTTCAAAGCGCTGAAACATATCTGGCACACCAATCCACCGGGTGACATTTTGCTTGACTGGACGCAGGGTTGTCATCAAGCGCAATCTACCGGACTGTTTAAGTGTGGATAACTTCGGCATCAACTTCCCAATCAGCTCCAATTCAGCAGCAAGGAATTCGCTTATGTATGCCTCAACTGCCAAATTAAAATGGTGACTGCGGCAACCTAAAACTGGCACACCAAGAAGATCCGCTGTAGCCTTGTTGGTGGAGCTGTTGTCTCCTATCAAACAGAAAAGAAGTTCAAGTGATAAGGAATACCACTCAAGTGTCGATTTGATGAAATTCACATGATTCTCAGCTGTAAAATTTGTTTCATCAAGTAGAGGTGCAAAGGCCAACAGATGAATTTCAGGATCAGCAGCATACTCCTTGCCAGGGTGGACGACAAAAAGGCCAATAAAGTGTGTTGAATTCTCCGACCAGCCATCAAACACAAGAGCGTAAGAGGGAGCAGTAGAGACCTTGACAGACACCTTTTTTTCCACCGCCTCCACCAGCTTGAACATATATTTCTTTAGAGTTTTGACAGAGATCGGTTTCAGTTTTGTATTGCTTCGTGTGAGATCTTTTTCGCAAAAGATCAATTCGAGCTCTCCCATGACAATCCATTCCAGCCATTTGAATATATTGGTTGATCGACTATCTAGCATGTATTCCAAAGTGGTCTGTCCAGATAGTGAGGTGCCTGGTGAGGTGATGACGCTGGCTGTTTCGGATTCAGATTTGCCGTCGTCCCCCGCACAATCTGCTTCTTGAAATAAGTGAAACATTTCTAGATAATTGGGATGTTTCTGCTTGATGTGAGATATCAGATTTGTATAGCCAAGCTTAACGTTTTGCTTGCGAACAGTTCCGCAAGTACATTTCCATGCATTGGTTTCAAAATGAACGGGACTCTTCCCAAAATAGAGTTGGCAGACCTTCTTGTTGTCGTGCGAGATTGTACATGTAGGACCTTGATGACTGGAACAAGGCTGACTTGAACTCGACATTTTGGCGCGGAGTCAGTTGGCGATCTCAGATCTCGAGACAAAGCACGCGGATGTTAACCCTTCAACTGCATCTAATTAATTATTCAAAGTCACGTTTGCGGAGTGATTTTGAATCAATTTACTCGAAATGAAGTTTATATGCGCTCAGAGGTATATCTCTATCGCAACGCGTCCGATGGTGGTGATTTTCTCAAATTGAGTCGAAAAGTGCTTACACTACGCCCGTTTTTGTCTGGAACTCTTTTCCGTGCGTATTGGTCCATTTTCGAGTATCGTATGGCTGGCCTCACGTATCTTAGCGGTGGCTATGTTCACTTTCTCGACGTCCTGACTTCTCTTTAGTTTGGTAAGCGCTCTCAGTGTCACTATGAATGGTTAGTAATATTTATTTTTGCTTTTTTCCAGCCGTTTCATGTCTACCAGCTGCTTGAAAAGTGGGCGGTGTTGTGGTGCGCGTCGTTTGAAACATTTTGAAATTTATTTACCACAGCCCTACTGCACAATACAAGATTGATGTGGTTTGACACATATATATATGAGACTAAGTTCAGTCTGATTAAACACCTTTTTGTCAACCAATACAATACAATATATTGTTATTGCTAACTACTACAATACAATATATTGGTATTGTTAACTACTACAATACAATATATTGGTATTGTTAACTACTACAATACAATATATTGGTATTGTTAACTACTACAATACAATATATTGTAGACAATATATTGCAATATATTGTATGAACAATATATTTTTGCGTAGGGCTGCCCGGAAGCCATAATGGGTGACCACTAAAGTTTCTCACGTAAACACTCTGGCCCACAGTGAAGTTGCGTTGTTTAGCTCGTCTCTCATGGCCCTCTTTCTGGCGGTGCTGAGACTGGGCTACTCTCATCTGTACGGCTTTGGACGGTGCTTTAGCCAACTGTGGGGTGCTGCCTGAACTTTCAGGGCGGATCAGGTCCAGGTGTGTGCGAGGCTTGCGACCTAACAGTAACTCCGCGGGTGTGGTTGTGTGTGTGGTTATTCTACATTGAAATAGAAAACGAGCGAGGCGTGTTTCCATGTCTCCAGTGGTCTTTTTCAGTGCCTCCTTGAGCGTCTGCACGGTTCTTTCTGCCAGGCCGTTAGTTGAGGGGTGATAGGCAGAACATTTCATGTGCCTGATTCCATTTCGGGAGGTGAATGTTTGGAATTCCTTACTCGTGAAGGCACGGCCATTGTCTGACACTAACATTTCCAGTAGCCCATGCGTGGCAAATGTGTGTCTCAGGAATTTGATGGCTTGTTTGGAAGAGGTGGAAGGTATGGTAGCAACTTCTGGCCATTTTGAATGGGCATCCACCAATACGATAAATGTCTTTCCTTGGAAGTGTCCGGCAAAATCGACGTGTAGTCGAGACCAGGGCTTTGTGGGCCATTCCCATGGGTGGAGGGGCGCCACTGGTGGGCCTTCCTGTTTGCCTGGCATGGTTGGCATTGCTGTACAACACTCTCCAAATCAGCGTCCATCCGCGGCCACCACACCATGCCCCTAGCCAAGGCCTTTAAACGGGATGCTCCGGGATGTCCATCGTGTAGAATCCGCATCACCTTCTTCCTTCCCACCTTGGGTATCACGACTCAGTTGCCCCATAGAAGACAGTCATCTTGGACGCTCAGTTCCGTTGTTCTTGTCTTATACGGTGAGGCGTCAGGGCAGTCTGGTATGCCCTTCCAGCTCCCACTCCTGACAGCGTCTCTCACTCGAGCAAGAACCGGATCCTTGTTAGTCCAGTTTCGAATGGAGGAGACTGAGACCACACTGTCACTCTGGTCCAGAGTTTCTAGCAGCAAGACAGTATTGCCTGCGTCACCTTCTGAGTTCTGTAGTGGGAGCCTGCTAAGAGCATCTGCATTTGACTGCAACTTTCCTGCTTTGAATTCCATGGTGTAACTGTACACACTCAATGTAAGGGCCCATCTCTGGATTCTGGAGGAAGCCAAGGGAGGTACCGGTCGGTTTTTACTAAACAAACACTGTAACGGTTTGTGGTCAGACAGCACTGTGAAATTGAGACCAAGCAGGAACTAGTGGAATTTTTTCCCACCTTATACGATGGCTAACCTTTCCTTTTCCAACTGGCAGTATTTCTTTTCAGCTGGAGCCAGAGTGCGTGAGGCATACGTGATGGGACATTCCGAGCCATCCTCAAATTGATGTGAAAGGACTGCTCCTATCCCATTTGGAGAGGCGTCGCATGGCAATATGAGCTTCCGGTTAGGATCGTAGGGTACCAGTACCTTCGCTGATGTCAAAAGATATTTTGCTTTGCTAAATGCTTCCTCCTGCTCTCGCCCCCAGTGCCATCGAGCCTTCTTCTTTTGTAGGCTGTACAATGGGGACAGGATGCTAGCCAAGTTGGGAAGGAACTTTCCATAATAATTGAGTAGGCCCAGGAAAGATCTCAGTTGTTGTAGGTTCTGGGGGGTTGGCGCTTCCAAGATTGCCCGTTTCTTATCTTCCGTGGGTTGGATTCCATCTCCAGAGATCAGGTGCCCAAGGTACTCCACTCGATCCATCATGAATGCGCATTTGGCTAGCTTCAGTCTTAACCCTACATCCTCCAACTGTTTGAGGACGATGTCCAATGTCCGTAGATGGTCCTCCTCTGATGACCCAACTACCAGTATATCGTCTATGTAAACAACGACATTAGGGAAACCCGCCACAATTCCTTCCAGGAATATCGAGGGTGCACTGGATACACCGATCGGTAGGGGGTTGTATTTGTACAGGCCCTTGTGGGTCGAGATGGTGACCTGCTTCTGGGAGTCTTCATCCAGTTCTAGCTGTAAGTAGGCATTAGAAAGGTCCAGCTTGGTGAAAATCTTGGCATTTGTGGTGGACGCCAGGAGGTTGTCTACACGAGGTAAGGGGTATGCGTCCACTGAGCTTACTCTGTTTACTGTGAGTTTATAATCCCCGCAAACACGAATGCTGCCATCTTTCAGCATCTTAAAGTGAAGGGAATTCCAGAACATGACGGCCTTAGAAGAAATTGGATGATAATCCAAAAACAAAGCGCATTGTCGCTACAGGGTGAGCTAAAAGCTCACTTTGGCTCCCTGGCCAAAAGTAAAAGGGAGACAGCCCAAAGGCTGTACACCCAGCTAGGGGAGAGCATCCTAAAAAACAAGGATGTCTCAACAACTGAGCAGAAGAGACTGCTCAAGCTTATAGAGGATGCTGACCAGCGAGTAGGCGAAAGCCTACAACCCTATATGAAAGAGTCTCAAGAGAGGCTTGAAAGAAAGTTAGCTAAACTGACGGATAGCCTGAAACAAGCTCCCCCAACACCTTCCTTCCAAGAGATGGAGGGGGATTCCCAAGGGGATAGACCGCATCCCGGGCCAAAAAATCAGGAGGCCCTCATCACAAAGGAGAGTCTCCTACAAGCTATGAGGGACCTATTTGGGACCTCAGCACGAGATGGGGGCACTCACAGAGAGTACCACCAACGGTTTCACCCATACAGGGGGAGACCTCGAGGTGGCCGAGGGCGAGGAGGATATGTGTTCTGCACTCTTTGTATAAAACACCTTGTGTACGTGCATGCGACAGATTTGTGATTGCACTTGTCACCCTTGTCTGCAGAAGCCACGCCTCGCATTACATTTAGAATTGAATTGTTTTTCGTCCCTTAGCCTAACAATTGCAATCATCCATAAGCATACTAGCCTTGAGCAACTTTTCTGAAGCGAAGGTGGGATACTTATTCTTTGCTTCTTCCCAGCTCCCGTCTCCAACCTGGTTTATAAAACTGGCTTTCACTTTCTCCAATGCCTTTATCTTACGGCAGTGGTTTGATACTTTTTAATTTCAGGCTACTATCTTTTACTTTCTTCAAAACATTCAGCACACAATCTTGATCCTAAGCCTCACAAGCCTTTTAAAGTGAAATCCTTTACAGTCTGATTTGGTACCAGTTGAAGCAAGCAATGATTTGGATTCACTTTCATGTAGATGAACAATGCTGCAGTAGACATCATATGCAGGTGATGATAACATTCCTGATTTCATAAATATCATAATAATAATAATAATAATAATTTATTTGGTAAATTTACACCAAAAAGGCAAGTAATGGCATTAGGAAATGCACTTATAAACTGCCTAAACTATTTATAAGGGAATAGTTTACAAAAAGGGGTAAGGTCAACATGACTCAGATGAGCTTTAAATGCACAGACGGAGGATGCAGACACCACTGAGTTGGGCAAAGAGTTCCAAATTGGTATGACACGTTCTGAAAAAAAAGTTTAGACGACAATTATGATGTGGTAATGATCTGGACTTGAGCTTAAAGTGGTTTCCTCTGGTAAAATGAACATGAGAGTTGATAACAAAGAAGTCAGATACATCGACATCAACAAGGTGAAACACTATCTTGTAACACATCACTAGGTCAAAGAATACCCTGCGATATTCAAGAGATTGAAGATTTAAATTTCTTAGCCGAGTGCCATAATCCATATATGAAAGCTTAGCTCTTCTGCAAACAGCTCTAGTAAAGAAGCATTGGACCTTTTCAATGGAATGAATGTCTTGATGAAGCCATGGATTCCACACCTGAGTGTTTGACTCAAGAAGTGGCCTAGCATAGGTAGTGAACAGCTGTAAAAGTATTGAAACATCATTTGAGTGAAAACCCTTCAAAAGAAGAGCACATCGAAGATGTGCTTTAGCAGCAATAGCCGAGCAGTGAATGTGAAACTTTAAATCAGATGAAAGAAAGACACCAAGATCACGAATAGAAGATACTTCTTCTAAGACTACGCTTGATAAAGAATACTTGATAAATGGGACTGCTAGATTTCCAAACGAGATGACATTACATTTTTGAAAAGCAATGTTTAGCTGCCACTTAAAAGACCAGTTACAAAATTCAGATACAGAGTTTGAGAACGCAGGATCTTCTGTACTGTAACGAGCAGAGTATAGTTTAGTATCATCAGCAAAGATTTTCACCTTTACAGGTGGAGTGAGACAGTCAGGAAGGTCATTGATGTATATTAGAAAGAGTAGAGGACCTAGAACAGAGCCTTGAGGCACACCACTTATGACAGGAAGTAGAGTGGACTGAGATTCATGAATATATACACATTGAAACCGATCAGAGAGAAAAGAGAATAACCAATCTAATAAATGAGAAGTAAATCCATACAATGTGGCTTTTCATGTCTTCATCTAGCTTCTTTTTCTAAATGATTAAGAAAAAAATGAGTTCATCTAAGAAGGTTTATTCAATACTTACAGTCATATGTGTCTCTGCACACGAAGTTCTCCATTCCTGTGTTTTTCAGGAGTGTCTTCATTAAGAAAACATTTTACCGATTGTGTAGAGTCGCATTCTACACAACTGTACCTGTTCATTCATAATTATTACATATTTCTAAACAAGGATTGATTACTAACTTTGTCCTGCGTTTTCATCTTGTTGATAAGCTCAGTAGCTCGATTGTGGCAATGGGCTAGGTGCTGTGACTGTTCATCGGTAAGATTGATATGCACACTTACATTTCTGTGCGTGAACATTTGATCTCCTAAATTGTCTTTAATCTCAGATAATAACTGTTGCAGTGCTAATTTTCATGAACTGATTCAGGAGTTACAAGACCCACAAATCTATTCCATAATGAAACCAAGGTGATTGTACAGGTACAGGGTGGAGTTCAGCTGTGGTGGTTGTCAGCTTTGAATTGATGCGCTGGCACTGAACACATGTTGACATCTGCATAAGTACGAATAAATTAGAATGGAATGGTTATATGGACTTAAATGCTCTTTACATCTTCAGTCATGCCTTTCCAACAAATCTCTTCGTGATTCAGGCTAATGTTTTTTCAAACCCATGTGTCCTGACGTAACATAAAGGTGACAGGATAACGCATTTTTTGTTCTTTCTTTCCTTTCCTGGATGTATCTGACAGTCTAAAGTTATGTGCAATAAAGTCATAAGCGTGAGGTGTGTGCAATAGCCCAGCTTACCTGATCTTGTCCTTTTTTATAATGCAGCTCTCTATTACACGACTACGAACGTCGATGACCACTGCCTAATTTGCCTTTTCATAGACGAAATGCGATTTTGTAGTGTATTCGCGGATGGAACGCGCCACAAATGACCAAGCCAACTCAACACGACACGATGTACAATATGTTTGGCTCACGTGACAAAATCACACTGGACATAAGGAATGCACAATGACATCGTCAAGTTCTTTGTAATTCCTGCACACGGCTTGCTGATATACATTACATCTCTCCCTCCTCCTTAAGTTCCGTAAAACTCTGTCGGGTTTCGGCGATGGGACGAACGGCGGAGTGGAATATCAGTGTTTGGTAGGGGAATAGATGGGTTTCCGTCATCGGATATTGATGTGGCTCATGGCGCTGCGTTGTCCTGTCTTTCAGTGTGTCCTTGTTGGGCACAAGTCGAAGTTTGCGATCTATCGACTGTTGGATAGCTACCTTCAGGGGTAGTAGCCTTTTCTATGACCGGTGCATTAATAGTTTGGGCGTTGCTAGCTCCTTCCACTGGAATGACTTTGGATCATGATTTAATTTCTGTCATTGGCTGTGCGTGACTTTGTCTGCCAGGTCAGAATCTGGGCCAAAGATGTCGAGTACTGAACGTGGTTTACAACCAAACAACAGCTCAGCTGGGCTACAGGAGGACACGAGTCCACACCTCCATTAATCTGACACGTGAGGCTCTGGGCATGGACTGGGGAAGTGTAAACATAAAAAATGGTTCGTAAACTAATCAGAGTTGCAAGCAATATGTAGGCTAGTATAAAGAACGTACCATTGACTATGAACATAGCCGTCAATATGAAAATGAAGACCTGGAGATGTAGGTTAAATTTATTTACTAGACCTACTTACTATATGTGCCAACTGTCGCAAACGTTTCAAAAGACTGGCAAGATACGTGCAACACAAATTGTATATGATTGATTAAAACTAACTCACCATTTCTCACCGGCCTGCCCTCAAAATGTCCCAATTCGGGACCGTTTCTATATTATCGCCCCCGCCCAAACCGCATATTGTTTGTGTATACTACTTTCATTATATCACAAACACTATAGAGGACATAGGTGTCTCTTTGAAATGAAATAATTTGAAAACTTGAAAAAATATGCGCTAGGTCCCTTTTCGCTGCATATGATTAATCAATTGAGCATCATCTTATGCATAAAACATTCCACTTGCCTTCGAGCAATGTCTTCAATTCCTGCCTCAGAGTCGCAGGGAGGCAACACAGATACACCCCCACACAGTTGGCCTGCTGGTGGCCTCCCTGGACCTTGAAGCGAAACCTCCGCTCCCCCTTCCCGTAACAGCCCCCAGGCTGGCTGTAAGCGATTTCTTTCAACAAGGCCACTGGGGAGATGCCAAGCTGCTGACTGGCCATTGTGGTGCCCCCAATCTTGGTGAGTCCCAACAGGTTTTTTGGCTAAATGAATTTAATTACAAAATAAAACACTAATCTTTTTTCTTTTTCTATATCACCGATCCACATGTGTATAAATACACAAGCACACATGGGATAACAGTACAATATTTAGAACTGAATGTTGTCTCCAGTGGCCGGCACCGGGGATCTCATCAGTATAGCTCTTGCATTAGACCGGACGAGGATGATATCAAGCTTGCTATATAGGGTGGACAGGATCATCGACTTTGATGTGTTTGTGATGATGGCAATCCGGGAAGCAATAAAAGAAAAAGTGTCGCGTGCTTCAGTTCCCATGCTCCATACGTCTTTACGGCTAGGGGAGTGCCGATAACATACTCCATACGGGAGGCGTCACACGAGAGAAGCAGCTTCTTTTGGGGAGCGAAATGCGTCAAGACGTCTGCCGAAATAAGTAACTGTTTTGCTTGTAGGAACGCCGACTGTTGGGCCCTGCCCCAGCTCCAGGATCTTTGCTTCTCGAGCAGACCTATACAAGGGAGATAGTGTACTTGCCAGGTGGGGAAGAAACTTGCTGTAGTACGTTAGAAGGCCCAAGAACGACCGGAGTTGACTGACGTCTTGTGGGGGCAGAGCGTTGACGATCGCCTGCCGTTTCTCTTCTGTTGGGCGGACACCGTCTGCCGAAATGACATGTCCCAGGTACTCAACGGAAGACACTGCTTTTGATCCGGAAACTCGACTGTGACGGAAATTTGACCTACTACGGGAAGCACCTCGCCGGAATATGTATGTAAGGACACATCTGCGCATTTTAGCGGAGGTTTGACTAAGCTCGCCCATGATCCTTTGTACGTGGCTTCACTGATTAGTGATGCTGCGGCTCCAGTGTCGACCTCCATTGGAATGTTAGCGCCATTCACGTTCATTACTATGGAGATGGGAGGATTGCAGTGTTTACGTGAGAATCGTTGTTTGTTGAGCGCCCTCCTGAGGTTGCAGGTAGACGGTCTTGCTTCTGGAAACGAGATTACGCATTACGCGCCCTGCTGCGGCAAACTTTGGCAATGTGACCTTGTTTCCCACATGAATTACATGTCCAATCTTTATAGCGGCAACTAGCCTCAGAGTGTTGTCCACCGCAGCGGTAACATGTCGCCGTAGAACGGAATGGTTTGGATTTGGAAGGCGAAAGGGCGAAAACTGGTTTTGCGGGGGCGACTAAACTGCGGATCAGCTGGTACGTAGAAGCGCCATATACGCTAAGGAGAACTGCGCGCCTCCGCTCGGCATCGTCGATCGCGTTAGCCGCAAGGTACAGCTCCACTCTTTCGACGTACGCTGTCCATTCTTCGACTGACTGGTCGAACGAACCAATGCTGCTCACTAGAGCCATGACCTGTACAATGGAAAAGAACGATTAACTTGTTTACCTCGTCGCCAGTGTGTAGTGTATTCGCAGATTCGGGAAGACGGATGGAACGCGCCACAAATGAGCAAGCCAACTCAACACGACACGATGTACAATATGATTGGCTCACGTGATGAAATCACACTTACATATGTGGACATAAGGAATGCACAATGACATCATCAAGTTCTTTGTAATGCGGCTTGCTGATATACATTCCAGATTTTCAGAAGGGTACCCCTTTCCAGTCAAATAGAAATACGTATGACTAAGGATGGCTCTGAAAAAGAGGCCTGACTCAGCTGTGTTGTTTTTTTTCCCAGGATGCTCCTTCCAATACAAATTCTTGTTTTCCGCGGGTGACACGGCCATTTTTTCCCAGGATGCTCCTTCCAGTACAAATTCCTGTTGATCTTTAAAGGACAGCTTTGGACTTCTGTAACAGCACAAGGTCATCAAACAAAGTTGATCGTGCACCACAACCAACACAGCAATAGTTTCCTCCTATACAATGACCTGCCTCAAATTGTTGTGCAGGGCCATTACCATGCGAAGCACATCTGTAATTACCAGGCCTTCAGATGTGAAAGTTTGATTCCGCATGCACTGTCTTCTGCATTCAATGAACATCCTCTGATCTCTTCAATGCTTGACGTAGATCTTCCTATAATGTGCAGCTCTCAACGTTGAACTATTGCTTGGACATTAACATTCATCCCTGTACGTAGAAATACTTCCTCTGCTGTAGCATAGAATACTGGGTCATAAATTGCAGATACCAGAACTAGTATGGGGCCATGGCCACATACACTAGAGTGGTCATGCCTGAAGCAGTTGCATTCGTACACCTGCTTTCCAAACCTTCTACTTTGTATGCCCTATCATAAAACCTCCAGTTGAGCCTGTTCCCCATTACTGTTTCCAGGGTACTATCATCCATCACTTTTGGTATCGAACTCTTAACTTGTTTTGCATTTTCTTGGAGCTGTCTCTTTCTTGATGATGATGATGATGTTAGCAGTGACCGTCGTGTGCGTGCAATAATAGATTGAGCACTCTCACCAAATTTAGAACTGCAGATAACATTTAGCACCTACACTGCACCTAGACAAAGCATCTGCATTTCCATTCTGCGATCCTTTCTTATATTCAATCGGGAAATCATATTCCCAATGCCCAACGGCACAACAAACCTTCCATTTTCTGAGCTGACAACCATTGAAGTGGTGCATGATCTGTTGTAATGTTGAAGGGGCGACCCAATAAGTAATGTCAAAACTGCTTAATGTCTGGCACTCAAGGTTCTATGGATCATTTATCACCCAACGTCGTCTTCTGATGGGAAGCAACTAACTGTTCTGCCTTCTGTCTGTGAGCAAAAAAAACCCACAGGAGCTACTGGTAAGCCATCGTCCAGAGCTATTGACTGTACTTCCAAATGCACTTCTTTTCCCCTTCTAAGAATCTCTTCTTCCAGTTCTTGTCTAGCTCTTGCTCTTGTTACTACCGTCATTCCAATACCTCCGGCTGCAACCTTCTCGGTGATGTTCCTGGGAACCTTCCTTCCTAGGAGATTGCTCAACTGCTTAACATCTGTCCCCAATAAGACATCAACTGGTAAAGTATTCGCCACAGCCACCTCTACTTGAATTGGGATGCTGTCAACTTTCATTCTGATATCCGCCAAGGGACACATGGTCGCTCTGCTGCCACATGCACTACATACCACTGAGCTTACGGGTCATTTCACATGAACTTTTACCCCCCCCCCCCCCTTCCCCCCCCAAAATAAGAATTGTACCAAACCTCATAAACAGCTCTTTCAGTTGGGCCAAGCAAAATTGCTATACATTTGTATACCCTACCGTCCCCTGTATGGCCGATACCACGCCATGAATAATTGATGACCTCAGTCTGTTTGGAAGAGAACAGCTTGTTCTGTGATGATATGTAATAATGCTAAATGATGATATGTAGTTGGTTGCACAAATAAAAGGTTCAATCAATTCGATTAGTTATTAAGGGTTAATGTAATCAATGAATTTATAATGAATTTGAGTGCAGCTAAAAATAACAGTACCCAATTTGCACCATTTTTTTTCCCTTTGGTAGCTGATACAGTACTCAATGCACTTTGCTTGAAATCCAACTGGGGAAATGGAACACTGAGCAGTAGCATGAGATCAAAGACTAAACTACTCTTTTGACTTAGTCTTGTAGTTTTCACAGCAGCAAAGAGGTGTTAATGCTTTATCATAACAGAGATACAAACTTCAACTAAACAACAGTGTATACAATATTTGCATACATGACAGATATGACTCTAGAGCACTACTGGCATCCAGCATTTCATTCCTAGTTATATTGTATGTTCTACCAGTTGCTGTAATGGGATGAGCAATGGTCAAATTGTCCAAAGGATCAACGTCCAAAATATCCTCATGTTGGGGATAAAAGAATTATGTAGCTGGAATATGCGGATGGAGGAATTTTTACTGTGATGTTACGGTTCTGTGAGTTTATGCTAAGAACACAACCAATCCAACAGTAACTGTCATAGGCGACAGTAACATAACCACCTATGCCAGAAGTTGGAAGAGCAGTAACAGTTTGATGATCCAATGAAACCCTTGACACAGTACTGCTTGAAAAAGGCTTCGCCTCAACTGCTGTGGAACTGACTGGTACACACTACTGTGTACCTTTTGAGTTCCTGGTACTGTTCTGCTCTGCTTAAGCCGGTCTTCAAGCAACTTGGCTTCCTGCTCATGCTCATTTTGCGTAGCAAAGCCAAAGTGCATGCCCTTCACTTCACTCACTGCAAAGTCATATAACTGTTTTTCAGTAAGTATGTGGTTGCTGTAAAGCCGTTGAAGGCTGGCCCTTGAGGCAAGTCACTTCAAATTTCCCCCAGCACCATCCCCAGCCGACATCCCATGAGACGTCGCAAAAAAGTGCCATTCGGCTAGCACCCCAAAGTCTTCCACATGGTAGCACAGGTTGGTAAAGTTCTTGCAGTTCTTATACTGAGCTGCGCAGCCATCAGAATAATACAATATTTTCCCTGGTTTCACCCCTCCAATTTTCTGTGTAAGAAAGGTGACAAGTTTAATGGGCCAGCAAAATGCAGACTAGACTCATTGAGGTAGATGCTTCCCTAGGGTTTTACATTGGCCTAGTAGGGATTCATTTCTGGGGCTGCAGCTACATGATACAAATCATAATACAGAAGGGAACAATGAATCTAGATCAATTGAGATGACCAGATGAGGTGATAGGGGGGATGGTGATTGGGTGGGTGCTTGATAGGCACTTGGTCACCAGAGGCTGTGGTTGCCATCAAGTCGTCACCTTGATTCACAATGACAGCGTCTGGTCGGATAGAGACCAGGTCGTACGTGGCAACCAATGTTGTTCTCGATGGCCGGGCTAACATCAAACAGGCTGCACCAGTTATGGGTTCCATCGGTCCCACAAGGGTGATTATTTGTGGTGGCCAAAGCATATAAAATGTGACTTGGTGAAGTCAGTGGAGTCGCATTAACAGCTTTATAAACATACCATCCCACCAAGGAAACTTATTCTGAAAAGACTAAAGGTAAATATTCAATGTATCATAACCAGAGCTGAATGACTTTCTTTGGCTGAATGGCTTAGAACTACAGCACTCACCTTATCTGGCAATAGATTGCTCGTGACAAGGCTGTGCAGGAAGCTGTACAAGTTGGTACATTGAATCCCAGCAATAGGGAGGAAGTCAAGGCATTCAGGATAACAGTACCGACACCTGAACTACCTACTGTTATTGAGGGAGAAATTAACACATCAACCTGTCAGCAGAAGCGACTTGAGTCGCTTGCTAAAGCTCGTGCTTGCAAAAAGAACACCCGGCATCTACATCTGCGTAACCTTACTTCTACTACTTCAAACAGTTTTGTAACCATATCCTTTATATTGCTGTCTTGATTTTATGCATTTATGTATTATGATGGATTTTATGTATGAAGTTACAGGCAGATCATGTGTCAAATCAAATTCTGATTCTCTGAACAAATCTGTTGACAAATCATTTTATGATTCGCGTGGTTTTTTGCTGTGTAGCTCTCATCAATGATGGGTCCTCGTCCTGGAGTTTTTTCATCTCCTCGGCCATAATGTCTGGCACTCGAGGTTCTACGGATCCTTCATCACCTTCTGATGGGAAGCAACCGCTTTCGGTCTGCGATCAGAAACCGCCGCAAGAGCTACTGGTAAGCCATTGTCCAGAGCTGTTGACCGTACTTCTGAATGCACTTCCTTTTCCCCTTCTAAGAATCTCTTCTTCCAGTTCTTGTCCTAGCTCTTGCTCTTGTTACTACCGTCATTCCATTACCCCCGGCTGCAACCTTCTCGGTGATGTTCCTGGGAACCTTCCTTCCTAGCAGATTGCTCAACTGCTTAACATTCGTCCCCAATAGGACATCACTGGGTAAAGTATACAATCACGACACTTTTAATTGGCCTTTGATACAAATGTTTTCATGCCCCACTCATAGGTGCTGTACCTCTTGCTAAACATACAAGTACTGGGAAGGTGGCCAATGCTGATTGTGTTTGTCAGACATCGTCTTCTGGGCCTCACATATCTCATCCAGCCTCGATAGAATTTGCTCCATTATGACCTAAAGTATTAATAATGTTCATGGGTGATTCAATTTGCAACACGAGTATGCATGTAAAAGAACAATTACCACCATCTGTCTCATGATCGGCTCAATTTGTCTTGCTTCTGTGTAAATATTTTTGTTCAATATTAAAAGCATGAAAGCATATAACATACTGCATTTTCACTAAATGTGCTTCAACCCATCGCACTTTGCCGCCTTTGACCAGAAGGAATAACACGTGCAAAGTTAAGAACTAGTATATGTGATATTTGTACTGTTGGCTATGTCTAGTCTGTCTGTCCTTCTCTGTCTGTCATTTTGCATGCTCTATAGGTGACGTCATAGTTGCCAGTCAGTCTGTCCATCTGTGAATTCCTATATAAGTGTATTGCTTTTGTGAGTGACTGTTCTTGAATATTGACCGCTGCCCGTGATTGGGCTGCACCATCCAACCTACTGACAATATGTGTAACTTGTACAGCGGCGACACTACAGTATATATTTACATTGAACTTTTCTGGATGTCTGAGCACCAACTACTGAATCCTGCAAATCACTGCACAATAAGGACATATATATAGTTGGGTGTGTAACCAATTTTCAGGTTTTGTAGGTTAATCCGTTATCCGCGATTACCTATTCGGTCGACTATGCATTTAGCAGAATAGCAGATTACCGATTTCAGACCATCCTTTAGTCGAAACCGATTCTGTTTTATCGATATTCGTTTCATATGCAGAAAATCTGTCAGAAATTGATTACCTTTTTATACGCCCTTCGCAGTGTTGACGTAATCAAAGGTAACCATAGTTGTGCGTAGCCCGACCTTCGCGTACTGGCGGAAGGTCGGGTACCAGACCCGCACAGTTTTTGTACAGGCTGCAACGGGGATTGCAGTCCAATCTGAATGCAGCATTTCGATGCGGGCAATTATCACCTAATCAACATACACAAGTGTTTATTCAATCAATGTACAGCTGTTGCAAGAGAGATAACAGTAGTGCAGTGTGTGATCGAGGCGGCCATGGAACTAGGCTACTCTTCAATGAAGCCTGAACAGGTCAAAGTAGCTGTGGCTCTATTTGAAGGCAGGGACGTATTTGCTATTCTACCCACGGGTTTTGGTAAAAGCCTCTGTTATGCTAGCTTGCCAGTGGCGTTTGATTGTCAGAAGAAAGAGCGGGGCTATTCCATTGTTGTTGTAGTTTCCCCTCTAGTGGCCATCATGAAAGACCAGGTAAGATCAGGAAATGGATGCTTTATTTATAAAACATTTAATCGTTGTTTACATTTTAAAACAGGTTCCTACCTATTCCATTAAAGGCCTAAAAACAACCTATGTCTCTGGTGAGGTTACTGACAAGTCAGTTCTTGATTAAGTCTCACAGAGAAATTTCCAGTTGGTGTTTTTCACACCTGAGATGCTCATAGGCAGTAAAAGATGCTTACAGAAGATTTGTATTCTGAGAGGCTGAAAGCGTTTGTCATTGATGAGGCACACTGTGTTAAGAAATGGTATGTATTATAGCCATATAATGTTGCCATCGTCATGCCATGTTACAATTTTTATTAGGGGAACAACCTTAAGGCATGTGTTGGCAAGGGTTGGTGAAGTACGCAGCTTGATCCCATCATCCGTACATGTTATGGCACTTACAGCAACTGCTACTTCTAGTGATCGCATAGCAGTGACGCAAATGATAGGGCTACAAAACCCATATACCCTCAAACAGATCCCATCGAAGCCTAACTTAGTGTATCATATTGGGTTTTTCAAGACAGTACCAGATACCTTTAAACAATTTGCTGACAGACTTAGGTTTGAGAGAGTTGCATTCCCTAAGACTATTATTTATTGCACATCATTTTCAATGTGTGCTGACAATTATTGCCTGGGGCCAGCTTTTGTCAACCCCCAGGATGCACCAGACATCCCAGAATTCCGGCTGTGTGACATGTTCACCAGCATAACTGAAAATAATAAAAAATCTCATATCCTTATATTGTTTAAAAGTGAGAGCAATCTTCGAGTTGTCATTGCCACAATGGCTTTTGGGATGGGCATTGATTGCCAGAATGTTAGGCAGATAATTCATGTAGGGATACCTGATGATATCTGCAGTTATATACAAGAGACAGGAAGAGCAGGAAGGGACGGAGCTATATCAATGACCACATTGCTGAAATCAAGAACATATCACCAAGTTGATGATGACATCAAACAGTATGTCACGAACAGCCACAGGTCCACAGGTTTGTTTCTTCCTATGAACATTAACAGAATGACTCCATAAAAGCTGTGCTGACTGCCGAGGGGAGAGTAAGTTTGCAGCCTCACAGCCTTTTGTTTCCAGAAGCTAAAAATATTGGCAGCATGTATTTCCAGCACCGCAAAACACGTCCACCATCTCCTTCCCTTATAGCATCGGCAAATTCCATATACAAACAGCACATACGCAGCAGTTGCACAGAGTATTCACACACACCATCACCTTCAGTGGGCAACCTCACATTCGTGTTAAAGTTCATAGACCACATAACTCCTTCATATGTTTCTTTCTGTCAGTCTCAGAGAGAGTCCAGATCGCATCATCCCCAGGCAAGATGTGTTCGGCAGGATAATCACAGGCGGAATTTTGATCAAACACACCAAGAGCAGCAGATGTGACAAGGCCAGCAGAGAATATTTCCAAAAAGTCTTCACATGCATTTACATTATTTTGGGGGTACTAACGACGCTAGTATAATTGAGCTTATTGCGAAGTTGGTAAAGTGTTCCAAAATCACCACCTGAGTGTGAGGAGTAGAAGAACTTCCAAATCACCTACACAAAACCAAAAAAATAAAACTAGTACCATACTACATGCAGTGTTGCCTTATATCAAGCAGTTTTACTTTGGTATGCCAATCTGCTGCAACAGGGACCAATCCAGCCAGTCTCCCTGACAATGATGATTCGTGTGTCTTAAGGCCGGCATACACAGGTCAACTGTTTGATTTGTTGCTTGCAACAAGTTGATTGTGCGATTATGTGGTTATAGTTGACTGATGAATAGAGTTACGAACGTGATGTATCATAACTGGGAAAATTGCGCGACACATCGTTTCAACAAATATGGATGTCGTTTCAACAAATATGGATATTGATGTCACCATGGGTAGAGCTGCTTGCACTGCTGTTATTATAGCCCTGATCATAAGGAAGCGACAGCGAAGAAGGAAGCGAAGTATATGGGTAAGGGAGTGGATAAGACGTAGACATAAATATGGGGCCTACCACCACCTCATGCGAGAGTTGGAGAGAGTCCAAGCTATGGACGTGTCCAGCTACCTAAACTTTGTCAGAATGAATGCCAGTACATTTGAGACGCTTCTGACAAAGGTAGCACCCTTAATTGCTCGAAAAGACACAAACATGCGCGATGCTATTCCTCCTGGTGAATGTTTAGCGGTAACCCTGCGTTTCCTTGCTACAGGTGAGAATAAAAGGCCTGCATGCATGTAATTTCATGGTTAAATTATACTTCACTGTAGTTTTCTCTTTGTTGCACCTCGCCTTACTTCCTTTAGGTGAACGTTACAGAAGTCTGAGCTACTTATATCACATCCCGGCTCAGACCATTGGACAGATAGTACCTGATGTGTGTGATGCCATTGTGCAGGTGCTGCAAGAATTTTTGAAGGTAAATATGCTTTAGCAGAAACAGGCTGAATAATGGATATATAATGTTTACATGCATGCATGTCTTAATAAAAGTCTTTTAAATACAATAACAACAAGTTTGCATAGATAAAATTGCACAAGTTTTCAATGAGACAAGTTTACTACATATTCATTGATGAGCAAAATAATAGTTTGGCATGCTTGCACCGGCAGTATCCTGTGCAGGAGGTTGTGATGCACTTTGAGTGCGAGCAGAAAGAATTATGCTTTGGATTTGAATTTTTACCCAATCGAGAGCATGCTGGCTTGGTATGTTTCTCATTTTGGACACAATGTACTCCCCAAATAAGTCGAGACCATCTTTTTGTTTGTCATTCATGGAGGCCGCATTTCTACACTGTGATATGCTTTGGAAAGAATCCAAACATCGTACAGCCTTTTTCATTAGAATATTTTCTTCTTCAATTGCAATCATCATCATCATCATCATCTAGTTGAGCTACATTCTCGTCTACAGGCGGGGTGGCATGTTCCTTTAAAGAAATGAGGGGAATGCAACAAAATAAAACATGATAGTTTTTACATATTATACCTGTGCATGCATGTTGTTTAATAATGCATGCATGCCATTTAAGTTTGCTTTTCTCGCATGCATGTAGATTCCGAGAACTCAAGAAGAATGGATGGATGTATCAAAGCAATTTAAAGACAAGTGGAATTTTCATAATTGTTTAGGGGCTCTGGATGGAAAACACATCAAAGTTCGACAACCTATCAACAGTGGTCTTATTATTTCAATTACAAACATTTTCATAGTGTTGTTCTTATGGGTCTGGTGGACACAAACTACAAATTTCTGTATGTCGACATAGGGTGCAATGGAAGAGTATCAGATGGAGGAGTATTAAGAACTGCTCATTATGGAAAGCACTTGAAAACAAGGAACTGAATATTCCGAATCCAAGACCATTACCTGGTGGCCGTGCAACCACACCTATACCTTTTATGATTGTTGCTGATGATGCTTTCCCTCTCAAGTCATTTATAATGAAACCATATGGGCAAGCAAATTTGGGTGTTAAAAACAGAATTTTCAACTATCGTTTGAGCCGTGCCAGAAGGGTGGTAGAAAATGCTTTTGGCATTCTTGCCAATCGGTTCAGGGTGTTCATGACAGGTATTTGTCTAGATCCGCAAAAAGTACAAGTTATTGCAATGGCATGCTGCAGCCTGCATAACTTTTTAATGAAGGATCTGAATGGAGCACCACATGTCTATGTACCTCCTGGAAGCTATGACACAGAAGATCCCATTACTCATGAAATCATAAATGGTGAATGGAGAGACACACACCAAGTATGGCAACCCATACCAAGGCAAGGCAGCAACAGACCCCCACAAGATGCAAAAGCTATTAGTGGAGTATTACAATTCAAAAGAGGGTGAAGTACCGTGGCAGTACAGTTTTATTTAAAGAGAAACTCACCTCCATGTTTGATACTTTCGGGGCGTAGCAAAATCGTCCAAAATCTGCAACTTTTCAAAAAAGCTCCATTTGCATTTGTGCACCTCATCCGCCCCCTGCCCTGTTTTTCTCTTCTTCACTTTTTGCTTCTCCCTAGTGTACTGTGTTCTTATAGTTTTCAATTTCTTCATGACTTCTTCTTCTATTATCACACAATTGTATAACAGAAAATAGCGTGCTATATACATGCATGTACATGTATTACTGAATTTTAATTTTTCTATTACAGTGTAATATAAGTACAAATAAGAATCGCAGTAACAAGTCTACATCTCTATTTCACCCAATAGTGCATGTAGTCTGTACACGTTCAAGAATAATGTGCAGTGTACTACCGGTACCTGTCGCTGTTAATGCTGTAGCAATCTCCTGCATTGCACTCCTCCTTTTATCTCGTGGTAGTCTTTACTTTTCGTGTTGTCTGTTCGTTATTTTTTTCTTTATCCGTTATGGAGATACAAGTGTGCAAAGTAATTGCATATTTCCCGGGCGTTACGCGCCATTAACGTATTACGACTGGCTTCAAGGACGTCCTCGTAATACGTTAATGGCGCGTAACGAAAAAACTAACGAACAGAATAAATCAATAGCGGTAGGACCTACGGGGTATCGGACCTTGCAACGTCGGTAGATATTATCGATTTAAATTTTATGTTATAAAAATAATTAATAAAATCATGATAAAATCCACAAGACCCATTTTCGTATAGAACGTTCCATATACATACATACATACATACCACAACTTGTGGGGAGTGAGTGGTTGGCTCTGATGATTGAACATGAGCAGGCTGAAATAGAGACCTAGCAAGCCTTGATCTGGTTTGTTGCAAATTGAGAGCACAGATCGAGTGCTTCAGCAGCTTTTCATAAGCATAGAAGCATTTTCTACACATTTTGGGTGCTCTTAGGCCATCTGCACCGCTTAGGATAGTGTCAATATCTTGCGAATCTACACTGGACTGATAATCCTCCTCTAGTAACCTTCTCCACATCATGGCTCTTCGGCGTCGGGATTATCCAGAGCTCTTCTTTCGTTTGCTTTTGGAATAACGATACCACACCCGAGGCAATACATTATACGCGGCAGCTGGTAGTGAATGAGATTATTAAAACGTTCTAAATTAACCGATCTGTTCACACTTAATTTACACAAGTATTCATCGATACCGCACGGCGCGACAGTGTACCGTATGCAGCCTTGTATATTGCACCCATACTAATCGATACTCGTCTGCACTCGACACCTGGGCAGTTTTTCATACGTCACGAATGCGGCGCCATGTATACGTCTCAGAACGAACACTTCGCTTATACGTATGATATCGCGGTATGCATATGGATTCAGTATATTCGTCATCACCTGTCTGCATACTTCAGATGAACGCGTGCAGACTCTGTACACGTCATGTATTCGAATCGTTTCAAATCCATTTTCTGTTCTGCATACTTGAAGGCTAGTGCTTAAACCCTGAACCACGCCAGCAATAATACGGCAAATTTTAATCAAATTACAGCTGAAATACAACTTGGTCAAAAAATAAACAGGCATATATAGTTCCAAGCTGGCGATCAAAGTCTCCATCACATCCTGCTGATGTAGTTAGAAGGGCACTCTCCGCCTAGCAGAGGCCTCTTGGAAGGCGAGCACGAGCCTCTACTACTCTCGCGGCACTTGTCGACGGTTTCCTTACAAGCACACGCTAAAATATTACAGAGGTTATGCACAAAGAACTCAGCATTTACTTACTCTCTGACCGCGGTGGTAGCTAGCTTATGCTTTACAATGCCATCGTCGTCATCCCCTTGGTTGGCCATGCAGCGAAACGTTTTCATTTGGCCGTAGTACACCCTGGCGTCGGCTCAAGAGCTGTGGTCAGAAAGGAAAGTCATAGCATGCCTACTCTGTACCTGCGTTTCTTCTTTTTGCCGGGGTTGGTCACTTCCACCATTTCAGTCTCGATGTACTCGCTTAAATATCTCCTGACCCTGAAGTTATTGGCACACGCACATAATCCACATGCACACATACAACGTACTATGCTCTTCACGTAATGGCGTTCTATTGGTCGGCACTGTGCTTAAGAGAACAAACATGACGTAAGCATGAAAACCTTTGTGACAACTTGAAACGCCGCCTAACTGCATCTACTGAATCACACACTTGTCCTGGTTTGACATAAGCAACACCTACAGTGTAAACACGCACAACTTACCAGGCCTAGACTGCTTAAGTCCGTTTGGTATGCCTTTATAACCTCCGCCTGTCACCCGCGTTGTCCGAAACTCTTTATCTTGCACAGTTGCACCTCACTGATTCGTCAGCTATATAGTGATCAAAATCAACAATCCAATTTCTCTGACGTTGGGAACAGCTCCATTAGTACTGTCTCCACAGATAGCCCAGTAGTCCAATTTTCCTTTCCTCCTATTTCGTTGGGAACTAAACCAAGTTGCCTATTTTTGTTTCCTTTGCTCGATCGTGCGTCGTCACCTCCACTAATGACCAACACGTGCAAAACTTAAAACCGAGCATGCGCAGATAATGATATCAAAATTAATTGCTCAAATAGGCTACACCCGCTAGAAATAGTCACAGATGTAGGTATCAGAAGTTCACAATGATTATAGGGATCCAATAACTTACCTGTGAGTACGCGACTCGGTCGAGGTAATTATAGTAGCCACACTCATATGAATGCGTTTTCATGGGTGTGATTAAAACGGCCTATATTCCTATTTATTGCGCACTATCGTAATTTACGGGCTAAACTGCTGCTCGCGATATGGGTGCGATACGCACCCGATACTTAGCCCCAACAATACCCATCTGCACACTGCACTGGACATTGACATATCTAGGTACGAGTATGTATATTGGTCCGCACAAGTGCATGTCTGGATATGTATCTGCATACCATGGCGTGGGCAAACTCTGCATATTACTGCATACGATACTATGTCACGCAGTGCCGATTGTATAACACGCCAAAATTCATTGACAAATTGCATAATACGTCTGTACAAAACTGTGCGGGTTTGGTACCCGACCTTCCGCCAGTACGCGAAGGTCGGGCTACGCCCAACTAAGGTAACCATGCAAACTAATCAACACTGCCCTTTCAAAATACCGTCCCTGTGCATATCTTCATAAAAGCATGGGTGCACGCGCATGGCACAATAGCTCGATCAGAACTTTTTGGCGGTATATAGTAGATGCTCACAAATCTCATTCTCTGCAGTGTGTATTACAGAGAATAGAGTAGTACTATTATCTATGGTATTACATACTTGTAAAATAAGTGTTGATACAAGCAAATAAACACTAAACAGTTCATAAGGGCTACAATTTCCTCAACGAAACGCGCTATGTAGTCCTCTGCACCATCTAAGTGTTCTATTGGTTCCCAGGTGTCAATGCGTGTCATCTTCAAGCCCGAATCCTTTCCAGCGCACCAAATACTTAGGCACACCGTTTCCTAAGCCTAACACTACCCTCACTACCGGAGGACTACCAGAGGACTACCCTCACTACCAGAGGACTACCATCACTACTAGAGGATTGACTTCCTCACCAGAGAACTACCATCACTACTAGAGGATTATCCTCACTACTAAATATAAATACTTCGTTATTATATTACTTACATTATTGAAAGAACCTGATGATGTCCTAATGAATTTAATGTTGTTATTTTATTATTTACATTATTGAAAGAGCCAGATGATGTCCTAATGCATTTAATTTAACAAAGCTACTGGATTTGCCTGGCGGTTTCCCCTTAGCTCAGCTTGTCTCTATTTACACAATATCTCATTTCTAACTGGACTTATCCGTATGTAAGTATCAAACAGCCTAACTGTTCATCACTAGTGTGAGATTTTTATATACATCCACATGTATATACTGCTCTTCAAAGGTTAAGTGTGTAATTGGCACAGCACACGGAAGACATATCCAGAAATGCACGGTCAAAGGGAATTGCGTTTGTATATTTCCGGATAGCTCCCATAGAAAATGAACGGCTGTTTATAAACTTGATGAATAACGTAATAGGGTACAACTTTTGTGGCTATCAATATTGCTTCAGACACGTACAATCTTGATTTAGCTGAACAAAAAACAAGTGCTTTGTATTGAAAATTGTTGTCGTTTTTGTGAAAACAGCACTTTCCATAGAGATGTATGGAAAATCAACTTTTGCACACCTAATTAATGTATTCTGCAGCTCATAATTCTTACACCAGTTTAGATTCGGTTTTTGTGGGCCCCCAGAATAAGAGATCATGCAGTTGTATTATTGTAGAGGTATTTAAAAAAATTTACCTAATATAGATTTTGGCCATTTGAATTTTAAATTGTTTTGGGTCACAAGGACTAGAATTCAATTAGTGCCATCTTGTTGAGTGTTTTTAATGTAGCTTCCATGGATACGGATATATGGCTACATGCAACACAATTAATTAACGGGTACGTTAGCTTATGGGTTACTTAGCTAGCTTAGCGTACAGTCATAACTCGATATAAGCGCACCGCGTTATAAGCACATTCACTCGTTACAAGCACAGTGGCGAGACCTTAAGTTATACATAAACTCACAATGTACACTAGCCAGTAAAAACAATGAAATAGCGCAAAACACAAAGCGCATTCCGCCATTTAAAATTCATACACATAAATGAGGTACGTATGGCGATAAGCTAACTGTATATACTCATTGCAGCGTCTCGTCTCATTGGTGAGACGAGACGCTGCAATGAATATAATGTGGTCATATTGTGTACATGTGTGTACTTGTGCAGGTGTTTTAGTCAACTTCAATTCCATCTGAATAGTTATCCTCATCTTCACTCTCCTCATCTTTGCCTACGTGTTCATCATATCACCTGTACCACCCTGGACCTACAATGTAACTACATGTACATAGGCCTATACTAGTACCCTGGACCTACATGTACATGTACCTACATAAGCCTATCCTGGACCTACATGTACCTACATAGGCTTACCCTGGACCTACATGTACCTACATAGGCTTACCCTGGACCTACATGTACCTACATAGGCCTACCCTGGACCTACATGTACCTACATAGGCCTACCCTGGACCTACATGTACCTACATAGGCCTACCCTGGACCTACATACCAACATAGGCCTACCCATGTCCCTACATAGGCCTACCCTGGACCTACGCCTACATAGGCCTACCCTGGACTTACATGTACCTACATAGGTCTACCCTGGACTTACATGTGCCTACATAGGCCTACCCTGGACCTACATGTACCTACTTAGGCCTACCCTTGACCTACGTACCTACATAGGCCTACCCTGGACCTACTGTTCTCAGTTAAACTGCTACATGTTCATGTACCCCAGGCAGGCTAACATCAGATTAGGAGCAAACAATTGTAAGGTCTAGCACATTATGAATAGGTCTATACTAGTACACACTTGTAAGCAACACACACACACACACACATACACACACACACATACACACACACACACAAACACACGCACGCACACACTGCACAAACACACAAACTAACAACACACACAGCTCATATTCTTACTCTGTTCTGGCTTCACAAACAACTTAATTTTGCATTCAAGCAAAGGGCTCCTGAATTGTTGAAATTTTGTCCATAGTATTTTACAACTGAGAGAGGATGAGAATTCAGATATTTATGTCCTACCTATGTATGGGTGTGTAACCTTTTAAAAAAATTAAAATCGATTATTTGGACTATGAAAAAAAGTCTAATCGAGGTTTATAGCAACTTGCAAATCGGTTGTTATAAGCATACAATCGATTTTGGCGATTAATGCATTATTAATTTGCCAGCGATAACCTAGGTTTTTCCGATTTTAATATTGGCACGTAGATCATAGTTACTCAGTCCAGTTTTTTGTGGATGCCATTCATTTTAGTTTATAGGGAAAATGTACATGTAGATGTTTAGCCGACATATTTTAAAATTAGTAACAAAATCGCTGTAGGCATACGTTAAGCGTGAGTCAATCGAAAATAACATCTCATTAATTCTACGACAATGAAATTTAAAAAGGCGTTACGCACTATTGTATGCCTCAACTGACAAATAGTCATTGGCTTCTTGCCTTACAATAATGTCAACTTTAAATTATTAAAACTACACGTGCCCGCCCCCCTTGCATTTTTCAAACAGCATGCCCCCGAAGAATTCGAAAAAGCAGAACCACAAAGCCTGTGAAACCACATGGCAAACCTGGTGGAATCCAGCCAACGCCACTTCACGCATGCGACAAAGCCGCCAACCAGGACTTGTACGATCATCGCTGAAGGTCAGGGTAGTAGTCCTCCAGTAGTGAGGGTAGTCCTGTGGTAGTGAAGGTAGTCTAGTAGTGAGGGTACTCATCATAGTGAGGGTAGACCTCTAGTAGTGAAGGTAGTCCTCTGGTAGTGAGGGTAGTCCTCTGGTAGTCAAGATAGCAAATTGTTGGTTATCTAACCATTGTGCTCAGTTCCTGTGTTGACAGTAAAAGGTATAGGTGTGTGCCTACACACAACACCATCAGAGAAGTCTTACCTGGTTTGGTGTTCAATACAGGCCCATCCCAATTTGTTCATACATTCAATACCACACAACACAAACAGCAAATTGTCGGTTATCTAACCATTGTGCTCAGTTCCTAGTGGCAGTAGGAGTTATAGGTGTTTACCTCCACACAACACCATCTGAGAAGTCTTATTCTGCTTTGATGGTCAATACAGGACCATCCCACTCTGTTCATCCTGCTTTTGTCTCTCATGCAGCCACACAGGAATGTCCCTTCCACTTTCAATATGTAAGTGCATTTTGTAGGGATAGAGCTGACTGGTTCAGAGCAGCAGACCTGCCCATACACCACAGTGAGATAGTCACATGAAGGCTACAAAAGTCAGGAGCATGATGCCAATGACAAGTTGGGAGTATAGGTGTTCATGGTGTCCCAATGAGGGTTGTGTTGAGGCTATGGAGTATTCCTCCAAACTGACCAAATCCTCACATTCATGTATGGTACACACACATATTATACATATACTTTGGACATCCAGTACTCAGTGGCATCCATGACATGCAAACATGGTGGTGATGTAGTTACACACCACAACAGACTAAGAGACGTTTGGTAGAGCACCTTGCACATGTTGCTTCACTGTCAGGTAGAGATGGGAAGGGGGTGGGGATCAGAGAAGTGCATGACACAACTAGCTGATGTCTTGACTCCCAATCATTTCAGGTTGAGAACGATGGAATCGGGGTGGGTAAGATTAAAGAAGGTGCATTGGTGAGTATTGTACCCATGGACAAATGAAATCTTCTGATCAAGCTTCCATGCATTCAAGCACAAGTACTCTCCCTGCACCCATCTTTTCAAACAATATGGTCCTGCATTCTTGACAACAAGGTTGCACATACAACCTCCCACATTACAGAAGTGAACATTTTCTATCACAGGACAAAACAATGGGTTGTGAATATGTGGCCATCATTCTTGGGGAACCACTTTATCCACAAAGACCAAACCCCCTCACTCTTGAGCCCAAGAACGATCGCCGCGTATGCAACATTTGACCGAAAATGACTAGCTAGTGTGAATACTGTTTAGAAGAACAGCTTACAGAAAAGTGTCCTGTTCTTAAAAACAGTATTCACACTAGCTAGTCATTTTCGGTCATATGTTGCACACAATTGCCTTCATACTGGAACAGTAGTTGTCACTCTTGAACACAGGTAGTGAGAATTTGAATGCAGGTTGTAAAAATTAACACATCCACACAAAAAAAACATGATACATCATTCATTTGCAACTAGTGTGAATTAGACAATTTAACATTATCATTGTAAGAATACGGTCAAGACATGTGGAACGTTCATGGGTCTTGTGGATTTTATTTTATAACATAAAATTTAAATCGATATATCTTCCGAAATATTAACGCTATCTGGTTCGTATTTTTAACACAACATACCACACCATTACTATATGTGACAATCCATTTTGGTGTCTTACACATGCGAGGTACCGACGTTTCAAGGTCCGATACCCCGTAGGGTTCAAAGCGGCCACATCTTCAGGTAGGAGTGTCCAAATCGGTTCAAAATAGGTATCTATGTACAAGGGTCCTACCGCTATTGATTTGTTCTGTTCATTAATTTGTGCTTTATCCGTTATGGAGATACAAGTGTGCAAAGAAATTGCATATTTCCCGGGCGTTATGCGCCATTAACGTATTACGACGACGTCCTCGAAGCAATGTTAATGGCGCGTAACGCCCGGGATATATGCAATTTCTTTGCACACTTGTATCTCCATAACGGATAAAGCAAAAATTAACGACAGAACTCATCAATAGCGGTAGGACCCTTCTACATAGGTACCTATTTTGAACCGATTTGGACACTCCTATCTGAAGATTTGGCCGGCCGTTCGGGGCATCGGACCTTGTAACGTCAGTACCCTGCATGTGTAAGACACCAAAATGAATTGTCACATATAGTAATGGTGTGGTATGTTGTGTTAAAAATAGGAACCCGATAGCGTTAATATTTCGGAAGATATATCGTATGATATAAAATAAAATCCACAAGACCCATTTTCATATAGAACGTTCCATATGCCTTTGAGCCATTTATAATTGTATGTGTGTTTCCTGCTGGGCGTGTGTGCATGTTTATGTTACTGTTCAACACTTCAACCGCATCCTCTGCCACAGGCAAAATCCCAAAATGTTGAGATTTTCAACCATTCATTCATAGGATGTGAAATGTAATAGAAATGTGTAGTAAAGTATAAGCATGAGGTGCCGTAGAACTATGTGTACATGAACAATCATATCAACCAACATGTACCTGTATCTAATAACCATACACTGTTATCCTTGCTTCAGTCATTACTGGTGCCATCACAGATCCTCTTCATCATCACTGCTGTTTCTTGATACAATTGAGTTCGTTGGGTTATAATCAATAAAGTTTGTTGTCTGAGTGATTTGACCTGCATCAAACTTTTGGACCATTTCATGGAGATCATGTTTCAATGACTTATTCTTTAGCCGGATTTTGGTAATGATTTGCACCTGTTTTTCAGAAACATTGATTTGCTTCTTTAGCTGTTGTTCTGTTAGTTCTTTCTGTTGCCTCATGTCATAAAGCTGTTGTTTTGTTTGTTCTTTCTGTTGCCTCATGTCATGAAGCTGTTGTTCTGTTTGTTCCTTCTGTTGCCTCATGACATGAAGCTGTTGTTCAGTTTGTTCCTTCTGTTGGCTCATGTCATGCAGCTGTTGTTCTGTTTGTTCCTTTTGTTGCCTCATGTCACAAAGCTGTTGTTCTGTTTGTTTCAAAATGTGCCTGAGCTGTTGTTCTATTTGCTCCTTCTGTTGTTTCATGTAATGAAGCTGTTGTGCAATTATCTAATTTTGTCAGATAAAAAATTCAAGCAATAATTAAAAATTATATCGACCCCATAACAGGTATTGTCTGAAGAATGGTTAACTATTCTTTTAAAGGGACGAATAAGCAGTATAATTTTTTGGAACCTATTGTGTATGATCAGAGAGTCAGACCATGTTTTACCACCTATGTCTCAGAATTTGTTTATATGTTTGTTACTGCAATTCAAAATATGTATCTTCTAGGTGTACAAAACAAAAACAAAGAGTACCTTGTTGTACACATTATGTACCATTATTTGATATTAACCTTCAAAGTGCTAAGGTAGGCTAATCGTTATAGATGTTAACTATTAATCGTATATATACACATCATGTTGCAAAATTCCTTGCTCTTGCAAGGCTGTCTTATTGTCCAATCCATGCATTACCTTGAAATGTATTGTTATTGTTGGTACCTTACAGTGTATATTGTTGCATGAAAATTTGAAAAGTAATTATGAATGGTATAGAGCTGACGGGTACTGAAATCTACTAGACTTTTACGATAGGAATATTGAGGCATATTCCAAGCTTCTCTTGCAGCGTAAAGAAATCAAAAAGCAATACCCTGAATGATGCTATCAATGTCGGATCTCATCAGTGCAGATGATATAAAATATTTAAAGCATACTAACTGCTGAATTTGGCATCGGGAAAGTTTTCTGTGATAATGATATCAAATTTTTGAATTCAGGTGGAGTAGACTTTAGTAGTCTGCTATGGTCATTAAAGCAGCTTCAACATTTCAGTTATGACTAAAAATGCTGAAAGGTTATTTTCAGCTAATAACTATTAATGAATTTAATTACAGTTTATACTTTCTCCCCAAGATTAATCCTCTTCTGACGTCGCTGTTACCTTGTTGTATTACTATGAGAAACACAATAAATTTTGACATGTGGGATGCAATTTGCCCAGATACATCTTACTCCGCAATTGCTACACAGCAAGTTGGAGCAGTTGCTCAACAGGCAGGGGATAAGACGATACAGAAATATAAACACCTTGACTCTTGCCACCTTTTGCACTCCAGTGGAAATAGAGATGACTGGAGTGTTTGGACTAAGGATAACTGATTTTCTTGCAGAGTTGGGCCATTGATTGAGGCAGGCGGTGATACTAACTTTCTTACCCAGAGAGTATTAGTTGCCATCCAATGGGGCAATGCAGGTTCCGTGTTGGGGACAATGAAGATGGACAGTGATGATGAAGTGTTTATTGTATAAGTATTGTTTTATGTTTTATGTTTGTGGGATTTTGAAATGATGTAATGGTATATTGAGCAGTGTAGATATTTTGGCTTTTGCCACAAATTGTTGCATGATGGGCCCAAGTTTCTGTTGCACCTGAACTTAATAAAATAGCAGTATTTAATAAGCTTTACCATTAAGCTATTGTAGACCCCTGAGGACGGGTTCTAGCCTCTAAGGGCACTGCTACCGATGATAGCGATAGTCCCGGATATCCTACCTGAGGCATAGCCTCATACCTATGGGACCGACTAATGCGAAAACGAATTTTATGAAACCTTTATATCAATGATGCATCATCCAATCGTAACAAAATTCTAATTCTGCAATATTAGCATTTAATACTTTTAATTTCAAATAGAAAAGTGCCATCAATTTAAAAACACAACATATTTATTTCCTATCCATACAACTGATATGACAGGAAAATGCAGTCATATGCTGCCACAGTCAAAGATAGATCTGGTCATATACATCAGAATCAGAGTAATGATTGTATGTGTCAACCTGACTGAATTGTCATACCTATCCCTGCATCTTGGAACAAGATGACCCTTTCCAAACGCTCAATGTGCAGCAATATAATTACCAAATTAGATTTCTTTTTGAAAATGGACATGATATACAAAGCCTTTAGTTGTTGTATAAAACACACTCAATGCATGCATTTCTATCAAGTCATATCTATTTCATTGCACTGCATGCATGTATAAACCATGCAATATACATTTTCGGCTACTCAATCTGGCTCATTGCAGCAGTTGCCAATAATGATAATTGACATTTCACTTACCTTGCTTTGATTGGTCTTCAATACTCCTATGATATCCTTGTGGCCATTCTGCACTGCAATGTTCATTGCTGACTTTCCGTGCTGAGGATTGCACATGACAGTTGCAGTGATCCTCATCATAGATTATGCACATTCAGATTACATATCAACATGTTTCCATGCATGTTCAGTCACTTGTGAGTTTGAGTTGTAGCCAATTACCAACTGACTAAATATGTACTAGAAACACACCTACATGTATTATCAGAGTAACATTATGGCACACAGATCTCCAGATTATCACTCATGGAGCACATTTATACAAAATGCTCTTCCAGTGTGTATGTTCTTAAATCACCAAGTTGTACATTATTCTTTGAGAGAGCAGTAGGTTTGGACTCAAACATAATGCATGGTCCATTGTTAAGCCTCAAACCAAACCTCAATTAAATCCGACAAATACATGTAATCAAAAACATGTAATCATTTTGTTTCCAATTACTACTTTTTTAGTGGGGGAGTACATATGATATAATTTTATGCAATATCAAATAATTTTATTGGCTTCATCATGTTTAATTCCATCATGTACTGTACAAGAAATAGTAATTTCATCCTAAAATATACCTACATGTAATTTTCTCCCATGGAATTTGATGAAGTTACTATGCAAATACATTTAAAACATTCATTACATTTTTTATTTACCTATAAGTTTTAACCACATTCTTTGAAACTACATATTTCCCACATACAGTACACAGGTTACTGATTTAAATATACAGTGCCTACCATGTCGGCCTGGCTGATATTAGCTCCTGCTTCAATTAGTGTCCTCACAACATCAAGATGTCCATTAAAACTTGCTATGTGCAGTGGACTCCAACCATTCTGCAATACAAGTGTAATCCTAACAAGAGACTAGACTAGTGGAGGTGAGTCTGAAACAGTATGCAAAGTCAGACGTAAACGCTTCTGAACATAGGGGAATAAAATGTAGTGGGTACGGGGAGGGGAGAGGGTCAGAGAAGACAGGAAAAGCAGAACAGGCTAAAGAGCACAGGGATTCGTAATGCGCGAAGACAGAAAAATCAAGGGAATGGAAACAGATGAGCAGTGCTTATGAGTTGAGGTCATCAAGTATGTTGAGGCTCTCTAGGAGGAAAATGTTCCATTGGGACAGTGAGGGATGTGTTCAGACCAGGGCCTGATGGAGGAGGTGGGGCACTGAAGTCGCAGTAGTGTGCAATGGTGGGTCATTACATGACAATGTACACTAGTGAAACTGTATCACTTCCAAATCAGCCGACATCGATCAGCTGCAACATCCACTCAACATTCCGGTGTGAGGATGATGCATGCTAACGAAGATTCGTTTTAAAAGTATAGCAACAGTGTAAGAGAGAAGTTAAAAGTAAGCAGTACTTAGTGAATATTACAGAGCAGTAAGCAGTGTGCCTTCCAGCAATGCAAAGCACTTCTACTAGTTAAAAAAAAAATTCTCTGTTGAGAAAGTGATCTGTATGATGTAGGATTGGTGGTGAATAAAGCAAGGAAACAACATACAGTACTATTACAGTGTGATTTGATAGAATCATACAACCAACAGTCCTACGTTTTGCAAATGTGCTTCTTTATTTGCAAATCTAGGGCTGTTTAGTTGTAGGATCTTATCAAACCTTTGTAGGGTGTGCAACCGGTTATCAGGTTATTCGGGTTATTCGGATATTCGCAAAAACCTATCCGTTCGAATAGCAATGTAGCATTACTCGGAAAAATCGATTAGTGAATTTTATCTATTCGAAATAACCTGTTTATGTTTCTCCATTCGGAGGTACTTTGGTGTTTGTCGTCAGCATCGACAATTCGCCCATTATTCGAAACCTCTTTATACCGATATCCGGATATGATTTTCAATTGAGTATTTCGTAATTAGAGTTATATATATAATACGTCACTGTTGTTTTTACTATTTATACATACATAACGACATCGGACCGGAACCAATCAATAATTGAGTAAATGGGACAGTTTCCGCGAAAATTGCCCCACGGTTAAAATGTTATAACAATGCATCGCGTTTGAATCGCTATAACTTCCCAACGGATAATGCTATCGACTTCCTATTTTCAACAATTCATAGTGAAATGGTGTAGTATGAAGTGTTGAAAATAGGAAGTCGATAGCTATATCCGTTGGGAAGTTATTACGATTCAAACGCGGTGCATTTTTATAACATTTTAACCGTGGGGCAATTTTCGCGGAAACTGTCCCAAATATAATAGAAAATATTTAATGTGCATCAATTGGGGATACAAAATATACAGCGTGTTCTAGCTCAATGCGTTATCGTCGTCTTCAAGTAAGTAACGAAGTTCATTACTATATACCATGAGTTGTGGTTATATGTAGTAGCAATAAATTTATGTACCAGTACTACTGCATTGTTTTATTGTACAGTGGTATGAAGTGAACATATCTGAGTATTGCGCTAGCGAGTGAAATAGAATGACAGACTTCAAGTAAGTATGCGCGCTCTGTTCGAGTAATTGGAGAGCATTACGCAGTCGTACTAATGGGAAATTTCATATGCATTTAGCGAGAACTGGAAGGAGAGTTGTGAGATGATTGTAAGGGGAGTACGTGATTGTAGGTGATGTGGGGTGAGTTTATAATGGTGATGTCTGGTCTCAGTGGTTAGGGTAATAGTTAGGTTTACATTACTATTGATATATACAAGTGCATGTTAAAGACATACAATTTATTAAACTCTATTTGGCAAACACATGCTACTGTAGACCTTTGTGTCTCTGTTTTCGACTGACATGCATAGCTCTAGTTTGGGTGCAAGACCAGGTGGATTTTTGTGCAGACATAAATTATCTTCTCAGTGTGCACTCCACAAGCACCATAACCTGAATAACCTAGGTATTCGGCAGGAAATTTGGCAAAACCTATTCGGAAAAATCGATTTTGTTTTTTTTAACTATTCGGAAAAATCGATTTTCAGATCCACAAAAACCTGGAAAATCGATTAGTGTTTTAAAAGTATTCGGAAAAATCGATTTTCATTATGCAGGGGAGGTTACACGCCCTAGTACCTTGCTTCCTTGCTTTTTGTACCGCCGATCCTACATACAGATCACTTTCTACATAGAGAAGTTGTCTGATTTACTTGTTTTCCTAATTTTTATTTATCCCCCAGGACAGTATGGATAGCTTTTGGTTCAGCTCTAAAAAAATATTCTAGGCACAGCTTTTGCTTGGTAGCCTGCTTGGAGTCTAAGAGTTCTTTGTACTGAGCTAGCTTGGTAGCCCGCTTGGAGTCGGCGTCTTCATGGTACCACTTTGGCTCTTTAGCACACTTGGACTCGGGGTCTACTTAGTACCGTACTCAATTAGCGCCAGTTGTCTTTGAGGATTCTTTCTATGTCTCTGTTGTTCATTGGCTATTTCAAAGTTTCCTTGTAACGAGCCCTTTCTTTTCCTAGGTCGACTCTGATGGTAATCAGCCAAATACTCTTCTCTATTGTCTAGCTTTTACGCTTTAATGTGAAGGCATGGTTTGAAAAAGCAGGCACTTCCACTAGCGCTAAACGTAATACAATAGCAACCACCTCCCGGGTTTCTACTGATGTGTTAGTGATGCGTGCACCTGGCAACCGTTAATAAATTGCACCTGCTATATATAAGAACAGGAGTCGATTTATCCTATCACCTGGAAAGCAACTTTTCGTTACAGACGTGCATAGTAACTGTTAAGAAGTTGTGTTTACATTGATATATTATGTTTTGGGTCACAAAAGTATGGCCACACATGGCATTGCTGCCTAAAATCTTAACAGGCTAATGGTTGTACATCACATTTTTATCAAAGGCGCCTCTGGAAAAAAAATGCTACAATTTGACACTTATTCATCTTCATACAAAATGCTCCTAACATGAGTTACATATGATGAAGCAAAGGAGAATAAGAAGAAGGAGAAAATTATGTTCTAGTGCCAACCAGTCACTCCACGATAACGGCACTGTTTAACAAAGCGTATGTTTTATCTAAATATTTGGTAGATTATATGCCAGCAGGTGAGTGGAGACAACACTTCATTATTGTTCTAAAACACTTGATTGAAAACCACACAAACGGAGCCAATCCTACATAGGTGGGTCCTGATTCCCCACAATGAAATGGTATGGGTGGGTAAGAGGAGGCTGTCAACAAACACAACTCTTATGGACCTTCACACTTTTTGTATCTATGGTGAAGCCAGAGTTCTGTAACTTTATGTCAAGTGAGAATGACGTTTCATGACACCTTTAATAGGGGGGGGGGGGGGGGGGGGGGGGGCTGAAAGTCATATTATTCATCCATTTTCACCATACATGGTGATTATGGAGTGACAGCTTTTCCATGTATGGTGAAAATGGATGAATAATATGACTTTCAGCCCCCCCTATTAAGGGTGTTCCGCTGCCTCTGTGACAGATCACTACTGTTGTAATATACACTTCCAATACCAATGTTTGAGATAGCAGAATGGCTCCTTGTGTTATACTGCTTCTTCTTTCTAGTACAATACATGTATAATACCCCATGTGGCATGAAGTAATCGAACATCACATCACTTACATCAGATCTTGCTATATCTGCATCAGCACCTGCTTCCAACAAGCTCTGCACTAAACAATGATGACCCTTCTCACAGGCCACATACAATGGAGTTATATTGATCTGATAAGAAATCAAGGAACAAATCAAATCAACATACACACTTCATGTAACCACCCTATTAAAATACAATGTATATAGCAAAATGCAGGAATGAAAAATTCTTACCCCTCCACATCATGTAGCCACACAAACATAACAGATGCACAGACACACTCATTTCCATGGATCGATGCTACAGTGGAATTAATGGAGATATGCATTGACCATTATTGACATGTGAATGTACTGTATACTGGGAGAGGGCACTGGAAAGGAATACAAGTACCAGATCCCATAATATATAGGTATCAAGGGATGGACTTGGAGACAGCAGGAAACTGGAGCAAAAGTGTTCTTATTGCAGGAAGGTTGGTCAAGAGGACACTTGTTTCAAGAAGAAGGCAAAAAAATGTGGCTGACAAAGGGGCACAACTCTAATAAGCCATGGCATACTGCGAGGAGCCGCCTTAAACTAAGCTAGCCTCTTGGCTAGCCGTTTGCATTCTATTCCATTTAACTGCTGTTACATGTTTGTGCAGGCAGCCACTGATTTATTTAAAGAGCTTTCTGTACTCTCTGTATTTTTACTCTGCATTTGTTGGCACATATGCTCTGTAGAAGTATTCTTTTTGACAACTATTCAATGTTCATGTTGAGTTCCCATACAACTGGTCCTTCATACATGACATAGAGCCCCCGCTTGAGACTCTACATAGGTGCGTGTAGCTACATGCAGTGTCTCCCATAGGATTGGTCCTCTTTACATGCATCATGAATTGGTCCTTTGTACAGCCCTCATACTGTATACATGCATTGATATGTTAGTTTCAACATGCTTTGTAAACTGCATGTATTCCATGTATCAGTTTACAGGCTATGCTGTCTCCCATTATATGTAGGTGTGTTCATATATTACAATGACATTAAAGGCTACATGTAGTCTACCTACAGTTGTACCTTAGTAGCCTGATTGACATTTGCACCGGCTTTAATGAGTGCCTTCACTACATCTAGATGTCCTTCCAAAATTGCTATATGTAGTGGACTGCTACCATTCTGCAATACAAATGTCGTTATGATCAGAGATTGGACCAGTGAAGTGAGTGTTAAAAGCATTACATATGGATAAAGGTTAATACATTTATCCACACACTAATGATATGTAGCAAATACATCCACACAAAAAGGAGTCCACTATTATCATCTTCAGGTCTATGGGATAGCAAATGTATGGCAAAGAACAGTGTAATGGCATGGCCACTATAGAAGATGTCAGTTGCATGCAGCATGCAGTGAAAGGATGGAGAAGGGAAGAGGATATAATCAATTAAATGCCCTCATCTGTCACGTACGGGTATATATACATAAAACTGTACTTAATTAGTAGGGGCACCACCACCAATAAGGCATGCCGTTCATAGTCATCAGATACCCATAGCACGACTTGAGAAGTGAAATAGCATTATTGTTAAGCATGAATGAACATTCAAAGATAATTATATACCATTACATGTACAAATGCTTTCTGACTGCAGGAACTCCGACATTCTACATTTCATTCATCTTTTCCATCCCTTTCCTTCTATTCTCTCCTTTTCCTTCTATTCTCTATAATTTTCATGCACCATACTCCATTCATCAGAATGACATAATGAATTTAGCAAAGGAAACAGCCATCTCGCCACATACAATTCTTACTCTATTCTATTATAATGGTTCAAACTACCATACTATGTACTATGTCCCGATCACTTATGCACCAGTAATAATGATTCTTCACTACATATACAACATAATGTGTTGACTAAACATGTATATGGTACCGATATATATATATGCACAAGGTATGATTGATATCCTAGCATTGCATGACAAAGTTCAGTAGCTAACAAGCATCGTCATCAGTATAGGCTGAATGTAGAGTGGCTCCAACATTCATACATTTCACCTCCACCTCATCCCCCTAACACCACCAGCCCCCCACTTGGTAAAAGAACACCCCATACACATACTGGCAGAAGTGCATGCAGCTGGTACACCTGCATGTAGCCATGTGGAGGTGCTATATTAGTGATGTTAACAACACATGTCTTTCTGAATATGGTGAGGTTTTGATGAGAAATAGATGGGGAGAGGAAGGAGAGAGGATGACAGAGGAGCACTGTATGGACAAGATCTATGAGGAATAGAGGAGTGGAATGAAGGAAAGAATTAGGAGAATCGCTCCTTATTCAGGATTTTCCAAAGAGATGATCTGTGACACGAACTTCCTGCCACTTTACTTTCATTCACCATAATGAAACAAGTATGAATGGGTCAGAGAGGGTGGGACAGTCATCCCATTATGTCATTGTGATGAATGGAGTAAGGTGCATGAATTTTATGGAAGATAGAAGGAAAGGGATGGAAAAGATAAATGAAATGTAGAATGTCTGTCTTAGAATTTCTGCAGTCAGAGAGATTTGTAAAATGTATATATGTGTATAATTATCCTTGTATGTTTGTTTATGCATTACAATAATGGCATTTTACTACTCTCGTTGTATTTCATTAGTTGTACTATAGGTATGCGATGACTATTCACTGCATGCCTTATTGGGGTGGTGACCCCTCCCCACTATTTCAAGTCACTAGTGGCCATTTTCTGTACTAAATATGTGTGAAATTGATATTCACTGCTATTTTACACATACACCTACTAACATGCACACTCATTATGTCATGGATAATAGAATAAATCAACACCCTCTAAACATGTTGATATAATGATCCCCTTATTCATATATTTTTTGGCACCCATTCATTAATTGTACACTAGTGAAATAGTAGGCATGGAAAAAGAATGCATAGGTCAAAGAAGGAGGAACCCCAGTTTCCAAAATAAGTTCTTTAGAATATTTGATTGAACTTTGATTTTGAATCAAATTAATGACAAAAGTGGCATAAACTGGTTCCAGTTATTAATTCAATGGAAAGTGGTGTATTCAGTGTTTATTGCAACAGGGAAGCATATTGGAAAGCAGAGTACCTGTTCTTAACATTACTGACTATTATCATGCTAGGCCGGTGTCATAATCAATTCAAACTAAACTGTTTGAAAATAAATCATACTTTACAAATGGTTTTCCAGACTGGTTTACATAAAGCACACCCTACACTCACACACGGAAGCACATACACTTCTCACATGCACATGAAGTACACACATTGCACTCATACACATGACACACTCAACACAATCAAATATGCATTGATGTATCTGCTTCCCCTCCATCCTCTCACAACTATTTATAATGTCCACATGTAATGAAGTAATTAAAAATTATATCACTTACATCAGATCTTGCTATATTCACATCAACAGCTGCTCCCAACAAGCTCTGTACTACGTCACAGTGACCATTTTGACTTGCCACATACAATGGAGTTGCATTGTTCTAGTAAGGAGTGAAGGAACAAAAGAATTTGAAAACACATAAGTTTTTTACACAACATTATCTCCATGTTAAAATGTCTTATGAGTTACACTATTCTACAACAGACAGTACATTAAGAATAAATACTCACACATATGCACTTAGACAAAGATGGTTACAGTGAAATGAACACTTTTGGAACAACCACATCAGAGAGGACAATGGGGGATGCCTGCTCCATCATCCATGCCATATCCACTTTACCATTTTACCCGGGATTCTCAGTGTACTTTGAACCATATAAACAATACAAAACAACATATTTTGTTTGGATTAAGCTACAGGGCTCCACACAATAGGACCATTTTTGAACCATGAGAAATGAAGACATCATTTTCAGAATCTCCAATCAATTCTACATATATAATAACTGTGCTTTTGATGAACATTATTAAATGTAAACAGTGCATGGTAATTAGGTAAACAACTTCTACATTCTCTAATCTCTGTGCCCTGAAGAAAAATGTAGTTAGGAGCCCAAATTTTATTCATAGATTCTACCTTACACTCCCTATGTGAATAAGCATTTCAGCACTTTTTATTCGGATTGATCTCGTTTGATGTGTATCTGAAGGTGCTTCAATTTTGCAATACTCTAGACATTTTGAATTATGATAAGAACTTCTGGAATACAATGCGAAGGGCCCTGGGGTATCTGCATTTCTTTAAATAGCCTTATAGCCCCTTCGTAACAATCATAATTAATCCATTGAAAGCCAAATTCCTACAATTGAAGACTTTCAATTATAATTTTTTGCACATATCTAAACATCTAAATATCATTACTAAACATGATGTCATGTCAAAAGTGTGGTTATTGTACTGTGATTATGAATGGACATTCATATTATGTATCTCAGACCAATGGCATGCCGATTTAGTCACAAGTTGTTTTCAGAACCAGATCAATGTAACAACTGTATCGGGTTTGAGTTGTAGTCAAAATAGTGTAAAACAAAGATGTAATATGGTTGCAAAACCAGCATTTGTCAGACTCAAGTTCTATTCAAACAGTGGAAGACACTGCTACAACAGACACAACAGCCAAGCTACCTAAAAGCATGTGCAAAGATAATGCCCTCAAAGATATTGCTGCCAATACAATATATACTATGATGCAATAAACATTATTTGCCATGGATTGAAACGTACAAATAGGTCACCAACAACCAAAGTAGACACAAAGGCTCTTGCCCGACTGTTTATGTATATAAGAATCATACAAAGTCATTTCACAGAGGAATAGGTTTATTACAGAAAGCGTTTTCAATTGTACTCATAGTCACACTATTACATCAAAAACGAAACAACTTAATGCAACACATTATTAACGACAAGATGGCCTCAACTTTTAAGCTATTTACATTTGAATTGATGACTTTATATTGTTTTGAAGGGGCTATAAAATTATAAAATATGTACAGTTTCCTGGAACTGTTCTATTGCATTCCGGAAGTTTTCAACTAAATTGTTAATATTGTGAAGCAAGAAGTACCTTCATAAGGTGGACCCAACATTAATAACCAGTAATAGCTAAGGTCTGAAAATGTTTATCTACATAGGCACTATAAAGTAGCCCCCATAGGGCTTTTTAACTACAATTCTTGAGGGCACAGTGATAATGCCTCATTACCATGCATTGTTTAACTTTAATAAAAAGCACAGTGGTTATGTAAAAATGATTGGGGATTCTGAAAATGATGCTTTTATTGCTATAACCATGCATATGCTTCAAAAGGTAGAAGCAAAAAGGCACAGCGTTGATACATTTGGTCTCATTGTGTGGAGCACTATATGGACATGGTCAAGGTCGGTCACAAAACCTTTGAGTAGTTGCCTTTCCTGTGCAGGCTTAAAAAACATATGCTAATCATTGGCTGATGGTATTAAAAGCCTTTCATTAGAATAAGATTTTTTAAGCCTTCAATGCAAAAACAACTCGTCCACAGGCAGCATTAGATATTCAAAGGTTCTAGCCCTTCCCTAATCAAGTCCATTGCCAGCCCAGGCATATTGTGTGAGGAGGTAATGTGAATACACTACACTCTTACTGCAATTTAAATTTATTCATTTATTTTTAGCTATTCAGTTCAAAGTACACTGAGAATAGTATATAACATTTAACTCTTTGGACTTTACTGCAATATAGCCACTGATATGAATTTGGCATGAATGTAAAAGACTTGTTACTGTAAGTCAAGCAGGGCATACATAATGCACCCAGAGAACAATTAAATAATTTGTTAATTTACTGTGGAAAAATCTCATGCAAATATTGATAAATGGTAAATATGAACATTTGGTTCAAATCTGAAACTCTACATGGTGTTGCACTATGAATTCATCTGGAATGACCCATAGTTCTCAAAGTTGCTTTAATCTCACGCTCTAAACATTTGAAATGAACTATTACCACCAACCCTTGAGATTGTTTCTCAATGAAATCTTCCTACACACATGCACATGAAGCACACACTAACAGTTGCAAATAACTACATGACTATGCGCATGCACATGAAGCACACAACACTAACACATATTTGCTTTCCCTGGACCCTGAGTCCCCTCAGAACTATTTGTATGTCATGAGTTAAACATCACATCACTTACATCAGATCTTGCTATATTCACATTAGCTCCTGCTCCCAACAAGCTCCCTACTACCTCATGATGACCCTCCTGACTTGCTGCATACAATGGATTTGCATTTTTCTAGTAAAGAGACGAGGAAGAAAACAAATGAAACATACACTTTGATACCACCCCTCCATGAAAATAACATGACATTAAAGCATCTCCGTGAAACCATGAGCATTTTAGGTTTTTCAATCCACATCTCTCAGCCATAACAGAGCAGTACTACATTAATTGGTAATTTTACTTTATACTCACACACTAACACAAATACCTAAACAGCAGTGTTTAATGAAGGATGGTGAGAGGTAATTGACCACCCTTGCCAATTGTTTGCACCTCCTCCCTCCCCCTTGACAATTTTGGAATATTTCTTCTTAAATACATCAATAAGTAAATAAACACAGCATATGCTAATTCATATACCTCACATTGTATCAAGATCAGTATCTGATAGTTTACTGCTATTTTCATTTCAATTGACAAAATTGAATTACATAGTTACGTTGCCGAGTTTTAATCAACTTCATCTGCATGAATCTTCATTGCACAAATGAATGCTTAATATAGTTGTGAAGAGCTCAGTTGTGATATTGTAGACTGAAAAAAGCATTACAAACACCTGTCACATTCAATTACTTGTACATTAATTTACAAGATAAGTCACAGATAGCTCTCAGAGCTGCCTTAACATTAATTTCTAATTGTCCCTCTAAAATGTTTGAACTGAAGTTTGCTACCCTGGATACTTATTCTATGAAACTTTACAAACATGCACATGACAAACACACACTGCACTGCACATAAAAACACACCACACACATACACACATGCACAAAAAGCACACCTTGTACATGAAGCACACACAATACACACCCTCAATTGAAAAGCTTACACTACATCGCATGCATATGAAGCATACAACTTTACACATCACATGAAGCACACACTACCAAATTGGCATGAAGCATAACACACATTACATACATGTATATAACTCTACATGCATGCACATACTATATGTGTACACTAAAGCACTAATGCATCACACTCATAGTTAGTTTCATCTAGCCTGCTCCAACAAAGGCAAGCACGATAATTAACTCTTTCACGGGCAAAGCCAATTATTACAGTACACATGTTGTGTAAAATAAGCGTTTGCATGTTGCAGGAAAACGTAGTTAGCAAACAACTTACACTATATGACCAGGAAATAACTGATCAATATGTTGTTGACTACAAAGTGTTAAACTGTTTAGATAAACAGAGTGACTTCAGCATAGCACCTGTGGCGCAATATTGCTCTGTTGCCAGTGAAAGAGTTAAAACAACTTCCAAAACACATGAACAATAGTTAGGGTTCCGATCTACACCTTCACTTGGCCATCACACAGACATAACAGTACAATCCTGATTTCAGTACACCACACCCACCCACCGCCTACCAGCCTCACCCACCAACACTGACCCACCCTCACAAACACAAACACACAAGCATTACATCATAGTAAGAGTGTAGAAGGAAATTATGATAACATGGGTCACCAGAGGAGTACTCCATTTAAACTATACCTGTGATCACATGATCACGTTTGATGGCATGCACATCAGAAGAAAATGTATCATGATGCATTTTTTAAATGCATCTCGAAACTTTGAAATCACGCAAAGTTTGGGAAGTACTTAACCAGACCCACAATGATATGTCAAATCATATATGGTTTCCTCGTAGCTAAAGATATGAAATGATCTCAACTACATGTATGTGAGCATACTAACACTAGTCTTTTATTGTGCATCATGAGTACTATTATCAGTTTCATCGAAAGTCTAGGCACTATGTTCTTCACTTTTGTATGTTCGCATGGCACTAAATTGTTAAAAATGTTGGAATTGATTTCAATTAATCGTGAGTTTGCATAAACATTGTACACTTCTGCACATTCATGTATTTATAAGTCACCATTGACATTGCTTTGTAAACTGCATCCTATGTATCAGCCCACGCTGTCGCACTCAATATAGAGGTGCATTCGTAAATTTAATTACAATGACAATAACGGGTACATGTAGTCTTCCAATACATCTACCTTGTTGGCCTGATTGACATTAGCCCCTGCTTCAGTAAGTGTCTTCACTACTTCAAGATGCCCATTAAAACTTGCAACATGTAGTGGACTGCTACCATTCTGCAAAAACAAATGGGAGCTGAGTTGCGTGTGAAGCATTACATATAATAGAAGTAATATTTCTGTTCACGTACAACTGGATAATTTGCATACATGTATACATGCACTCATGATCACATAGCAATGCATCCACACAAAAAGAACTCCACTTGTACTATCATCACTTGTATCATATATGGATCAATAATGGTAGGCCACTACCTTAAAAGCTTCTACCCTGAGACATCCACAAGTATCTTGGTTTACGACATAGGCTAACATGATGGTGACCAGTAGGCTCAGAGGTCGGTTAGCGTACCCCCAATTATGCACCTAATCAGCACATCCAGCATTAGTTATAATTATATGGTTACAGGGGAGTCAATACAATTATGTGGTGCAAATTTTGTAGTTTTGCTGATTGGTACACTTAAAGAATACACACTACACATTTGAACATAAAACACACTACACACAAGAAAATGAAGCACACACACCACACGCATGCATATAAAGCAGAACACACACCACACAAATGACATACTACACACAAGGTTTGTCAAAGGTGGAGCACAGAGTCAAACAAGACAACTTGGAAAACATTTCGAAACGTTGGGCGTTCGAGATGGGTGTTATTTGACCAGAATACAGCTTCACTAGGTGGTTTTTGGCTCTAAAGCCCTACTAATATAGCAGACTTCTGTTATACCACAAGATTTGCACATACTCAAAAAATGCACATGAGGCACCGATGCAACACAAACTACACACATGTACGCACATCACATGAAGCACACAAATGCACATAAGAAGACACACTGCACTGATGCACAAGAAGCATACATGTGCATGACACAAACACTCAGCAGTTATACTCATACTACATGCTTGGTTCCTCTCTCTCCATTCCCCAGAACTATTTATAATCACCACATTCATTACAGTAATTAAACATCACATCACATACATCAGATCTTGCTATATTCACATTAGCAGTTGCTTCCAATAAGCTCTGTACTACATCATGATGACCCTCCTGACTTGCTGCATACAATGGGGTTGCATTGTTCTGTTAAGGAGTTATGGAACAACACAAATCAAGCATACACATTTCATATCACCACCATAATGAAAATAAAATTACTACATAACAGTTACACAAAACGCTGAACTCATGAACACTACTGAGGGGCCTCCAATGAACACCTTTACTCAGCCAAGTGCTACTTTAATTTGTCCATCTCATTTGCCTCTTCATAGTAATTTGTTGCTCCCTTGGTAATTTTGGAACAATCTTTCGAAAATGCATCAAACATTCTATTGCTATTTTAACCTTATACAGTTACATAGACTAGTTTTAATCAACCTCGTCTGCAAAAAGCTTCTTTCTTGAAATACAGTTGGAACAGGAATAGTTAGATTGGTTGTGGCAAATTTTGTCCAATCTTATTTGCACAAATGAGTGGTTGTGAAGAACTGAATTGAATATATTTGCATGCTTTTAAACATTAGTTACATGTACATTTACAAGTTATAGGTGATCATAGTGATAGTCCAGGTAAAGTCATATTCGGACTAAATGTCCTATATTAGTGGTGATCGCAATGTAGGTTACATTTGATTTATTCCCTAAACCTACGCAGTTAATTGTTTTGATCCTTGTACTTTGTTAGTTTATGCCTATGCCGTGTTGTACTTTTAGTACCAAGCCATGCACCAAAAAATGGCTCCATCTAAGGCAAACTCAATTAATGTACAAGAGTTCTAATAATTAAATAATATTTTCAGTGTACATTGAACCGTATTAAAACAAACGAACAAATACTTTTGTTTTGGTGGGGGCAGTTACTTTACACTTATGATTCTAATGCATGTACATTATGTTTCCACAAAAGCCTGGGCAAGCTGTGGGCTTGTTCAGAGCAGGGCACAGAACCTTTGAGTAGCCCTTGGATGAGTTGCTTTAGCTGGAGAGGTTTAAATAAACATTTAGAGTGGAACCCCGAAATGCGGACACTAGCGGGACCAACCTCAAGTGTCCTGATTATCGAGGTGTCCTTTATTCAGGGGGTCCGGGTTGGAACTTTTTATCATTACAAGTATATAATATGGGACAGTTTCCGCGAAAATGTCCTATGTTTTATAACATTATAACTATAAAAATGCTCTGCGCGTGAATCGTCGTAGCGTACGAACGGTTAATGCTGTCGACTTCCTATTTTCACCACATGATGTCACACCATCTCTCTATGGATACATCGATTATTGTCTCTTAGCTCCACTCCCTGAGGAAAATACAAGAGGTCTTACCTCCAGGGGTTCAAAACACGAGTATTTCCCTGCAGGAGTGTCGGCATTGCCTCAAATTCGGTTTCCAGTTACAGATGCTCTTGAGGTACTTAAATATCCTTTTCGTTAATTTCTACTTCAACAGGTGATAAGATATTTGCTTTCTAAGTTAAAGCACATTTCCCGCTAGTTTCCCGGGTCGGATCTAATATATAATAAAAATATTAGACCCGATCCGCGAAACTAGCGGGAAATGTGCTTTAACTTAGAAAGCAAATATCTTATCACCTGTTGAAGTAAAAATTAACGAAAAGAATATTTAAGTACCTCAAGAGCTTCTCTAACTGGAAACCGAATTTGAGGCAATGCCGACACTCCTGCAGGGAAATACTCGTGTTTCGAACCCCTGGAGGTAAGACCTCTTGTATTTTCCTCAGGGAGTGGAACTAAGAGACAATATTCGAACTATCCATAGAGAGATGGTGTGACATCATGTGGTGAAAATAGGAAGTCGACAGCATTAACCGTTCGTACGCTACGACGATTCACGCGCAGAGCATTTTTTATAGTTATAATGTTATAAAACATAGGACATTTAAACTGTCCCATATAATGATGGCAAGTGTGTACAATACAGATACAGCATAATTAAGATTAAGGGGTGTTATCTTTTTGGAAAAAATGTGTAAAATTGATGCTTGAACAGAGCACGTGCATTTCAACCTGGTGACTGCACTCAGTAGCTAATCAGTCCTAGTTGCTTCTTCTGCATGACTGTTCTGCTCAAGAAATGAATGGATATCTTCAAGGCAGTCAATGACTTCTGTCAAATATGTCATTCTCGAAGGAGGGGGTTCTGTGTCTTCAACATACATATTGTCTTCATCTTCATCACTGTTATCAAGACCCACTTCCTTATCTTTTGGGCCCAATGAAGCCATGAACTCCAAGAGCTCTCAGCAAACTCGGCACAAATCGGAATCTCTTCCTCAGCACTTAGCATTTCAGACAGTGACAACACCTTCTCTAAACTAATTTGAGAAAATAGTTCATCTACTTCAGTGTCATCATCAATGCCCTCCCCAAATTCATGCACATCAATGTCACAAAACAGAACTGTGTCAGCTGATATATTAGGCTTAGCAAGAGAAAAATCCTTGCATAACATACCAGCTTTGCAGAAACATTCTTTTATTGTAGTTTCAGCTACACATCTCCATGCTTCAGCCACCCACCTAATCGCTTGCAACAGATTTCAACAATTCAGATGAGGATGTGTCAGCTTTTGCTACAATTTAGCTTAGTAGGAGTTTGCAATAGTGAATGTTGAAGTTCTTTATAATACCAAGGTCAAGGGGCTGCAATACTGAGGTGGGTATTGGCAGGTAAGAAAACAATCCTAATATTGCTATACTTCTGTACTAAATCAGGTGGGTGACATCCAGCATTATTGATGAGAAGCAGAACTGACCGTCCATTCTTCCTCAGAATAATGTTGATTTTAGACAATATCGTATCTAATACAATAACATCACCAATCATCCATGCTTTACACTGACTGAATTACTCAACTGGCAATGTACTCTTCTTTTATTCCCTTGAAGCATCGAGGGTTTTCAGATCTCCATATTACTGTGGGCTTTGATTCACTCTTACTGGCATCATTCACAATAAATATGACAGTGAATCGTTGTTTTGACTTCTTCCCACCCTTACACTGCTTCACTCTTTCTGCAAAGCCTTTGTCAGGAAGTGCTTGCCCAAAATACTCCACTTTCATCCAGATTCCATACATCATCAACACTGTGTCCTTGTACTATCTCTGGTATCCTCTCTTTCCAGGAATCCACTGTCACACTGCTGACACTGCCTGATTCACCACAAATATTCATGTGCCTCAGATTGTGCTTCTTCTTCCAACGATCCAGCCAGCCATTCAATGCCCCGAAATCACCAAGATTTAGTTTAGCTTCTATTTCCATTGCCTTCTCTACAAGAATGTGTCCACCAGGATAAACATATTTTTGACACAGCTAACAAATACTAGCGATGTAAAGCTTCATTGAGCTCAGAATACTTTGACTCAAGACATCTTTTGTCAGTTCTACATTGTTCACCAGATGCATTAGAAAGATACAACTCCTCTATCTTCTCTTTGTTCTTCAGGATAGTACAAATTTGAGTTTTCCCACAGCCAAATCTTTCTGCTAGCTTGCATATGCCTACACCTTTGCTCGTCTGTGCTTCTTTTATCCCTTCGTACTTCGTAGCAAGAGGCTAATCATTCCACTTAGAATTAGTAACCATGCAACTTATTTACTCTCCAGCTGTAAATTGGTGAGGCAACGAATTGAACAACATGCAGCTGCTATATTTTAAAAGCACGCGTTTAAATAGAATTAAAAGTACGCGTTTCCTACAACCGACCTATACTATTGTTGACGCTTGAGCGCATTTACTCTACTCTGTGTATAACCAGAGGTAATATATATGTCATGCACTTTAAACAAATATCAGAGTCTACTAATGTGCTTTTTCGTACCCCGCAAAGCATGGCAAGCCAACTAGCAGATGTAGAAAGCTCCTATTTTGAAATAGCATCGTTTGTTAGGAGGTACCATGATTACCAAGCTGTCTGGCAACCCTCTGTAGGTGAAGTTCTGCTTTTGCAGACAGAGCCCACGCACATCAAAGACAAAAAAGCAGTAGCTATTGTCAAAAACACTTTAGTTGCCGGCCATGTTCCTGCAAAACTATCAGTCCGTTTCTGTCAATGTTTGTCCCATGTAATAAAGGGACAGTGGAAGTTACTGGAGCAGTTGTGAATCATGGTGCTGGATATGGCATGGAAGTTCCCTGCAAGTATTGCTTGTAAGGTACTAGAGCCTATGTGGAGCGTGTGCAGAAGAAAATAATCACTCATTATATATGGCGCTGTCCGGATTACGGAATATCGAGGTGTACGCAATTCAGGGGCGTAACAAGTGCATTGTCAACGTAAGTTTTTTGGGACCTAGACTGTTTATCAAGGTGTCCATATTTCAGGGAGTCTGCATTTCGGGGTTCCACTGTATCACTGTATTTTTATAATTAGAAAGCCATTCATTAGAATCAACCTATTTACAAGGGAAAAATCCAATGCAAATATTGATAACCACTTTTATGGTAAATAAATATACAACGTTTCAAATAGGAATAACTAAAGGTATTTGCAGTCTGAATGGACCTGGAACTACCCATAGCTAGCCCTCAGTGTTGCTTTACCATAAATGTTTAATCACCTCTATAAAGTTTCAATCACACCCTTGAGAATTATTCTCGGCAAAACATACACACATGCACATACACCCTAAATATATGCACATAAAACCCACACACTACACACGGACACATGACACAAACACTCAGCACAGACACACTCATACCACATGCATGTTTGCTTCCCCTCTCTCCATTCCTCAGAACTATTTATATAATGGCCCACATTCATGAAATAATTAAATGTCACATTCCTTACATCAAATCTTGCTGTATTCACATTAGCACCTGCTCCCAACAAAGTTTGTACTACACCATGTTGACCCTCCTGACTTGCTGCATACAATGGAGTTTCATTGTTCTGGTAAAGGAGAAGCATACACTTTTCTTATCATCATGTGCATTCATTAAAAATAAATATGAAAATTAAAACAACTCACTGAACCAATGAAGATTTCCAATCAAAATCTTTACTCCACCATAACAGTACAGTGTTTTAAATTGCAATTTTCCTTTACACACACACTCAAAAAATCTCACATAGCAGGGTTTCATCAAGGGGACGAGGAAAGGCATTTGACTCCCCTTGCTAGCATGTTATTCCCTTTGTAATCTATCGAATGGTAAACAAACCACAACTTATAATATTCCACATATGTATTATAGTATCAATATTCATTGCATTAAAAATGCATACGAATGCTTTTTAATACAGTTGTGAACCACTCAATACAATACATTTGAGTGATATTGTGGACTGAAAATAACATTCAACAATTTTAGTTAATGTACATTTATAAGTATAAAATGGCCTTCAGATTTGCTTTGTTTATAATTGCTCCATCTAAAATAGTTCAACAGTTTTGCACCACCATGAGCTGTTTTCTGGCTGAAACATACACATATACATGCACTACACACATGTACATGTACATCAAGCACACACTGCACACTTGCACATGAAGCACATACACTACATGACCTTCTCTCAGCCTTAATGTATAAATAACAGGACAGTGCAGCTTACTGTAGTACACCCATACCACCCATCCATCTACCTACAAACCCACACACACACAAGCATACATCATAGGAACTAAATCTAAGTATTACCACTCATTGTCGATAATAGTACAGTTTTTATTATACATTTGCAATGTTATGAGGGTAGATGGTAGAGTAGGGACTACCGCATTACAATAATACCTTGTCTTCCTCATCACAAAATCACTTAGAAAATGGGTCATGATGCATATGTAAAACATGCAGGCTGAAATATTTGAAATACCAAACTTTTGGGAAAGTATTAATCCAGATCACATACATGTTCACAGCTACACTGTATAATTTCCCCTGCACAATCTCATACTATTAGCAACCATTTGCATACACACCTGTAGCAATAGACATGTGAAATATATATATGTGAACTAACAAAAACTATTCTGGTATATAGCTTATAGTCTGCATCATGTCTGCTATGATCTTTTTCATCAAAATTCTATGCACTTTGTTCTTCTGTTTGCAATCAAGTTGTATATGTTTTTAAGTCAGGTACTAGTAGGTAAAAATCAATCTGCAATTGATATAAATAGTTGTGGTGTTTGCATATATACTGTACACTGTACATGTATGTATTGATATGTTAGCTTTGTATAAACTGCATGTATTCCATACATCAGTACACAGGCTATGTGTCACATGCAATATGTAGGCGCATTCATATATTAAAATGACACTAAAGTATATCAAAAACCACACGTACCTTAGTGGCCTGATTGACATTAGCTCCAGCTTCAATGAGTGTCTTCACTACTTCAAGATGTCCATTATAACTTGCTATGCGCAGTGGACTGCTACCATTCTACAATACAAATGCCATCATTACCAGATGCTGAACCAGTGGAGGTGAGCGTGAACCATTACACAAGACAGATGTAAACATATAATTGCGGAAAGTTACATGCATGTATAACACTCATGATCGCATGGCAAATACATCCACATAAAAAGAATGCCATTATCACCATTAGGTCTATGCAATAGAACTCTTGTGGCAAATGAAGGACAGTGAAACGCCATATTCGTAACGTTTGATATCCATGCAGCAATGTCAGTTGTATACATACACTGTACATGTCAATAGGAGGGAAAAGTATGTAGCATGCAGTGAAGGTATAGAGGAAACCATATAATAACATGCTATGACACATCACATACACTCTGCTGCATGTACATAAAACTGTACTTAATTTATGGGGGCACCATCACCAATAAGCCCTGAACTCGATAGTCATCACATGCCCATGGGATAGCACATGTTATGACAAAGGACAATGAGATGGTATATTCACTAATGAACTAAATGTATCAATGTCATTTGCATTTTATAATACAATCAAATTCCTCACCAGTCATGTACACAGTACATGTACATAAATCTGTACTTATGTATGGGTCCACTATCACTAATAAACTATGCTGTCTATAGACACATGCCTAAGTCACAATTAGTGGAATACAATCGGTGTTGCATCAACTAGCACAATGCCATCATTGTGATGCATGAATAAAAATTCAATGATAATTACATGACAATTCATTTTCGTGCTGTAGACCAAATGTAAATTAAGGGAGTGAGGAGAGAATATGAAGCAAAGGCAATGGTGTGCTCGCTTTGAGAATGAGAACAGCCAATGTTGTCCATAAATCTAATATGATCATCTTGTAATTTCTTTTTAATTCTGCAAGTTCCATTGAATGTATTTGAGTTGTTTGCTACAGGTTCCATTAAAGGAGAAACAAGTGAGAGACACCACTTCAGTCACAGTCTTGACTGCAATTTGCTCCCACAACTCCTTTACTTTTCAACTCTCATGTATCATATCCCTAATCAATTGTGGGCTACACCGTTAAAGCAAATCAATGATCAGTATCTTGGTTTGGGATGTAATAGTGACCAGCATTACCCCTGTAGGCTCAATGGTATATGGAACACATCCTTCAGCTAGCCAGAGTACCATTACTACCTATCACATTGTGGGCAACAACACCAAGCATTAGTGATATGTGTAAGAGATACTTTACAATTAAGTTGGCCAGGTTTTGTAGTTATCCTGACTGGTGCACATGAGCACGAACAATACATAAATGCACATGAAGCATACACACTACATGCATGCACATAAAACAAAAACACTCTACATTCACATATTCAACCGCACAGGCTCACACATTGAATGAAACACACTCTCAAGCATAGAGACACACCCATACCATGTACTTTGCCTCTCCAACTAATTTAACATCACATTGATCACTTACTGTAGACATTGCTACATTCACATCAGCACCTGCTGCCAACAAGCCTTGTACAACATCATGATGACCATTCTGACTGGCCACATACAATGGAGTTCTATTGTCCTGGTAAGGAGTGAATGAATAAAACAAATCAAACATCCAAATTTCATTTTACTACATTCATGTAACGTGTACATGTATAGCAATGTGCTGGGGAGAGGTGAAAGATGGGAGAGAGATGGCAAGCTAGAGAGAGGGTGGAGATAGAAAAGAAACCCAAGCACGGTTATCATTATGCATTCAGACCACCCTTACTATGGAAACATCACTCATGCACATCTGTACATTGAAATACTGCTTTCATTCAACTGCTACCACACACAGAAATATGCGCACACACACACCAACAAAAACACACACTCACACACATGCACATGCACACATAATGTCATGGTTAGTTGACAATATCAACATCCTTTAAGACAAAGCAGGTAACCCATATCGCAGAAGGAATTTACTCCCATGTTCATACTCTTCTTTTGTATTGGGTATGTACCCTATGCACATGTCACATCTCTTACATCAGATCTTGATATATTCACATCAGCACCTGCTCCCAGCAAGCTCTGTACTATATCATGATGACCCTTCTCACTTGCCACATACAATGGTGTCCTATTTTCCTAGTAATAGGTGAAGGAATAAAACAAATGAATCATACAAATTTCATATCATATATCAATATGCAATAGAGTACAGGTGAGTGAAAGAACAGAACAGGATGGGGAGGGTGAGTGAGGGGAGGATCCAGATAAAGGAAAGGAAGGCAAGTTAGGTACAGTTTGTATGAAGTAACGGTACATCGTAACGGTTTATATGTCAGCCACGGTCAGGTATCTTGATATTTATTTCTAATTAACACGCTGCACAGATGCACATGAAGTAAAAGCACACTGAGACACAAAACACACTAAAAATGGGATTAGCATTCACTAAATTATTATTAACAACCTGTTTTAATCGATCATGACCGTATAGCATGTTACTCCTGTATGTGTAGCAGTGTAATGCGCTAAATGTCTAATGAAGATAGTTTCGAAACAAACAACTTTATACCATTGTACAAGTAATTACATGAAAACAATAGTATGAGTATTGTACCTTTTATGGGGCCACTTGTTGTTGGATAGGTCTTGGTTGTGTGGATGCATTGTGATCATCAGCCTCAACCTACAGCTACCAGTTTCCACCTACACCTAGTAGCCTACACCTACCCTAGTAACCTCCACCTACACCTAGTAGCCTTCACCTACACCTAGCAGCCTCCACCTACAAATAGCCACAAGCATCCACGTATACCCTAGTCAGCATGCATCATATGCACTACACAATATGGATTCAACTTTCTATTGCATTATGAGGCAAGTTGTATTGTGGTGTACTGTTTGCATTGTGTACTAGTGTGACACAATTGCTTTCTCAGGAACATCACAACACAACTATTGCATAGTAAAGTGTAACATGGGAGTTTAGTATCATGAAGGCTGTCACTTGAGTTATGGATGCGAGTTCTTTCGGTGGCATTGCAATCAGAAACAACCACTTAATATTAATTTATTAATTGACTATGCTGATGCAATTATTATTTTATGTGACTGCTAAGTTCATTACACACAGTTTTCAACCACAAATATTGCATAGTAATATGTAACATGGGAGTCTAGTCAAACATTAGACATACAGGCACACCTTGTCATCAATACAGCAATGGTGGGTGTACTTATTTCCAGGCATGCTACCTACATCAAGTGCTGGGAAATGTACTTGCATCAGAGCAGGTGTGCACCCAGTATTTTGTACATTGCCTATGCATAACCAACCTTATCAGCCTGATTGACATTAGCTCCTCCTGCAAGCAACATCTTCACTATATTAAGGTGTCCATGGAAACTTGCTATCCACAATGGACATTGATCCTTAAATAGAAAAATGCAATTTTCATTTCCACATATCACTAGCATGTGCACATCCCTCCTCAATGACCTGCATGAAGGGATATGAAAACAGCACATACCTCAGGCATGACTGCTATATTCATATTAGCCCCTGATCCCAACAAGGTCTGTACTACATCATGATGACCCTTCCAACTTGCCCAAATCAATGGCGTTGCATTATTCTGGTAAGGAGTTAAGGAAAAAACAAGAAAGCTAAATGCACATACTTCCAACAGATACCCTGGATATCTGTTAACTAATACACATCCAGTTATTGAATGTCCTGGGTAACTGCCTCTACAAACTACAATGAACAATATGTGTGCTAGGTGCTGTTGTGATGCCACACTTTTTGACACAGGTCTATTGTGCAAAAATTTGAAATTGGCATTAATCTATTATTGGCTACATCATGTTCATGTGGATATGGAGGTACAGTGCATACTATAATGACATCTATTATTGAATGCAACGTACACGAGATTATGGCATGGCCTATAGCATTGGACTGGGGACCAGAGCAACAATGGATTCTCTTTCCATTTTAAAACTGAACGGTCCAAATTGTATACTATGGCATGTTGGTTCCATCATTTAGTGTCTCTTGGCGGCATTACCGTAACGCTATGATACTCTATTTCTGCTAAACTGTAAACATTAATTGCAGGGCAAGAAACCTGGCCCATTGATTCAGTCTACGTCATGAAAAACTGAAATGACTAAGTCATTATCTTAGATACACACTTGACAACAGAAGGCCTCAAAACAATAATGGTAGTTGTAATCGCAATTTTAAAACGCTCAAAAGGAGTTCGAACCTTTTTCTAATTGTTGTGCACATCACATTGCTTAGTTTGTTTGCTACTCAAAGCTATGGCTATAGAAAGTGGGTGACAATTATTGTACCTCTTGCACACAGAAGTATCTGAACAAAAAATGTAAGCTGGAAAAAAGGCTGGTTTCTGAAAGAGACTGAAGGTACTATAAGAAAATAGTATTGGCTTATAGCCACTTTTTTTTTTCACGGTTGTATGTATCATAAACTATGTTTGCCCAACAGCTTCTACAGATTTTATATAGTAATTGTGACCACATTATGAGGGGCTATGAACAAAAGGTGTTCTCTCATTACACATGGTAGCTGTTGTACCCTGTCTGGTAGAATGGTAGGTCCTCTGTAGGGTGTTGGATCTTAATTGCATGGATAGATTCAGCGCCTTGTTCATCAAAGAGACCAAATCCAACCATCCATTCTTTTGCCCAAGGAATGTGCAACTTTGGTGATAATAAAGCAATGAGGGAATTCTGTGTGTCGTGAATTATGAGATTGCCTCTATATAAATGACAGTGTTGTAGACATGATTATATACTGCACCTAGTTCGTTGCACTGAGCTTCATTTATAAAGTTCTGGTCATATATGCATATGACAATGGATCAACAGAGAAACTGAACTATTCACTTGCATATGCTTTTTGCTATTATGGAAAGATTGTAAACACACTCTATTAACTCAGATATACTTGATACTGTACCTTTAGTATTTTTTGCATTAGATTGCCAATGAAAACAGTATTAAAGATGCATGGATTGCAGTACATCATAGCGCTCTTAGAAATGGTCCCCTCCCTTGAGACAGCCTCAAGTAATTCCCCTTGCAATCTCTCTCATGCCTTCCCCACAAGCTATGGCTAAGCAAAAGCCTTTAACCACCTATATGTATAGTGAACTTTAATTAAAGCGTCCTTTCATGTACATTTAGCCTAACTTTTGTCCATGGCATTCCCATACCAGCTTTTATAGCAAGTGCCTTATTAGCCTCAATTTTCTCACTACCATACTTCAGCCAGGAGTGCATGCCTCCCTTCATCAGTAAGGTAGTGTGCAGCTCCCTCTGTAGTAGGGTAGAAGGTTCGTCCTGGTGCACCATGTCATGAACTTTTTGCATTTCCATACATCAGCATTTAACAGTTTTGCATGGCACTAGCTTTACATTAGGATTCGGGGCTGTGTGATCTTCATGAATGTGGCTGGCTTAGAATTATATTGTAGGTTACTTGTACCTGTTTTACTCTTCCTCCAGTATCCTCTGCATTGGCAAAAACCAGTACCCGAGATGCCATCTTCACTTCATCTGTAGTTGGTGCAGTACTGCACTCACGGACATCATAGTCACCTGCCCTTATGTCCCTCTTACACCTCACGCATTTGACCATTATGTCATTCAATAGTGTGAAGATCAATAAAGGTGCTGGCTTCAATTGTGATGGTGGAATTGGAGTGGCCATGAAGCAGCAAGGGCACTTGACCTCACTGCAGCTGAAGATCCTGAACCAGCTTACTATGCAGTTTGTGCAGACCAGTGCCCTGCAAGGGTGCTCCAGTGGTTCGCACAAAAGCTGTATGCAGACGGACTGTAATTGCTTCAAGATCGCTGTGTGTGTAACTTGCTGATAGATTTCAAGTCAGTTTTGTGTGGGAGGGACAATCATGTTGATGGCAGCAATGATTTTGCTTGGCCCTATAGCTGCAGGGCAACCCTTTGTGGGTGTGGGTTATGCAGTTTGTGGTGATGTAAATGTAGGATGGCATATCTAGAAATTGTGCATAAATTTGGATCATGATGATTGGTTTATACAACTTGCTGTCTCTCCAACCAGTCCATAGAGTGTGCCGGCCACTCAAAATGGAGGGTACTGACAGCATAACTAATTCTGACATTGACGTTTGTCCAACGCTAGCTTGCACTGGTAACAAATAACAGTGGGTGAAGATCTGCAGCATCAATGGATGTTTTGATTCCAAATACAGATTGTAAATGAGCTGCAAACATTTCACATTTGTATCTGATTCTTGAATTCTTTTTCTTAGGTGCTGCTAACAGACGACCACACACCCTACAACCGTTCGCGAACCGTTAAAACGCATGGCTGTTATAAATTCAAATTCTTACAATTCCATGAGAGATACTCCGATTTTTGTGCGTAAGAAGTAATGTGTAGAGGTCCTGTCAGACCTCTACAATATAAATGAACATGCGTTAGGTCCTATTTCGCGGAAGCGATCCATTTATATTTCATTGATACTTGTCGTATACGGTATCCTACCACTTGTAAACAACGGTATTAAATTAATAAATAGTACCCGACCCTTTACGCCCCCTTTTTCACCCATGCATAACCACAATTACGACCTTGCAAGGAAACCGCTTAACAATGAATATATGTCTGCGTTCAGAGAGACCAGCATCCTTTGGACCACCTTCAAATTAAATTGAAACTGAGTGTATGAACAGCACAAGTATATTTCTATATGGTGTAAATGGTTTAGTGTCAGTGCCCTTTGTCCATATACTCAAACATGAATGGAGCTGATCATGAATTGTCACAGGTGCAGCCACTAGTGGCAAATGTCCAGTTGTGGACAAAGGGAGAAGACACATCTGGTACCCCAGACGGAACGGCTTAGGCAACTTCTGTCTCTGGTCTACCCTAGCAATTTCGAGCGATGTTTGTTTTGTTTTTTGTTTTGTCAGAAACAATGGTTTCTACACTCTCGTGCATAGCATCCCTGCCTCTTTTCAGGTAGCTGTCATGCTGCTACTGCTGCTGCTGCTGCTGTCTGATCATCGCAGCTGTTATCTTTTGTCTTACGTTGTCCATTTACATGCTTATTACTAGCTACACACCAACTGAGGAATAACCGGAACAACATATATCGCTGCATGTGTGTACAGTCTGCCCTCCTTATAAGCACACCACTTTATAAGCTCGTTCCCTCCTTATAAGCTCAGGGGTGTGTACCTAAATTAATTCATAACCTGGGGGCAAAGGACAGTGTGTCTAGTCTTTTACAGTTTGTGGGAACATCTTTCAGAGGACGATTTTAGGCATCTAGTGTGTTTGCAGTTCTAACAAAATGCTGTCTTATTGTTTGAAGCGTAATTAAATTCACTGTTATTGTAGGTACACGCAAAAAAACAACATTCGTTACAAGCTCAAATTCCTTTTAACCTCAGGGAACAAACATGGAGCTTATAAGGAGGGCAGACTGTAGCAAACGTTTAGCGATTACTTGTGGATCTCCGCGAAGTGCTTTGATTGGGTTAACTGATTTGTACTATTTCCATGTTAATATGAAACGAAACCAAAAAGATACTAAAACGCGTAAATTTATCTCAGTTCAGTACTTGTAGCGAAGGCTACACCCCCTTTTATCTCTCGTATTTGTTTTCTGTTAAGTCAATTTCATATATTAACAGATTCAGAATGCTCATTTTAAGGTCTAAAATATTTGGGGATGGGATCCTTGACGTTTTCCTTGCCCCTCCCCTCCCCAGGCCCTGGACAGCTACCTCACATTTACGTCCCCTCCCTCCCTTGTACACCTACCTCATCCATTACATTTACGTCCACGTGACCCTCAGTCAGCAGTCGCCTTAGGTTAGCTATGTCACCATTCTTTGAAGCCGAGAGAATTTGCTTTGCTGCCTGATTTCACTCGTATAGGTACCAATGCAAAATCCAACTGTATAGTCGCTTACTTGTAACATTCTTCCGATTTCTGTCCACAATACACTCTGCCTACTCAGAGATGTCAGTGCTTTAATGCTGGCTCCAGTGGTATTAATAAATCTGCGTCTCGAAGACGATGTTTTGCCTGGACGATAGGGTTTATATTTGGAACAATTTACGGTATTAATTAAGCTTCAGAGCTCAGTAACTTTGAAGCAAAACATCGGGCGCATGCGATCCACGCAAAAAGGCTATCAGCAGTTAGGAAAACCTATGTACTAGGTTCAGTAAACCAATTGCATATGCACGCTATTATACTGTTCATGCACTACGCGGTGCGCAACCGACGGTTCTTTTTAGGATCCTTCCTGACTGTTATTCTCCAATTCCGCTCTAATAAGTGCCCTTCGAAATAAAACAGGAAAGAGTACATTCACTGGTATTCTATTATCTTTAGGTGCCATGTTTTCCACTCGTGAGGATGGCCATAAGGAATGAACCATACTAAGTAATGAAAATGCACATATCGACGTATCCCAATGGAATCTGACCACACGTGCGGACGTGAAAGCAGGCTGCGAATTAAGGGCAAAGCACGGAAACGAGATCCACAATAATATAAATGTCGCTCCTTTTCAAAGGGCTTATTGACAGCCTTTGATATTGATGTTCCAAGTGATGCTGTTGATATCCGCCCCCAGATGTTTGCGTATTGTGTCATAAGGCTATGATACGCATTGTGAGGCAAAGGAGTGTCAAGGGCAGTGTGGAGCCCTACAACTAGCACACACGATTAACCCCCCTCCTTCCTACCCGCACACTAGTTGTCACATGTACAAGTCATATTAGCATTTGTGATTAACATGTTGGTGTATCCGATTTGTTTAGCTATGATGCAGCAGCCAATGCAGCTGTAAGAAGTTCATTATTGACTGGATCAGGATCTCGGCACAAACCAATGTTGTTTGTTGTAATGACTTGGTCTGTCTACAGAACAGTGCAGTCAAGCTATCTCAGATATGGTAAACACAATCCTTGGGGATGTTGTTCATTGTGCTGGCGTCACGGCTTGTGACTATGAAATGTGGCAAACTGTTTAGGCACACAGTGGATGGGTGTAGCGTATAAAATGTTTTAAAACTCCTATAGTGGCCTTGGATTCCTTTGTGTTCACCACCAAAAGCATCTTCATTGACAACTATGTACATAAAATTTTGCAAGTAAGCATTGCATAATACAATTGTTTATCAATATATAAGCGCACATAACTAACACATCCATCTAACTCTGTGCTGATTGGTGAAAAAACCTGGATGTTCCAGATGTGAAATCCAAATCCAGTCAACCATGTGGTGCTCTGGAATGTGCATCTTCACTGTGACACACCTCTGATGAATCAGGAAAATCCTTGTTGAAGATGTTGAAAACGTTTCAATAGTGACCAAAGTAAGTATTGGCTTTCATTCCTATAAACGTAACAAGCTGGTTGACTTGTCGTTCAGATAGTGTACCACTGTTCTATTGGAAATGGCATTTCTGTGAATAAGGTGACACTTCTGTACTCTGCTTGCTACAGCTATGCTAGTTGTGGATTGATGGATGAACAGGGGGTAGAGTCAATTCACACCAAATTCAACAGTCTCTAAGGTACGTTTAAATCAGTACGAAGGAGCACTCACTTCCTTTCTGTATCACCACAGATCCCAAGTTCCACCCCTCCACAGAAGAAAACTACGTGGAAAAAGCACTCGATCCCCTCCCGCATCAATATCGTTTATCTAACACATACAAAATAGCGTCAACCGCGTTAAAAAGGGAATATTCAGAGGGCAAATGCTTAAACTAGAAAATATGGCACCCGCTACTTTTACATTACACACACTTACTACAACGTTCGTTGTTGTGTTCAAATTTCAGGTAACTCAAGTTTATCAGGGGGCGCGGCAACGTCCCAGACTCACTTATCTTATGATAGTGAGTCTGGAAACGAGATTAGTGCCAAAATATTTTTTTTTTAAATCGATGCTCCTCCCCACCAAAGGCAACTGTCATCCATGATCGAAGACCACCAGTTCAAGATTATCTTTGACCATACTTCTTCACCGGCTAACTGTGCCCGGCTCCTCTCGGTGTCCTCTCCCCATGCCTCAGCTTGGCTTTCAGTTATGCCAACTCCCCACAAGAACTTACACCTCGATCCTCCTGAATTTCAGATGGCTCTAAAATGGTGGCTCGGAATAGACACCTCTCAAAACGGCTCCAGTTGTTCATTCTGTCCATCACACGCCCTAGACCCCCTGGGTCACCATGCTCTTACTTGTAAAAGTGGAGGCGACTCAATCTTCAGGCACAACTCTCTGCGTGACACCTTCTGGGAATCGTGTAAGCTGGCCTGTATTGCAGGTCAAATAGAGGCAGGTAGTGGCTTGGATGTTGAGGGAAGAGCCGCACACGCCCCGCAGATATCTTGCTGCCTAATTGGGAGTTTGGCAAACCTGCCGCATTGGATTTCACCATCACATCAGCGCTAAATCCTTCTACTTTGAATGAAACGAGTGTGATGGCTGGGTTTGCTGCGTCGGCTGCTGAAATTCGCAAGCATGTCGCCAACGACGAAAAATGCAGTTGTCTGGGCTGGGTCTGTATCCCCTTATCAGTGGAGACGTATGGTTGTTGGGGAGAAGAAGCTGGTAGATGTCTTGACAGACTCGCCACGCGGATTGCCACTCGAACAGGCTGTCCCAAGTCTTCTGCGGTGTCTGGGCTTTATGGAAGACTAAGTATTGGCCTGATCAGGGCCAACGCTAGGGCATTACTGGCTAGGTCGTCTTCACTTTTGTAAAGACTTTAAGTACATGTAGGTGTGTTGTAAAAGATAAAAAATTAAAAAAAAGGGGCAAAACATGCTCCGACATCATGCGCTTGTAAGTGGCGTTCAGTACAACGGTAAGGAATATGCTTTGCATCGTTCAAATCGCCATTTTGGCCCCTATGTTAAAATAATAGAGGCTCAACCGAACATATACAACAGCTGCCACAAATGGTCTTCTTGTAACATATACCCGTTGCTATGGGCGTAATTAGCTCCCTTTGCTATGTATTTAACATTCGCGAGCGCCTTTTGGCAAGTTTCAATTTCTAGCTATTAAATGATACGCGATGCCGTTTCCGACACTGTGCAGTAGAAAAAAGAACCATCATTCCGTGGCGAATTACGAGGATGGAACATCCCAACACCCCTCTGCGGGAATCACCTCGACTTCCACAAGATGTGCTTGCAAATGTACCTGACCCACTCCACACCCTCGCGAAAACACGGAGGTCTGGGAACCGGGCTTGTTTAATGAGGAATTATTGCGTTTACGTCACTTGCGTCACGTAATGAGGAATGCATCGAAATTGCAAACAACACCCACGCGCACATGGCGCTCCTCCATCGAAGCATCCACGAAGAATATCTCTCAAGCCATTGTCAGAGTAAGTTGCATGTCCTATTGCCTTGTACCATTTAACAACTCTCGTGCATACAGGTTACCGTTGTTACTGATTTAAAAAAAAAATGCATGCCGGAAATCATAACGTGATTCGTAAGCAAGCATTGAAGACTTCAGTATGGACAAAAATCACTCATGACTTGAATTGCCTGTCACCTACAAATTAATCGTCTGGCATGTTAGTGTTTTTCAATCGTGAGGGAGTAATGTACTCGTCACATTTATTGGTTGCTACAGCTATGAGTTACTAAGTACTCTTGCACTGTATATGTATCAGCGCAGGTGTCCAGAATATTCTTGTGTATGTGAGCATGTATGTGCATCTGTGTAGGTGTGTGTGTATGCAACATCGTGGTTATGAGTATGTCTGTATGGGTGTAGGCCTATGTATTATATGTGTATGGGTGTATGGGCATGGGTAAAACTATGGCTAAAACTCTCGACCACGACGACGAAGAACAGCGTGCAGAGGAGGAGTCGAAGCCAGGCACATTTAACCCCAAGCAGTGGACTAAAATAGCGGCTAGCTATGTGCACAGGGACGGGTCGAAAACAGCGCCAGTAGTACAGCGGGAGTGCATGGAACCAGCCCTACGCAAAAATATATTGTTCATACAATATATTGCAATATATTGCCTACAATATATTGTATTGTAGTAGTTAACAATACCAATATATTGTATTGTAGTAGTTAACAATACCAATATATTGTATTGTAGTAGTTAACAATACCAATATATTGTATTGTAGTAGTTAGCAATAACAATATATTGTATTGTATTGGTTGACAAAAGGTGTTTAATCAGACTGAACTTAGTCTCATATATATACGTGTCAAACCACATCAATCTTGTATTGTGCAGTAGGGCTGTGGTAAATAAATTTCAAAATGTTTCAAACGACGCGCACCACAACACCGCCCACTTTTCAAGCAGCTGGTAGACATGAAACGGCTGGAAAAAAGCAAAAATAAATATTACTAACCATTCATAGTGACACTGAGAGCGCTTACCAAACTAAAGAGAAGTCAGGACGTCGAGAAAGTGAACATAGCCACCGCTAAGATACGTGAGGCCGGCCCATACGATACTCGAAAATGGACCTATACGCACGGAAAAGAGTTCCAGACAAAAACGGGCGTAGTGTAAGCACTTTTCGACTCAATTTGAGAAAATCACCACCATCGTGTGTAAAGCATGCATTTTTAGAGCAGGTACTGCACAATGTGTAAGATGCTAGTGAAATGCATAGAATGATGGGTCCTGCATGGTGGTTTAAAACATTGCAATATTGTATTGCAATATATTGTATTGTTATAATGGAATATTGCAATATATTGTATTGTTACAATGGAATTATGCAATATATTGTATTGTTACAATGGAATATTGCAATATATTGTATTGTTATAATGGAGTATTGCAATACATTGTATTGTTATAATGGAATATTGCAATATATTTATTGCTGAATATCAGTACAACCAATACAATAACAATATTATTGTGCCTAGCGCTGCATGGAACCGAACCGGAAAAACCACTGGATATGATCTGAAAAAGCTGTTGGAAAATATTAGTGTCCTGAAGTCGGTGGAAGCGGACAAAGAGGGAGACGGTAAGTCGACGGAGAAGCCGCGGAGGACAACGCCCATGTCGATCGGGGAGTTAGTCGAGTTCCTACGAAGCGAAAACGCTCAGGAGATTTGTGTCGTCAATGTACCCCCGGAGATGCACTCTGTCACGTGCAGTGGGAAGGGCCTCAGGCATATATCGAAGATAGCTCACTCGCTAGTGGACGAAGTAAGTGAACACTAATGTATCGTGCAGGAGGGGGGGGAGGGGGGGATGAAGCTTGTCTCATCACGTGCTACTTCGTTGTCCTCCAGATGAAGGGCGTTGCACCAAAGACCAGGCGTCACGTGCACAAGAGGGGGCAGACTCGGACGATTGGATGGTTGTGGACTTGGGTGAGTGTACATGTAGTGAGATGTGAGGGAGTATAGTGGACTGGGAGTGGTCAGGACATCGGGGCACGCACTGTAGTTGGTGGGGCAATGATGACTGTGATTCATGGCCACACCATTAGTATCAGACCAATGGATAGATTGCTGTCTCCTTCTTCACTCTTCGATAATCACATTAGAATAGCCTTAACTGAGCGTGTCAAAATGGCGCTTTAGCATGTTACTTCTTGCGCAGCAGACCTCCAGCTTGTCCTCGGTCAATTGGTGCAGGTAAGCCCCTCTGCTGAAAGTAGTGTCATGTCACTGGACTGGCTGTCATTCTGGGTTGCCTTTTTGATCTGTTCACGGAATGACGTAAGCTACCTTCCACCTGTCCCACTTTATTCGGTCCTCAAAATTTACTTTTTGAGAACTCACAGGTCTTTGAGATGCACAGTACCAGAACGCAGGCAGGTTATCTACTTCCAGCAGCATTTGAACGTGGCCCAATTTGACCATTACTATTTTGTACCACGATGGAATCAGAACAACACTACTCACAAATATGGCTCACACGTCAACGAGAGCCAGCATGCACATCCGCGGAGTACATGTATGCATAATTAGATAGTTAATACACAACATCCTTATTAACTGCATTCCTCGATGTATCGCTTTGGTGGGTTGGACTGCCGAAAAGAACGTCTCAATGGTTGGGATGCACGAGCTGGTGATGACACCGATGTATGAGTTGGTGATGACACCGTAGGTGCTGTTATCTGCGCCTCACCTGAGAGAGATACTGAACTCAGGGCCCCACCTGAGGTTGATGAGCTTGATGTAGAATAGCTGTCTCTCTCTGGACAAGTAGCATTACTCTGGTGTCTCTCTGGAATGATAGCCAGGTGTCTACTCTCAATCTCCATAGATATGCTCCCTTCTTGAGTGGTTCCCATCGTCCTGAACATTTCATTTGGATTGGTCTCTAGCTCCCTTGCTCTTGAGCGAAGATGGTCCAAATGAGCCTTTCTTTCATGTCCATCCAAAAGTTGTACATTGTACGTCAATGCACCAAGGATATCCGTGATAATCCCTTTGCACCATTTGCTTCTGGATGTTGGACGAAACTCCTTGACCCAGACCATCTCACCCACTTGAAAAGCTCGAGTGTTTGGATGGTGAGATTCAGTTGGCCTTTTCCTATCTGGCTTCTCGAGCATGTTAGGTAGTACCAAAATATTCGGGTACGCAGGGGTCTTCCAAACATAATTTCTGATGGAGGTTTGTTTGTTCCTGTGTGTGGCACACTGCGATATGTTATCAGAAATTCGGTAATAGAGACTGCCATGCTAGAAGATTTATCTAGTTTTATTACCCATTGCTTCACATTCTTAACCATGTTCTCTGCCAATCCATTTGTTGCAGGATGGTAAGGTGCTGAAGTACGATGGACAATACAGTTGGTTTTCAGAAAATCTGAAAACTCTTTTGCAGTGAACTGGGGTCCATTGTCTGTCACAAGGACTCTAGGTAACCCATGGGTAGCAAATATGTCAGACAATACCTCCATGGTATGTTGCGTAGTGGTAGAGCGCATCACCCTTACTTCAGGCCATTTACTATATGCATCAACCACCACCAGGAAATATATTCCTCTCCACTCTCCGAAGTCCACGTGGATCCTATCCCAAGGGCCATGAGGCTGTTGCCATGGATGATATGAAAAGACTGGAGGCGTATTAGCAGTGATTCCACATTTTTCGCAATTTGCAGATAGCTTCTCAATATCTTCATCTAACTTGGGCCACCAGATGTAACTTCTTGCTAGAGCTTCCATCCTTACAACACCAATGTGACCCTCATGTAACTCCTTGAGTAATTGAGCACACAGGCTTAATGCAGGGGCGGGGGAAGGTATTTTTAAGTGGGGGGTAAGGCTATGAATGATTAATGAATGGGCGTGGTATACAACTATTGCGCATGCGCAAATTAATTAACGGCTCTTTAATTCTATTGCAAAGATCGACAATTACACAGAATATTAATTTTAAACAGTCCGATTTTGTTCATCCTATTCTCTTTACCATGTACAAAAGAGTTAGCTATGGCTTTCAAGTCAAGTTGGTCAAGTTCTTCCTTATATGTATTGCACGTGATTAAATGGTTCAGACATGATTGCTTCATGCTAGAACGCAAGTAGCTTTTGACTCTTTTCAGAGTGCTAAAGGATATCTGAATCAGATCCTAAAATAAAATCCAAATGCGCTGGACCCTCCTCTGAGCCATCTTGAACTACAGCATCATCGGGCAACTGATGTGAGGATGATGCACGAAGAGGATCATCCTCTTCGTGCATCAGCCTCACATCAGTTGTCACCGCGGTTGTCGCTGTTTCAACGTCCTCAGATCGAACTGGAAGGACACAAGAATCATCCGTGGGAGGCATAGGGATCGCTGGAGTTTTAATTGTCCGTGCCAAAAATCCAATAAGCTTCGTCTGTTCTTTTGTTCGCCGTCGTCCGATGTGAATTTTTTGCGCTTCATTAATTCCAACACTACGTATTAATTGGATAATCACTTATTAACTGGTTATATGACGTTTTAGTAATGAATAATAATTCTGTCCAGAAAAGTTGGGGAGGTAAATACCCCTCCTACCCACCCCCCCCCCCCCCCCCCCCCCCCCCCCCCCCCCGGTTCCGCCACCGCTGTAATGGAATGATAACCCGTTGGCCCCACAAGACACAACCTTCTTGACAGCTTAACTCATAACGTCGTCTTAGGAATGGGTTGATGGCTTCTGTGGAATGTGATGACCAGTTCCCATGTCGTACCCACTGCAGTATGCTTGCAAGTGTTGAATCCTTTCATGTTGCTGCAGGAATATCCACTGCAGTGACTGGAATGGTGAACCAATCAAGAGCTAAAATATCAGTAGTGGTTCCAGTGTCGTGTTTCTTTACTGGAAGTCTTGATAAGCAGTCTGCACAGCTATTCTGCTCACCTGGGATGTACTGAATTGTATACTTGTAGGCACTCAAAATGAGAGCCCAATGCTGCCGCTAGGGTAGGAATTGCTTGATCATGTCCAAAAATCTTGCACAGCGGCTGGTGGTACGTGACAAGCACAATTCCCTTCCATACAAATACTGGTGGAACCTCTGCACAGCAAAAATTATTGCTAAGGCTTCACGCTCAATTTGAGCATAATTGGTTTCCACCTGAGAAAGTGTCCTAGAGGCATTCATAACTGGTCGTTCCTCTCCTCCGAAAATGTGCACCAAACAGGCCCCAACACCAACTGATGACGCGTCACAGTAACCCTTGATAGGTCTGCTAGGGTCACAATGCACTAGAACAGTGGCTTTGCTAACCATTTCTCTAGCAGACATGACTGCCAGTTCCTGCTCCTTGAACCACATCCATTTCGCCTCCTTCCATAGCCGCTTGTAGAGAGGGTGGAGGACTGTAGCCAAGGAAGGTAAGAACTTAGAATTGTATGACATGAGACCAATGAAGGATTTCAGTTCTGACTTATTCTGAGGAACTGGGGCTGATAGGATACCGTTCACTCTGTCTTCTGTTGGCCGGATACCTTCTGGAGATATACGGTGACCCAGGAAATTGACAGTTTTCCAGAAGAATCAGCACTTGTCTAAGTTGATTTTTAGGCCAAAGTGTTGCAATCTCTGATAATCATGTCTCAGGTTCGCTTCATGCTCCATCCTGGTGCTACCTGTAACCAATATGTCATCCATATAGTACACTACCTTTTTGCAGCCTTGCAAAACAATTGACATTGCACTCTGCCACATGGCTGGGGCTGTAGCAACACCAAAGGGGAGTCGCTGGAACTGAAACAGTCCGAGGTGCCTGTTCATTGTTAGAAGTGGTTGACTTTTTTCTTCAACTTCCATTTGCTTAAAAGCACGAGCTAGATCCAACTTGGTAAAGGACTCACCCCCAGCAAGGGTGGAGAACACCTCATCTGCTGTTGGTAGAAAGAACGCTTTCTTCCTATCGTCCGCTACCTGGTGCGCAATACAGTAAAAGTCAAACTTTCCTTGTAGTCCTCTATTTTCTCTAAGTCGGGGTCAAATGGTTTTGCTTTGCGAGATGCTTCCGTGATTTTGTGTATCGCCAAGTGCTATTTTGTACCCGACGTCCACGATGGAATCCGAACAACACTACTCACAAATATGGCTCACACGTCAACGAGCCAGCATGCGCATGCGCGGAGTACATGTATGCATAATTAGATAGTTAATACACAACAATTACTGGTTAAAATAACACTTGGATATTGTATAGAAAAGAGATCATATCAAAAAGAAAGCATATTCATAAGTAGGCATAACAATGTAGTATGATGGATAAGTAAGGGATGGATCTAAAGGTTGCCATATTTTGTGAAGAATCAAACCACCATAAATATTGCTGCGATGTCATCCAAATGGGCTGTAATGGGGAAATTACAAAAATTACATTATTTATGTAAACTGACATGACCTCCTGTAGGAGGGTCCACCACAGTAGTAAGTAGTAGTAGTTTGATACTTACCATTCTCACTAGAATCTATGGTTTATTTTTGACATTTGCAATGAAGGGAACAAATCATTTGTGAACCAACACATTTCAAATCAGATTAACTGCACCTCCTCCTTCATCACACCAGAGTAGTTGTACCATTTGTGAAATCACTCTCAACATGCTGCATTTAACATGTACATACCTTCTCTTGAAGCTTGTCCTCACACTCTTTTAGCTTGATATGAAGCTCCTCCTTCTCCTGCTGTTCAGTTTCGAACACTGTCTTTAATTTTTTAATTTCTCCTCTCATCCCTTCTTCAAGCTCCTCCTTCTCTTGAAGCTTGTTCCGTTTTTTTTGGCTTGCCCCACAGCAATGTCATGATTTTTCTTCCAAGAAGTGGAAGTGTTCAGTGAAATTGAAACCAGCTCTGTTAACACCAATTTCAGATCACCATGTAACATACCTGAAGCTTGTTAATTTTCGCTTCTAATTCATTCCTTAATGCCTCCATCTTGTTCTTACTCTGTCCATGGCTATACAATTTCTGTAACTCTAGGTGACTGTGAAGTTATAGCTCACATAACCTGCTTAACCCACCCATCCCCAGCTACTAACATTTCTTTTTTTCCAGCCTGCGTAACCAGAGATAATATATATATTATCTCTGGTGTAACCTGACATTGGATAATAAACGAAGTCACCAAATCACACCCCTACACCTTCTGTTTTATCCATCTCATGTGACTACCAGTAGTGGTCACATGATACAGGGGCGTTAACTTAATTCCGAGCAAAAATGGGATCACCTAACTCAATCCAGTCTGATCAATTTTGGCTGCCAAAAGAAGCTTGTCTGACAAGCTTTTAATAATGCTGTGTACTGTTCTTCGTGAACCATATTTGTGTTTCTGCTCAGCTTTATTTAATGGCCCAATATGGATGTTCAATATTCGACAAAACAAAATCAGAAGTGTATGTTGACCATTTGTTGTGATGTACAAGCATCTTCTCTTTCCATCACCCCCTTCCTGTTTAATACCACATTAAGAGAGCTGTTTTTCATCTTTCTTACCTAAATAGTTTACACATCACAACTTCACCAGCAAGCCACATGCCCAGCATTATTGCAACAATACACACTTGATGCCACTTGCAACACCTCTATAAAATAACAACCGGTCGGTTGAGGTTATTCAACACATTCTACAACTGGTTGAAGGAGTTATTTGTGTCGCATGACTGGAGCTCTGGCACATCCAGCTTGTCTCTTAGTCCTTTTGTTTGCATACTTACAATAAGGATGTTCTGCCCTTGTCTTTTACTTTGGTGCCTGCAATGAAATGGCATGTAATCAATCACCTAACTGCATGATCTCACGTGAAAGTACATTTTCTATTCTCCAGATTTGTTTGTCCTCCCATTTTTGTTCTCTTTGTCTGATGCCTTGAGCTCTGGTGAGATTGGTGTTACTCGCCTGCTTGTGGTATTCACTAGAAAAATGGTTCACATGCTGGCTTCAAAGCTACCTAGTTTTACTCGTAAAAGGTTCATAGGCTCACTCGAAATACGTTGCCTGTCTACATGTTGGTTCATTTTGTTGTGTAGAAATATGTACACCTTCTCTATACATGAAAACCGCAATATTTGTATTTGTAGCAACAAATGTACCACACGGCCACACCCAGTGCATGTTTAGAACTACAAATTTTCAAAATGTAGAACGGTGTTTACTGTGAACTGACGCGTTTGGCAAAGGTCAACCTGTCTACCAAGCCTCTGTCTATTCTAGTACAACCATATAATACCTGGAAGTAGCTTATCATATCATATTATCCTCATTCATTACTTTTAAACATGAAGATGGTGTAATGGCATGCTCCTCATTAAATGATAGTAGGCAGGTGATATCTCCATTTAGGCACAACTTTCTTGTGTCATATACCCACTGGCAGAAGTTATCAAGATCTGATGCAGACATGAGAAAGTAAGTTTTCTCTAGTACTTGCAGTGGTTTAGTTGATATTTTACTTGCATGATGTGTACCAAAACATAAGCAGTTCTATCCCTTCAACTACACTGCACGTACCATCCAGGGATGAGAATAAGGTGTGAGGAGAGTTTGATTTTGAACATGTTAAACTCATGATGGAGGTCATCATTGATGATCACAAAATCACCTCCACACACTTCCCTTATAGGTGATTCTCCAAAGTACATTCGGTAATCTATCCAAAGTGACACAGATCTCTTTACTCAGGGCAAATTCATCCTTCTGCAAATGCAATGTATTTTCCTGTGCACATAATGAAGAAGGTCCCATTAAAACTTTAATGTGAAATGAGTGAGAACTTACATCTAATTCTTCATCATCTTCTTCAGCTTTGTAAAGCAGCTCACACGCCATAAACGCAACAGGTGTGGGGAATAAAGCTGTTCATGAAGTGCTGTGTGATTTAGTTCACTTCTTTTGTCTTCATTGCCTTTGTCCACAACCTCAGGTGGTGTGGACTGATGAGGAGATGCAGGTGGTGTGGACTGATGAGGAGATGCAGGTGGTGTGGACTGATGAGGAGATGCAGGTGGTGTGGACTGATGAGGGGATGCAGGTGGTGTGGACTGATGAGGAGATGCAGGTGGTGTGGACTGATGAGGAGATGCAGGGGGTGTGGACTGGTGAAGGGATGCAGGTGGTGTGGGCTGGTGAAGGGATGCAGGTGGTGTGGGCTGGTGAGGAGATGATGGTGGACGTAGGCATATAACTTGAGGTGAGCACCATTGATCCTCTTGGTCACAATCTTCTATTGATCTAATGTCACAAGAGAGTAAAAGTCTTTACCAAGGTCACAAGTTATCAGGCTTGGGCTCAGCGATTTGGGATCCATTTTTCCTCCTTTACGTTTACACCTCCTGGAATTCTTTTGAAGCACCTTCATGCCCACCTGTGGAATAAACACAATAAAAACATGTATCTACATGTCTGCAATTGATCTGTATTTATACATATGCACACTTGCACAAACCTGAAATTTGCATTGCTTCTGATCATATGCAGTTTTTTGCATTGTCTGCATGATTGATATGTTTTTCTCCACCCTCTCAAGTGTCTCCTGCCTATGCTTATTGAGACCACTACAAAATCAATTTAAAAGAGAAGGATTGTGATCACATATACCAAAACGTATACAAAATATAGTTTTGCGTAGAAAATACACGTCATCATTATGTTTACCGGCACAACACTTTCTGAAGACTTCGTGTAATTGCTCAACAATTGGCTTCCTGGATCCAAATATGTCAGCTTCAAAGGGTGTGTGTAATGATGACTCATGACGACTTGTATTGTATGCAAAAACACTGGCGCCCAGATATTCATCCCATAACTCTTTCCTTTAAACTGACATATTTCATGATCATATTTTTCAATGTTTGGTTCCACCTTTCATCAAACCCATTAGCCTGACAAGCCAATGGGTCATTCTATACCTTTTCAACTCAGGCATTGACACCTATGTTTCAAAAGTCTGTAATATCTTATGGGACTTGAATTGCTCATATAGCTCTTTCAGATTACAGAGTAGCAACCTCTTTTGGCAATGTTCTGGTTTACCCTCTGCAGTCACAACAGACACAAAGTCCTTTTTGCTGGCATTACTGTCATCACTATGGTAGAAAGCTTTAACAACGTCCTTCGTGGTTGCAGGAGGGCTGCTTTCACTTCGATCCTTGACATCTTTTCTTGCTAGCTACACCGGAGCCACTCCCATCTTCGTCAGTACATCTGGTTGTCGTATTTAGGTCACAACCTTGCTCTGGTAGTTCAATGCTGCCTTCAGCATCAGTCGTGAGTTGATCATGGTCCTCGTGATCCACAACTCCTTGGATCAAAAAACTCATATCTGCCCAACTTGAGTTTTCAGTGCTATTTTGAGGTATACTATCAGAAAGATGCAAAACACTTGATGACGTATTCTACATGACATAAAGCTTTCTACGGCACATCGAACAAATCTTGTGTATCGGACTTAACATTAGCAGTGGAAAGCTTGCGACTAAATTACTCGATACTGGCCTCAAATCACTACGAGCGTTATGAGATCTCTTCCTCGTGTAACACTTGAGTGGATCACAACTGCGTTGAAACAATGACATGATGTGACTGTTACTGACCGAAATATAGCGACGATGATTGGGGAAAAAAAAGCGTGACGGAACTTACGATGACTGTAAAACAAAACAAAGCACTTGTGTCTTATGGCGGGCGATCGTACCTATATATTCGGCACGGGCAAGTTGCTGGTGCAATGGAGAGGAGGACTCGATAACAAAGAGGTCATTGTTAGCATACAGTGCAATGAGGTCTTTGTTATCAAATGGCCCGACCTGCACGAAACACTTTTGAGGTGGAACGTATTGTAGTTGGTAGAGCGAGCGCTTTGATAAGCACACCAAAATTTTGATAAGGACACTCAAGGACGTCATTAATCCAATTACGCTGGATAAACATCTTCAAAGACTCACTCATTTCAATGTGGCATTTGAATGGAATCAAGTTTCATCCCGTTATAGAAGTTTGGAAAAAAGGTAAGAAACAACATGCTGTTTCTTATTTTCAAAGAATAATAACTTTAAAAGCGGTCATTATTAAATGACAAGGAAATAAAGCTAAACTTTCAGTTAGTTTGGTCACTGAACATGCCCCAGTCATGTTTATGGCATTGAAATATAGCCCTTAGAGGGTTGTATAAGTGTTTAATAAAAATTGCAGTGCAGATATATGACCACAAAGAGGCATTGCAATGTTTACATTTGTAGTCAAATTTTTCGCACCTTGTAGCAAATAAACCAATTGACCTTAAGGGCTAGTTATTGAGATTAGTGTATAGAGTAACGGAGTAAACAAGTCCCATAAGATATTACAGACGTTTGAAACATAGGTGTCAATGCCTGAGTTGAATTGGTATAGAGAATGACCCCAATGTAAGAAGATTAATCAGTACTAAACTCATGCACTGTATACACATTACCTGTCGGTGGTACAGTGTGGTAAAATGATGCTTAATTCCTAATATCTTCATCATCTATCTGTCAAGATTGCTTTTGAATTTTCCTACCTTGGTCACTTGTCAGTAACCTGGGAAACCCCATACGCATGAAAATCTGCCAACAATGACAAAGGAGTACTTCATCAGTTTGGATAGGATACTCTTGCACTATGAAAATCAGCTAAATTACTCATACATGTACCTTCAGAAGTGATTTTGCAACTTCTGGAGCCTCTTGTTGGAAGTGGAACTGCTTCCACCCACTTGGTGAAATAATCACTCAGGGTTAATATGTACCTATTTCCATGAACTGATTCAGGAGTTACAGGACCCAAAAATCTATTCCAACATGAAATCAAGGTACAGGGCAGAGTTCAGGTGTGGTGGTTGTCAGCTTCAAATTGATGTGCTGGCACTGAACACCAGTTGATATCTGCATAAGTACGAATAAATTAGAATGGAATGGTTATATGGACTTAAATGCTCTTTACATCTTCAGTCATGCCTTTCCAAGCAAATCTCTCCGTGATTCGGGCTAATGCTTTTTTCAAACCCATGTGTCCTGACGTAACATCAATGTGACAGAACAAAACATTCTGCAGGGACAAAGACTCTACCTTGCCACACATCAGTAGGCGCACCATCATCTGCAGCCTCTTCTCCTAAGTGCCCAGCCACAACAGTACAGCTGTCTGCACCATCATCAGCTTTTGTCATTGTCTCCTGCATGCATAACAGTTTATGTTTTATAACCCATAGTGACACAACTTTAAGTTACTAGCTATTGTGATTCTTTCTGAGGCTCCTGCACTTTGAATTCATGTTGATATGGAGTATTTTCTTCCACTGCTCTATCTCCGATGTGTGGAAATTTGTACTTTATGTGCCCTGATATTAGAATAGTAACCTTAAAAATACTTAAAATCTATTGATTGATCTAGAATTAATCTTACAGTGAATCCCACTAATGATGTTGGGATTGAGGAGCTGTCAGGATGGTGCTGGTGTGCAATTGCTGCTGCTCATCTCTTTCTCCGTGAAGACATTCAATAATGCAAATGAGAGTTTGGCAGGACTGTCAGAAACCACCTCAGCAGTGAGGACTTTTCTAAGATCTCCACTGGTACCCACACCATCATGCCCAGTTCCGGATTGCAAGTTCCACCCATCACACCAAAAAGGATGCAAATTCCACCCCAGGCGCACACATAACTGGTCTACTGAAATGGTTGCAAATTTTAGGTTACCAACCTCATCTACCCCAGTAACTATCGGAAACCCTGAAACCTTTCATTGTCAGTCATCAGGCTGCACATTCACATCATGCTCCTCTAAAGGGCTGAAGATGCATCTACAAATGGGTCACCGGTGTTCTATTCAACAAATAAAGTCAGCAACTAACAACTAAATCTACTCAAGAAAATTCCAATGGAACAAACACTTAGTTGTTTTGTGTGTATTTCCCTACCAGTAACATGCATAGCAATGCTCATCATTCACGATGGCATCACGTACGTATGTGTGTACGTATGTACGTACAGGCATTGGATTTTCTCATTTGCCCCCGCTCCTATTACTACACTACCACGTGTTACATGGCATGTTAGCTGGCCCTGCTACTAATACAAGTGAGAAAGTTTGTGTCATTGCCTGCTATATTACTAATCGGCTGGAGTCAACTATTGGAAGACGATGGCGAATTTCCAGGTTTGAATATAAAGACACGCTCACCATGATTCCACTGAGTAAGTACAGCCCAAGCTTTGAACAGAAGAGTATTTGACACTTTCTTGTTCTGTATTGTAGACATTATATATTTGTGTACACCCTTAGTACCGCCACCCCTGATGTATTGTACACTGTGCAAGTGCAATGGAAATTATGTATGTATGTATGTGTCTATGTATGTATGTATGCACTGCAGGCACATACATATGACTTTCAGTCAGTGGCAATAGAACAAGATGCAATCTCTTCTGATTGACAAGAGAATCTACAGAAAGTAGACATCAAAAGACATGCACTTTTGTTACACAAGCACACACACATGCACAAACACACACACCATAAATACATTTCATGCACAGAGTAGTTGCCCAATCAGATAACGTGGGAAGTTAGATCAAAGGAAATTGCAATTTTAATTTTAATAATGTATATTATCCTGGATGTCACTCTGGGAGGGGCTTTTGAACTTTGTTGCTGATGGTTACCACGATAAAAATATCAGCCAATCACTGAGCAACATAACCTCACTCCATGTACAGTACATGTATGTATTTGGACTACGCATATCTATCAAAACATGTGGTGTGGGAATGTTGGTTAGACATCATCAACCAACGCCTGCCCCCCCCCCCCCCCCCCTCCCACTGTAAGCATCACTAATGTGTTGAATCACGCACAGCTGGACTGCAGACAGCAGAAGTAGCATCACAGGACAGAGTGTGGGGGAGGAGGGGAGGGGAAACAAACAGGACAATTCCATGTCTCAACTGCTCACTTATCGTATTCATGGCAATAGTGTATACTACATTTGAACAACATGCACCACATATAGGCACTCATACACACAGATACATGTACAGTTTTAATATTTCATTTTTCCACAAGATAAGAATTAATGTAAACAACATGGGGAATATGGGGGTGTTGCAGCCCAAAGTCATGGTAGGCGCTCCTCACCAATGGCTTGTTGTAGGACCATATGCCTTGACAGGTAGGGTATTCCTGCCTCGTTCAAGAGAAAGGAACTCCCAACAGGACGGGTGGAGCACTCCAGGGAGGGACCACTTCTGGGGTGAATGGAAAGACAAGAGCGTAGTTACATTATTGACCACTATTCATGGTGATGAGCTCGTCAACACAGAAGAAGGTCCAAAGGAACCACAGGGCAACAAGAAATAACGAAATAGAGAGCCTTCATGAGTCCCAACCTTCAGGAGTCCTACATGAGGCCCCACCTTCTGGAGGGTCTTCATGAGGTCTGTCTTCTAGTGCGTCTTCATAAGGTCCCTGCCTTCCAAGTAGGTCTTCATAAGGTTCCTGTCTTCTAGAGGGCCTTCATCAGGTCCATGCCTTCCTCTAGTAGTGAGGGTAGTCCTCTAGTAGTGAGGGTAGTCCTCTAGTAGTGAGGGTAGTCCTCTGGTAGTGAGGGTAGTCCTCTAGTAGTGAGGGTAGTCCTCTGGTAGTGAGGGTAGTCCTCTGGTAGTGAGGGTAGTCCTCTGGTAGTGAAAGTAGTCCTCTTAGTGGTAGCAATACAGGACTGCCCCACTCTGTACATCCTGCTTTTTTGGAATGTCCCTTCCACTTTCAATAGGTAAGTGAATGTCATAGAGATATGGCTGACAAGTTTAGAGAAGCAGGTCTGCCCATACACTATAGTGAGATAGTCGCATGAAGGCTAAAAATTCAGGAGCCCGATTACCACTTGTCATTGTAGTCACCTGTGTGGGACTGAACTTCTCGTTACATGACATCATAGGGTATGGTAGAAATGGCAAGTGCTGGATATCAGACCAAAGCGCACACATTGGTGCCTTCATCATTCCAGTTTTTCTTTCTGTTCTTTTGAATTTCATCTGTTTCACAATATCCATTGTCGTCATTTGCTGCAGTTTGAATGGAAAAAACTATGTTTCCCACTTGCGTGTGTTCATTGCACTGTCAAGCCTCATGGGAGTGACTTGGCTCTTTGGAGTTGTTGCTATATCAATGGACAACACAATACTTTGGTACATTTTCATCTTTCTAAACAGCACACAAGGGCTGTTTGTATCTGTTATGATGATATGCAAGAGGCGAATTTATGAATTGTATAGATCCCTATTTATTACACAGAAAAAGAACAAAGTTATAAAGAACCTGTCAACTAAAATGAGTTTGGAAGCCCAATGAACAGGACAGAGATTGAATTAGACACATAAGTTGTGTCAGCTTTGCACCATCATGAAGTATATTCATTGTACCCATGACCCTAGCTCAACTTGTGTAAAGATGTATGTCTCGTATGATTTGACTTTAATTCAATTTGATTTGATTTAAGGTAAATGCAGTATACAGTTATGCAATTACGTAATTATCATAATGGATACAGTTTTCATAGACAGGACCACACTGACGACGGAATGCCGAGACTTTCAATTGGCTGTAACATCACTATCTGGGAGCACGTGCCAGACAAGGAACAACACGGCGTCAGATCAGAATGACAGGTGTGCAATGTTGATTGCTTTTAGTCTGCAACAATGACCTTGAGTATTAATGCTTGATACAACCTTGGTAAGTAGGGGGGGAAAAAAAGGAAGATATGATCCACATGTTGATAACTCATTTGGGTACCAGGTACTGAAATGAAAGTTGTTTAATTAACTCTTCCGCGGAATTATTGCCGTATACGTGTAGTGTGAAATAAGCGTTTCGCCGTTGCAGGAAAACGTAGTTTGTAAACAGCTTGCACTAATATGACCAGGAAACAACTATTCCAATGTGTTGTCACTACAAAAATGTTAACGGTTTAGATACCTTTAATATAGCACCCGCAGTGCTATATTGCTCTGTTGCCAGTGAAAGAGTTAAGTGACTTGCATATAGTGTGTTTATAGCTCTATTACAAATTAAGAGGAACTTGTGAAGTAAAACCTTTGGACTCTTTTAATACAATGTTATAGCGTTACAACAAAACCATTACTGCATTTCTCTACGTGTCCATGCATGAACATTCGTACCCATCAGGAAATTCTATACAGTACATGGATTACCCAAAATATAACCATTATGTGATTCAACGCACATGCAGGCGATTTTGTGATTTCATAAGATAGGAGCCATTGATTAGCAGCAGCTAACCGATTTACAATATTTTTTAGTAGAGTTGTCCAAAATCAACTAAATGAGGCAACAGGGGTAGCAGGAAAGGAGGGTTTCAACAATATATGAACTGAAGCTCGTGAACATGAATAACTTGTAATCGATTTAATGTTTCAAAGATAACGATAAGCACATCTTTGACGCAGAAATGTGTCTCTCGGCGTTAATCGATTAATGTGTGTGTTGAGCATAAGTGGAGATCATAAGCTCTTCCGTAACATACCCTTTTACGCGTTCTGCAAACCGATTCTCACGTAAAGGTGTAAAATGTTAGAGTGGGGACGAGGTAACGGGGGCATGTAAGGATTGAAACGTAGACTTATCTCTTCACTCACTGGTGTGACGATGAATGTTGAGGTGTGCTTCGAAACATGCTTTGTACGATAAAAGTTCTGCATTGTAATAAACAGCAAAACATAATTATGAACATTATTTTCTTCATTAACTCGTGTATGTGTAGGTAACTTTTTCGTTGAGAATTACTCAATTGGTAATATGTAATTTGTATTACAGAATCTATGGCAAAGCTGCATGCTTGCCATCTTCACCAGCGAACTAAAGCCTGTAGCCAATGCAATCTTATCAGATTTGTGGTCTTGTAATATGTGTGTCTGGCCACCAGCTCCCACAGAGAATAACAGCATCCCCCCTTCCTCCCAAAACCTCTGTGTTTCATAGTTGCTGCTGTGTCTACAGTACAGTGTGTTTGTTTGCATACCATTATTAATAACTGTCAATTAACCACACAGCTACTCAATCATAAATATCTGGTGCACTAAACACCAGTCTCACTGAATACACAACGTCCTTCTACTGATCGTCAGCATTCCCCGAAAGGATAATAGCAAATGAGAAAGGCTTGAAGGCAATACCCTCCCCCTCGTAGAACTTATTCTGGAACTCAATCCTAGGAGATTGGTGCAATTGAGGGAGTGGACAGTTCGGGAGATGGGGAAGGAAAAATAATTGCAAGTCAGTGTAATATAAAATGCACTACAACCTTCATACCAGTGCAAGCGAAGTGCATGGAGGAACGCAGACAGCCCTTCCATAATGAGAAGAATACTGACCGTCAGAACTGGAGTGGGAGATAAATCCAACATTGGTGGTGGCTGCAATCCAACATCAAGTTCTAAGGCAGAACCGTACCTGCCCAAAATGCCCACAGGGCAAAGACAGCCACAAAACCGATACCACTACCACCAGCAGCTTGGGTTATGGCTCTGTTCAGTACCATACCCCATAGCACCTCAGCAAGTTCTGCAGGTGGAGAAACATACACACGCATGACACACACATACATACACCCCCCACATACACACACATACGACACCCCCCACACAGACACACACCACACAGACACACACACACAGATAGATATAGATGCATATGCAGTGAGACGTACGCTGATGGGCCAATCCCAGAGCCCACAGGCGCAGGTAGGAGGCGGTGTTGGAGATGGTCCCCAGGCAGTACTCGATGGTGTGGATGCTCTGGTACACAAACAACTCTCCAATGGGCACCTGGAAAAGGTAGAGGACAATGAAACCACAACACAACACACATGTACTCCTCCACCTACATCATCTCCATGTTCACCTCCTCCTCCACTGGGCGGAGCTTTCACACTCTTTGCACCCTGTTTGGATGCACCCTGCTTCAGATCAGCACCCTCCTCCCCAGCCCCCCCTTCCTCCACATCTTCCCCATCGGCTGATACGCTGTGGGTGTGGCCCTTCTGCCCCTGGAATAGAGACCATGAAACAACATCACAGTGCAAATAAAATTCTAAATGGTACCCACCATACGTGGGTAGAAACAATGTACCATATCGTAGATATTGGAACAGCTAGATTTGAGGGTAGCTGACGCAGTTACACGCTTTTTTATAAGTCATTGGTATATTTCTAGAGGTACTCGTCTGTTGTCAACCTGCTGATCTCACTATTTATTGAGTTCATCCAAATCTAACGTCTTCTTTGTCACCTAGGAGGTACAGTGTTCTATACGTGAGTAGTGGAAGCGAGATTACAGTACCAACATGATGATGCCCCTGTTGCAAGTCGTTCAATGAAGCTTAAAAAGGAATTGACATACGCTGCTACATTATGTGGTGTTCTCAATATTGTCATGCAGTTTGGTTTTAGTTTCAAAATGGAAGGCATTCCCTGATGCAATGCATCCTCAAGAGGATCACTGCTAATGATGGTTTCCTTTCATGTACTAACATCACATGACCATGTCACAGTTCAAACCACAATTGTACTGGAGTTGAAAATCAACAATCACTTCTATAATGGGGTCAGTGTGACTTGTGTACGGGTACCCTTTGGATACAACTACTGCGACCAACATACAGACAACCAAACATGACACAAATCACGTTGCGTTCTTTGAAACCCCATGGGATATACTATTAACAATTCACAATTTCCCCTCAATATGATAACGAGTACACTAGTTACAATGGTTACAAGCAATAGTCAGCTAGCTACAATGGTTACAAGCAATAGTCAGCTAGCTACAATGGTTACAAGCAATAGTCAGCTAGCTACAATGGTTACAAGCAATAGTCAGCTAGCTACAATAGGTTATAAGCAATAGTCAGCTAGCTACAATGGTTACAAGCAATAGTCAGCTAGCTACAATGGTTACAAGCAATAGTCAGCTAGCTACAATGGTTACAAGCAATAGTCAGCTAGCAACAATGTTTACAAGCAATAGTCAGCTAGCTACAATGGTTACAAGCAATAGTCAGCTAGCTACAATGGTTACAAGCAATAGTCAGCTAGCAACAATGGTTACAAGCAATAGTCAGCTAGCTACAATGTTTACAAGCAATAGTCAGCTAGCTACAATAGGTTAATCTCATAGATAGACTGAGTACAAATAGACACATCTGACAGCCTTGAGACATGATCACTGCACTGCACACCCAATTTACGACAACCACAACATCAAAAGCCTACACCGCCTATAATGCAACAAACTCTTGTACACAACTGATCTTGGATATGTAAAGGAAATGTGCATTCAATGACACCAGCGTGAATATACCAGTGCCCAGACCATCACGTACAGTCTTACGTTGCCAGATTATGTAGAATGGCTTCATGAGCAGCATCCATGGCACACACACCACCATCAGCACCACCAGGATCTTCTGTATGGTAGACTGCAAGAGGCAAAATGTGGTAAGCGCCACCGTACAGTGGGTGTCTTAACAGCACCCTGTGCTGGGCATGTGACCCCCAGTGCTGATGAGCTACCCGTGTGCTGGTCATGTGACCCCCAGTGCCGATGAGCTACCCGTGTGCTGGTCATGTGACCATGAGCTACACATGGGACACTTCACAGCCCTTGCACAGTATTGTAACACGGCATGTAGAATAGGTTTTACATGTATGTGTATAAAAATACTAATACTTTTTGTACAAGGCACATGTACATGCATGTAGATCAGTATACGCACATTACTTGTACAGAAATCTAGACATTTTCGTGAGCATCGCAAAACATGTTATGAAATTTCCATGTTAGTTCATGTTGGAGCTAATGTGCAAATACATGTGGGGTTCTGGACTTGGTCGAACTACATGTAACCGCAAGAATGAATTCAAAGGCAGAGAAATGTGTCGCTAAACCCAACAACAGCAGCAAAACACGACAATTGAGTAATGGAGAAACTACTCAAAGACGCTGTACATGTACCAAGCGGTTTGCAAGCCAAATACAGAAGAGATGACTTTCATACTTCTGTATTCTTCAACCGAATCCATTTATATGCATATGTACACAGTATATTATTCAATACAAAAAGAACTGCAAGGAAATCATCTATAGGTATCTTGTACCATAACAATGCTCCACACCTGTATTATCCGTCCCCTCCAATTGCATGCACACAAAATGAAGCAAACATCACTAGGGAACCATACTTAACCTGGATACATCACTAGGGAACCATACTTAACCTGGATGCATCACTAGGGAACCATACTTAACCTGGATGCATCACTAGGGAACCACACTTAACCTGGATGCATCACTAGGGAACCATACTTAACCTGGATGCATCACTAGGGAACCACACTTAACCTGGATGCATCACTAGGGAACCATACTTAACCTGGATACATCACTAGGGAACCACACTTAACCTGGATGCATCACTAGGGAACCACACTTAACCTGGATGCATCACTAGGGAACCACACTTAACCTGAATACATCACTAGGGAACCACACTTAACCTGGATGCATCACTAGGGAACCACACTTAACCTGGATGCATCACTAGGGAACCACACTTAACCTGAATACATCACTAGGGAACCACACTTAACCTGAATACATCACTAGGGAACCACACTTAACCTGAATACATCACTAGGGAACCACACTTAACCTGAATACATCACTAGGGAACCACACTTAACCTGAATACATCACTAGGGAACCACACTTAACCTGGATGCATCACTAGGGAACCACACTTAACCTGGATACATCACTAGGGAACCACACTTAACCTGAATGCATCACTAGGGAACCACACTTAACCTGAATACATCACTAGGGAACCACACTTAACCTGAATGCATCACTAGGGAACCACACTTAACCTGAATACATCACTAGGGAACCACACTTAACCTGAATGCATCACTAGGGAACCACACTTAACCTGGATGCTAGCTGCACCGGTGGTTGACCCAAACACTGAGAACTCTGTGACACCATCAGGAGAGGTGGAAGTGAACTTGAGGAACATGTAAATCAGCGTGATGAGTAGGTTGGGAGCCTGTGTGTGCATGTGTGGTGTGTGTATGTGTGTTTATGTTTGCGTGTGTGTGTTTGCGCGCGCGTGTGTGTGTGTGTGCATGTGTATGTGCATGCGAAAGTATGTGCAGGTGGGTATAGATGAGTCAAAAGACAAGACAAAAGTGCAGTCACTAGTTAGTTAATGATTTAAATCCTCTCCCATATGCACATGTACAGTACAAGTGTCCAACCTTAGTGGCATCAGGATAGTAGGACACCCATTTCCAGAATATCAGCAAAATCAGCCACCCAAACAGACTCAGCAGGAACAACACCTGATGGTTAGGGTGTGTGTGTGTGTGTGTGTGTGTGTGTGTGTGTGTGTGCATGTGTGTGTGTGTGTGCGTGTGTGTGCGTGCGTGTGTATGTACATGTGTATGCATGTATGTGCAACCACCATAATTATTTGTTATATGTAGACACATTAATACATTTACCTGAGGGATAAACTCTGCCACAACTCTGATATACTTCTTGAAGTAACTGAGCAGCATATGAAGTGTGTGCATGTGTGTGTGCATGTGTGTGTACATGTGTGTGTACATGTGTGTGTACATGTGTGTGTGTACATGTGTGTGTGCATGTGTGTGTATTATGACAACACTGAGATTATCAATGCAACAAACACAACTGACAGAGACCCGCAAAGGAAGATAGGAGTGTCCAGGTACTAAGTGCACTGTACACATGTTGCATGCACACACACTTACACACTCACTCACACACACACACACACACACACACACAACACACACAGGGTGTCCAGCTCACATATAATTGATGACACTGAGGATGACACCAAATAACATCTGCATCACACCGAGTACAATGGACATCTTCATCTTGTAAGGATTGGTGAAGATGAGGTTATTCACTGACAAAGCCCATATCTGCGCACAATTGAAAGGGATGGGGAAGAGGGAGAAGGCGAGGAGATTTAAATAAATTCAGGTACAGCCAAATTGGTGTGCACAGTACAAAGACAGCACTGCATGGAGGTAGAAAACAAAGGATGACATTCTCATTTGCTTAGCCAGACAATCTGATCAGCCATTATTTTGACTTCTCTAAACACAACATAATTATCTCAAAACACCAACACTGCATTTAAAAAAAAACATAACAGTTGTGAAATTTATTCACACCTGCATGTGTGTACTTTAGTGTTCCATCCACATTACCATAAAGCTAACAGATAATGGCTGCCAAATATGTGTTAGTATAACTAATGCACAAACATACAGCCTCTACAATTTCATGTACACAAGATGTAGGTGTGGTCAAACAGGAAAAGAGGAATAACACATTTGGCTGCAAGCAAGGAATTGTGCAAACAAACGTGTGTAATCGTCGAATGCATCTATTCCCACCTCTGTAGCAATACAGTACAAACAAAGACAATGCGTATCTAACCCCATACCGGATCCAGTCCCCACGGATATGGCTGGTTCTGGATCTGGGCCTCAGTGGGTAAGGTGCACAGCGATTTGGTGTCTGACGTTGGCACGGTACAGAAGACGTAGTTACACTCTGTGCTGGCAGGTTGAGGGTTGCAGCTGATGCTCGTAGGACTAAAGAAATAGGAGTGGGGAGGAGGAGAGATGGTTCACTCATCTACATAATCACCCATAGTAAATACAATATAGTAATTATTCAAATCGTCAATGTATTTGCACTCAAAATTGTAAGCAGCCATCAATTTATACTTATTTTTAAAAAAAATCACTAGCTATGACCATTTCGACACAACTTTAGGAAATATTTCTGCCCTTTCAGCTGTGTGCAAAACACAGAGTAGGGAGTCCTCGAATGAACAGGACAAGTTTAAATATTTAAGACTTTATACTGAAATCAGTTAGTTGATATTTTGCTCATAGATGGCTTTGATTAGCACTCATATCTAGATGATAGTTGAGTAACTAAATTCAAATATTGGAGAATCAAATTTATCATATCAAATGCATTTACACAATGTCCCAAAAACACACTACTCAATACATGTACATCACCTACTACTGCATAATCATCAGTATTCAAGTTAGTGCTTTAATATTTGATATTAATAACTACATGCAATTAGCCAAGGTCACATTATCTAGTTTGAATTGATTTAGTTTCAAGTTCAATTTTATTTTTTCAATTTAAATACCGAGTTATTAACATTATAATCAGTATCATGTTATGCTTAATTGCTTATTAAGCATAATTTTTGCTGGCAATTACACACATTTCTCCTTTACAGAAACATAAGTCAATCAGTGATAATCAAATACCTTCAATAGTAGTTACTACAAAGTGTCTGGATCGTGTGTGGGTTATCAAGTTTGAGTGGAATGCCTTAATAACAAAAATGTAGCAATTGATATAGTTTTGGACTTTATTGTCTACTGAAAGTAATCATCTTAATACAATTGGTTGCACATTGCCTGATCATTGCAGTAAAAAGCCTATTAACTATGTAAAACCTGTCCTGTTCATATGTGAACACCCTGTACAAAGTGCAGCAAAGCAATTGCCACATCAACCCAAACCCTCACTCACACAAGGGTCCACCCACACCCTCACTCACAGAAGGTCCACCCACACCCTCACAAGAAGGTCCACCCACACCCCCTTCCTCCCATAACTTACGCACAAGACGCTGCAAAAGTAGAGTTTTCCGCTCCAGCTAAGGCCAGGTTGGCACCATAGTAATATGGCCGCCAGCTGGAACCAAAGATGTTCAGTGGCTTTGCATAAACATCGTTGTATATGAGCCCAGTGTAGATGGAGAATATTCCCATGAGCAGAAGGAGGTACCTCCCTGAAAACAGCATGCTGAACATCTGCATACCAAGAGAGATTGTGGAGGGGGTAGGGCCATTAATGAAACAAAAGGACATAAATATAGTTCTAAAAGGAGCCCACCTCATCCTTCACGCCTCGCAGCCTGTTCTGGAAGATCAGGAGGGTGAAGGCAAAGAGAGTCATCAGAAGTCCGTGACCTGCATCTCCAAACATGACCGCAAAGAGGAATGGGAATGTGACGATGGTGTAGGGAGCTGGTGGAGAGGAAGGGATGGAGTGAAGAAACTCATCCAAATAAACAGTCCAACACATCCATGTTGTCTGTACAAAATGGCCCATAAAAATGTGATGTCATGTGTACCACACCCTCGTGATGTACTGCAGTCACACAAAGCAGGTGATCAGTTCACCATTCGGTGGAAAATCCAATGGGGGAATGCAACTATACAGTATGCACACACGTACACTATCATGAAATTTAAAATGTGTCTTCATAAAAGGATAAGCTACTTTTGACTCAACACTCAGCATGTCATGGAAACATTTTATTATGGACTCTAAATAGTGCACACCACAACTCACTTGGGTCAACCTGGCGGTAAGAGGGCACACCATACATAACAATGCACACCGGTTTCCACCTGTTCCCACAACTCACTTGGGTCAACCTCTCGGTAAGAGGCCACACCATGCATACCGATGCACACTGCTTGCGACCTGTTCTAAATAATGCCCACCACAACTCACTTGGGTTTACTTCCCGGTAAGTGGCCACACCATACGCATCCACGATGGCCTGGAAGCTCCCCGTGAACTCATTGGTCCTGAAGTAGGTGGGAGGCTTCAGTGTGGTGCGCATCCTGTTCAGGATGCAGGGTACAGAGGACCCACTTCTCTCCTGCACCGTGTGGGTGAGGGTGTGGAGGTGAGGAATGTGTCGATGAATAGGATGTGTACGTGGGGAAGATGCGAGTGTGGAGGTGATGGATGTGGATACATGTGTGTGGTGAGGGATGTGTGGATACATGTGTGTCAGATACATGTAAATGCAATGCACATGTAAGCTCCCCCCACACACACTACAGCCTATTTTACTTAGGTAGTGTCTTACACAAAGTACTGTAGTGTACAAATGCAGGTGTACTATTATGCTGCAAGTACTGTAGGCTTATTGGTTGGTTCTGCTGCATGTGCTGAGAGCTGTAGCTGTGCATAATGCATACAGAGCCTGCCCACTTATAAGATTGAAAGTGCACAGAATAGATACTCGCAGTACATTGTCCACTAAAGTATTGTGTATTCAAATGCTTTATATTAATCGCTGATTCTCTTTTAAAGATAATGCCATCATCAATCATCCATTATTAAACAATAATCCATTATTAACCAATCAAGATATGCTTCAACTGCCTCATGTATCAATATGCTCATTGATTGCTACATACAAGTTATTAGTTTATGATAGTTTTAATTACGAAAGGCGGGCCAACAAGTGCTGTAAAACAGTGACACACAATAGCTTGAGGCAACCCCCTAATTGAGACCACCAAACAAGCTGCAATAAATTAATCTACAGTGCAGTATGGGCGCAAATGTTTTATGAAATCAATCCTTCTGTTTCATTCTTTAAAGGAGTCCCAAAATGTCTACCATCGTCTGTGGTGTTCTTCACCCGACGCTATTATAATTGCTCAATACAAGTTATGGAAAACAATTATTAAAATTACAAACGGCGTGCAAATCTCTCCACACTAATCATTAAAGATCTTCACCATTCCATTGTTACTAACGGTTACCAGTTACATGTATTAACCCCTCATGGTGGCATCAGGTGACTCACAGTCCCCCTCCTCAGGGCATTCTGAATGGCTCCCATGTCATCCTCAGGACACCAGCACTCGGCTATCAGGCACTGACGTGTCGTATCCAAGTTGAACTTGTTCATGGTGTGGTAGATGGACTTGATCTTGGTCACCTGTGCGTGATGATGAGGTGATGGCCTCTGCACCCAATGACCCACCTCTCTCTCTCAACTACTGAGTGGACACAATACAACATTTCCCACCTATTGCATACACATGGGTATAGACACCTCCTCCCCATTGCAATTGCTTCTGGACAGTCCAAGTCAGTATTTATGCCCTCTACATGTGCACATTCACATCACCATATGTGCCTCCATAGTGTGACCAAATGACCTTGGCTGACACCACTGTAGGCAGGTTAGACCATACCACCACAACACAAGGCTTTCTTCTGTAGTGCCCACGAATGAACTGAACATCTTCGAATGTCCACAAATGAACTGAACATGATCAAATAGTTTAGTTTTGTCTAATGACTGCAAATGATTAACCTTACAAATATAAGCATAGAAACTACATTAAAATCTGTTCAGCACATTTGTGGACACTGTATTCAAATACGAAGAGCATAGCCCTGTCCCAACGATTCCCATGACCCATCTCAGCACACACACAGGGGGGGGGGGGGGGGGGTCCCATACCATCTGCTGCCACTCAGAGATGCGTTCAGCAATGTCCAGCAGGTGTCTGTTGCAGTGATCCTCGGTGGTCCGCAGTACATTCTGCAAGTCATTGATACGGTTCTCTACATCCGTGAGCATCTTAAAACGATCCTTGGCTGTCTCTGGACACTGGTACAGTGTGGCACGGAAACTATTGAATAGGGAAGAGCAGACACACAGCATAATTTAGATATCAGGTCTAATAAATAAAAGGTTTTTTTTTTTTCTCCATACAAACCAGCATGAAAAGGACATGCCACAATCTTCATGTTGAAATATCATCATGAGAACTGTTTATAATTTTACCAAAATTTATATTATTAACATCAATGTACATCATGCGCGGGTAATTCTTTTTACTTCTTGCACTATATGCACCAGCTACTGTACGAGCCAGCTACATGAACCAGCTACAGCGCTATCATCATCAGGACACACACACTGTAGAAGGTTAGCTCCGCGTGTCAATCAAGCGTTTTATAAAGTGAATATGAAAGTGCAGTGTTGCTTGCCTCCACACCACTGTCGTATAGAAGGACACAACAGATAAGCACATGCAACCTGCACTTTATTGAAATGTCATGTACGATACATGTCTATTTGGAGAGGGGAGTGGTTGTGAAGTGGTGATTGTCTCTCTGTGTGCAGCACACTACACTGTTGTAACCACACAATGCCCGCAACTCTCTTCTCCAAAAAATGCCCACCACTCACCCTTCAAAGATCTCTTCACTCTGGTTCTCAGTTGGTCTCCTTGAAAGAACAGGATGAACACACACTTGCTGACCAGGTCGCCCTGGAAACGAAATGAAGCAACCATACATCAACAACTCTTTGTAGCCAACAAAGTACTCAAAAATACATGTACATGCACATTTTCCCTCATTTAAATGTTTTGGGGGCCGGTATCAAACGAAACAGAGTCAGCTCCCCATTGCAACAGAGCAGCAACACCAGCAACACACCAGGAGATGAAATATGAACATGATAGAGAGAGAAATCACCGCAAGTCCATGTATGAAAGAGCATAAGGGATTTGGGGTGGGGTGGGGTGGTGGGTTGGGGGGGGCCAATTTAAAAACATGACAACAGACCACTGCAGTAAGGTATTTGGTTACACATACTGTATTTGGGTCTTCCAGGTACTCCTCTATTTGGGCGCTTCTCAGGAACACATTACCACGACACGCTCTCCACAACACACGTTCAAACACTGGTAGACGCTCACAAGCAATCACACCAGTGACAACCTTAGGGAGGGAGAAGGGCAAAGGAAGGAGGGAGGGCAAGTGAGATCGGAAGGAGTCTAGAATCATCAACACTCAAATAAACCATACATGTACATGTAACACGTACACAGAATAAACACCCTGAACACACACACTTACGTGAACTTCATGGCCTGGGCACTACCCTGTTCATCTTCGTTCAGAAGTCCTAAAGAAAGACAGCCATGAACAAAACACCTCATCCACAACACTACAGCTGGGTAATAAAAGGTTAAGCTGCAACACACACACATTCTTAGCGACGTCCCCACATCAACAACAACAAGCTGTACACAAGGAGATGTGACTCCCACCCTTACGTCATCAGGAGTTTGATTGCATTAACAGCACTAAGCCTCTCCTACACCAGACACATGGCAGCCCATTATTTCCCCCGACCTCCTCCCCACCCCTTACACAGGCACACAGTTGCGTACCGGCGCACCTTTTCCCTCCTCCCCCCGTCTCCATGACTCCCTGGGTCCTCATGGTCCCCTGCTCTGCTTCTGTGAAGAACACCAGTGTCTTCCGGAGGATGTGGTGCAGCTCCTTCAAGTCCAGAAGGTTCTTCTTCAGGGACTGCTTGTTCACGTTGATCTCCTTCGCCTCCTGCTCCAATGACTCAAACCTGGACTGCACCAAAATAAGAGAGCAAAGAACTCAGATCAACACTTCTCCTACTACTACTTCGTAAATGAGGCAACAAAACTATCGCTGCTAGGTGAAAATGTACGGGACATTCTGCCGGATGCACTGTCCGGTTGCATTAAAAGGCACACTGCCATCCCCTACACCTATGCTGACATCAATGGTCTACCCTCCACCTCCACCTCCCACCCCTTTCCATCTCCATTCTCCCTCTTTCCATCTCCACCCTCCCCCTCCCATCTCCGCCCCCTCCCCCTCCCATCTCCGCCCCCTCCCCCTCCCATCTCCGCCCCCTCCCCCTCCCTCTCCACCCACTCCCACCCCTTTCCATCTCCATTCTCCCTCTTTCCATCTCCACCCTCCCCTCTCCATCTCCGCCTCCCCTCCCATCTCCGCCCCCTCCCCCTCCCATCTCCGCCCCCTCCCCTCCCATCTCCGCCCCTCCCCCTCCCATCTCCGCCCCCCCTCCCCCTCCCATCTCCGCCCCTCCCCCCCCATCTCCGCCCCCTCCCCTCCCATCTCCGCCCCCTCCCCCTCCCATCTCCGCCCCCTCCCCCTCCCATCTCCGCCCCCTCCCCCTCCCATCTCCGCCCTCCCCTCCCCTCTCCCGCCCCCTCCCCCTCCCATCTCTCCGCCCCCCCCCCCTCCCTCTCCGCCCCCCCCTCCCATCTCCGCCCCCTCCCCCTCCCATCTCCGCCCCCTCCCCCTCCCATCTCCGCCCCCTCCCCCTCCCATCTCTCTCCGCCCCTCCCCCTCCCTCTCCGCCCCCTCCCCCTCCCATCTCAGGTACACTGGCACGGTGCTCTCACCTCCAGGTCAATCATGGTCTGAGGATCTGGGGCCTCCATGTTCTCACATGGGTGGATAGGGATCTTGGCCTTATCCAGCTCATTGTTAAGGAAACCTGCATAAAAGAAAGACAGTGTGTGGTACGTATCTCCCCCCTCTCTGGAAGTAGTGTGTGGTACAGTATCCCCCCCCTCTCTGGAAGTAGTGTGTGGTACAGTATCTCCCCCCTCTCTGGAAGTAGTGTGTGGTACAGTATCTCCCCCCTCTCTGGAAGTAGTGTGTGGTACAGTATCTCCCCCCTCTCTGGAAGTAGTGTGTGGTACAGTATCCCCCCCCTCTCTGGAAGTAGTGTGGTGGTACAGTATCTCCCCCCTCTCTGGAAGTAGTGTGTGGTACAGTATCTCCCCCCTCTCTGGAAGTAGTGTGTGGTACAGTATCTCCCCCCTCTCTGGAAGCAGTGTGTGGTACAGTATCTCCCCCCTCTCTGGAAGTAGTGTGTGGTACAGTATCCCCCCCTCTCTGGAAGTAGTGTGTGGTACAGTATCTCCCCCCTCTCTGGAAGTAGTGTGTGGTACAGTATCTCCCCCCTCTCTGGAAGTAGTGTGTGGTACAGTATCCCCCCCTCTCTGGAAGTAGTGTGTGGTACAGTATCCCCCCCCTCTCTGGAAGTAGTGTGTGGTACAGTATCCCCCCCCTCTCTGGAAGTAGTGTGTGGTACAGTATCCCCCCCTCTCTGGAAGTAGTGTGTGGTACAGTATCTCCCCCCTCTCTGGAAGTGTGTGGTACAGTATCTCCCCCCTCTCTGGAAGTAGTGTGTGTACAGTATCTCCCCCTCTCTGGAAGTAGTGTGTGGTACAGTATCCCCCCCCTCTCTGGAAGTAGTGTGTGGTACAGTATCCCCCCCTCTCTGGAAGTAGTGTGTGGTACAGTATCCCCCCCCTCTCTGGAAGTAGTGTGTGGTACAGTATCTCCCCCCTCTCTGGAAGTAGTGTGTGGTACAGTATCTCCCCCCTCTCTGGAAGTAGTGTGTGGTACTATCTCCCCCCTCTCTGGAAGTAGTGTGTGGTACAGTATCTCCCCCCCTCTCTGGAAGTATGTGTGGTACAGTATCTCCCCCCTCTCTGGAAGTAGTGTTGTGGTACATATCTCCCCCCTCTCTGGAAGTAGTGTGTGGTACAGTATCTCCCCCTCTCTGGAATGTGGTGTGTACAGTATCTCCCCCTCTCTGGAAGTAGTGTGGGTACAGTATCTCCCCCCTCTCTGGAAGTAGTGTGTGGTACAGTATCTCCCCCTCTCTGGATGTAGTGTGTGGTACAGTATCCCCCCCCTCTCTGGAAGTAGTGTGTGGTACAGTATCTCCCCCCTCTCTGGAAGTAGTGTGTGGTACAGTATCTCCCCCTCTCTGGAAGTAGTGTGTGGTACAGTATCTCCCCCCTCTCTGGAAGTAGTGTGTGGTACAGTATCCCCCCCTCTCTGGAAGTAGTGTGTGGTACAGTATCCCCCCCCTCTCTGGAAGTAGTGTGTGGTACAGTATCTCCCCCCTCTCTGGAAGTAGTTGTGTGGTACAGTATCCCCCCCCTCTCTGGAAGTAGTGTGTGGTACAGTATCTCCCCCCTCTCTGGAAGTAGTGTGGTACAGTATCTCCCCCCTCTCTGGAAGTAGTGTGTGGTACAGTATCTCCCCCTCTCTGGAAGTAGTGTGTGGTACAGTATCTCCCCCCTCTCTGGAAGTAGTGTGTGGTACAGTATCTCCCCCTCTCTGGATGTAGTGTGTGGTACAGTATCCCCCCCCTCTCTGGAAGTAGTGTGTGGTACAGTATCCCCCCCTCTCTGGAAGTAGTGTGTGGTACAGTATCTCCCCCTCTCTGGATGTAGTGTGTGGTACAGTATCTCCCCCCTCTCTGGAAGTAGTGTGTGGTACAGTATCTCCCCCCTCTCTGGAAGTAGTGTGTGGTACAGTATCTCCCCCTCTCTGGAAGTAGTGTGTGGTACAGTATCTCCCCCCTCTCTGGATGTAGTGTGTGGTACAGTATCTCCCCCCTCTCTGGAAGTAGTGTGTGGTACAGTATCTCCCCCCTCTCTGGAAGTAGTGTGTGGTACAGTATCCCCCCCTCTCTGGAAGTAGTGTGTGGTACAGTATCCCCCCCTCTCTGGAAGTAGTGTGTGGTACAGTATCTCCCCCCTCTCTGGAAGTAGTGTGTGGTACAGTATCTCCCCCCTCTGGAAGTAGTGTGTGGTACAGTATCCCCCCCCTCTCTGGAGTAGTGTGTGGTACAGTATCTCCCCCTCTCTGGAAGTAGTGTGTGGTACAGTATCTCCCCCCTCTCTGGAAGTAGTGTGTGGTACAGTATCTCCCCCCTCTCTGGAAGTAGTGTGTGGTACAGTATCCCCCCCCTCTCTGGAAGTAGTGTGTGGTACAGTATCCCCCCCCTCTCTGGAAGTAGTGTGTGGTACAGTATCCCCCCCCTCTCTGGAAGTAGTGTGTGGTACAGTATCTCCCCCTCTCTGGAAGTAGTGTGTGGTACAGTATCTCCCCCCTCTCTGGAAGTAGTGTGTGGTACGTATCTCCCCCCTCTCTGGAAGTAGTGTGTGGTACAGTATCCCCCCCCTCTCTGGAAGTAGTGTGTGGTACAGTATCTCCCCCCTCTCTGGAAGTAGTGTGTGGTACAGTATCTCCCCCCTCTCTGGAAGTAGTGTGTGGTACAGTATCTCCCCCCTCTCTGGAAGTAGTGTGTGGTACAGTATCCCCCCCCTCTCTGGAAGTAGTGTGTGGTACAGTATCCCCCCCCTCTCTGGAAGTAGTGTGTGGTACAGTATCCCCCCCTCTCTGGATGTAGTGTGTGGTACAGTATCTCCCCCCTCTCTGGAAGTAGTGTGTGGTACAGTATCCCCCCCCTCTCTGGAAGTAGTGTGGTACAGTATCCCCCCCTCTCTGGATGTAGTGTGTGGTACAGTATCTCCCCCCTCTCTGGAAGTAGTGTGTGGT
>JABACO010000007.1:9889803-10150355 GCA_013339895.1 Ephydatia muelleri | reverse complement strand
GTTGCGGGTAGATGACGGGGAGAGGCTGAGAGTAAGAGGCAGGATACAGTGGACTGAACTGCGGACGAGACCTGGAGTACTTTAACGAGGTGGCAGAACTGCGTTGTTGTTGCTGCTGTTGTTGTTGTTGTTGTTGTTGTTGTTGCTGCTGTTGCTGAAGCAACTGCTGTTGTAGCTGCTGCTGAAGGTGCTGCTGCTGGGCGTGAGTGAACGTGACCGGAGGCTCCTGGGGACTCGACTGCGACTTCTGCGGTGCCAGCTTTCCAGGGGACACCTGCGGTGAGTGGGAGGCAGAGGCCTGGGGACTCTCCTTGGAGAGGAAGAGAGGGCGGGATGTGAAGAGAGGGGTGGCGCTGCGACTGCTGTGGTTGCTCAGGGTGCCCTCCTTCTTTGATTCCGTCACACGACTCAGAAAAGCTGTGGCTGTGTCACTGACTGTCCTGCGGTGGTGCATCCAATAGCTGTGTGCCGCACTGTGTGTGCATGTGCAGAGAATAGCATTTGATGACTCTCCATTAAATGTACAAAGTTAAATGTACGCAGTGCAAACTCTGTATCCAAACAAGAACACTGAAAACATTTAAAATAATCACCCCAAAAGTTTGGGATGAACTGACAAGTTAAATTCTACCATGTGTACATTCAAACATACATTACCACATCATCTGCACTTTATCAAATCCCAATGAACCACAGATGTGAACACCTGTACTTAATCAGGGATCAACAAATAGGTCAATGCAGTCAAAGACTCATCAAAAACTACAACAGTACCTCCCAGATGCAACGACACACACATGAGGGAGTAAAGTGTGAAACGTGGAGGTCTCGCAACTGTCAAGATTCGCAGTTAGTGGTAGCGATTATCAGGCGAGACCTCCGCGTTTTGCGCGTAAGTTGTGTCTGGATGATACATAGTTTCACTTCATGCTACTTGTGTAGCGTTTCAACAACTGACATATTTACAGCACTTTTATGTGTGTGTGTGTGCGTGGTGGGGGGGAGGAAGAATAATGCAATTAAACCCATTTACAGTAGTCCACCAACATTAGCAACAAACCACTGAATTATCAATAACACTTCCCTCTACATGTACACAAGGCCAGAGCAGAGGACGACTTGCCTTGTATTTCTAGAGGCAGGGGCAGTTCCTAGATCAAAGGGAAGTTGATCAGCCTCTATCTGCAGTAGAAAAGAACAGAGTGAGCATCAATCCTGCAGCCAATGTTGCTACTATAGCTTTGGAAATGAGCATCATCCTCTGAGAGGGAGGCCTTCATCCTAATGCAATCAAAATCAATCCAGAAACATGTGCACTGTATGTGTTCATGTTCTGATCAAAAACTTCACATAGATTACAGTTCTGCACATGAAAGTGAACTGCATCTATAGAAACCTTTGTATATAACGTCCTAATTGTATTGAGGAGTACTACTGAACTTTCATCTCCACCCCATTATGATATGATTGCCACAGATACAACTTCTAATAGAGTGGTTCATTTTCTTGTTCAGCTTGCAAATTTCACTACGCATGCAAATTGCATAATTGCCAGTCTAACACACAAGTCAATAAGAAGCTAAACTGACTCCTGTGGACAGTGCACATACCTGTACCTGAGATATGGGCTGCTGACTGAAGATTCTGGCCCGGACCTTCTCATACTCTTCTTCTCTTTCTTCAAAGGTCTTTACATCATTGGCACTCATAGTCGGAAGTGACACATCAAACTGTGCCTGAGGGTTTGTGGTCAGAAGTATGGTAACAGAAGACAATATACATGAACCTGCACAGCCATCTCCTTCCCTCCTAATAAACCAGAGCTGTTAATGTGTACATGATACCTTCAAGTATACAACATACTACCAACATACTACACTGCTGGGGTACCTTCTCTACTGTACTGTTTTCTCTGCTCCTTTTAAGGATTAGCTTCGGCTCTGACATCTCAGGCTCCAGGGAGGGAGGCAAGAAGTCTCCAAATCGATGCTTTGGACTAGATGGCACACAGAGTGGAAAGGTAAATCACGACACACAATGATACCGTCACACAATTGTGTGACTCAATTATTTCGTCCTTGGAACAAGTGGTATTTAAACTCAGTTCTGCCATCTACTGTAGATCCAGTGCAGTGTCAGCTGCAGTACTATGCTCATTTCTGGCGTTCATGCAAGGGATTGTATGCTGTATGAATTCCTTACTGCAAATCCACCCACACACACAAACATTGATGCAAATCTGGTCTCTCAACACAATGGACCAGTGGAAGGAAGGACACATTCCCCTCCTGCATTACTGTAGCTAAAGCACTCCCCTCAAACTGCACAATGATCAGTGTAAACTTCCATCTCCCAAATACAACAAAATTATTATAATACAGTAACACTCTTCATGAGTGATAGAGTATTCTCTCAACACGAAATAAAATCTCTGCAGAGTATCAGGGGCCTGACTATTTATGAATAATAAACCCCCCCTCCCCTCATTCAATAGTACTTGGGAATCCCTTACAGGCGTGTGTTAGGTCCTTTGCAGACAATGACACAGTTCCTCTCCACGGGATCCACGTTGTGCTCCAGACCAAAGTAGGCAGCCACCCGATGTGCCAACATGCGATGGTAGGAGTCCCAGGGGGGACACTTGAGGGGCTCCTGCCTGCATTGAAGAAGATGATGCCAGAATATTTGGAAGAAGCAAGCACCATGAAATTCTCATGTTATGACCCATAGCCGTACAATAAGGGACAACAGAAACGTAACTTAATCACAGCATGATCAGGTGCACATATATCAACACTTGAACATGTCTAATAGTTGGCACTTGCTTAATTAAGTGATTTTGTTTTGGGTCCAAGGTGTTCATGCAAACAACTCCACTACACCTTTAGCATAACATTTTAATTGTCCTCTACTGTATATGCATATATTTCAATTCATGCAATGGATGCACTTTAAAACCAGTTTGTTAGCAAATATGTTGAGCATTTCAACTGACACCTAGGAAATGAGGTTATAATGACCAATATCATTCCAGACACAAGCTGTAATTAGAGATGAAGTGTATCACAGCCTTTTGAGCCACACACCAATGACCCTTGGAACACCAAGTGCATGAGCCAAATGAAATCATTCTGTTCCCTAGACACATCCATGACCCCCACAATACATACGCTTTGTACTCCTAAGTAGTGCACCTTAATTAAGACATGTAGAGGATACAGCATGGGTCAATTTTTAAACAGAGTGAAGACCAAATCGACTGATTTTGTCTCAAGCAGATGTCAAACAAGCTGACACACATCACTACAAATGGTTGTATTGGATAGTTCGTTCTAAGGAGCATCAAGTGATTATATTATAATTACCAAGCATGTTTCAAATAATGTGGATGAAAGAAGTGTTATGATACAATCAGTTGTACAGTGATTGAACATGGTTATAGTGGGAGAGATGGCAGTTGAAAACAACTCGATAAAATTATTGCATGACCTCAAACCTCCCTCTCCTCCCCTGTACCACTGTATGCACAAGTATATGCACTCTACCTACACTGCCAATGATTCAGAATTGTGTGTAAATGCATTCACACTGCTATTTTGTTGCTGTGTTTACTTCAAAATAGAGTAAACTGCATGATTGAGGAAATGCTTCCCTGGCATCACTCACGTGTGTGATCGATTTCCCCTCTAAAGGCCGGCATACACGGGGCGACTTCCTGCCGATTTGTCGCATGCAACTCGAATGAATATGGGTAAAAGTTCCGTAATTGTTTAGTTTACTGATGGTTTGCGGAACATTTTCATTTGAGTTGCGTGCAGCAGGAAGTTGCCCCCCGTGTATGCCTGCCTTAAGGCACCCGCAACTCAAAGTATTAAGTACAGTACATGCTATCGTTTACAGCACAGACCAGTCCAAAATATGATCACAACGTCATGAAATATTTGATCATGCTTAGAAGATGGTGACAAGATTTACATTTCTGTTCTTGAGATATGACAAATGTGCCAATGATGCAATAAACAAGCAATATAGAGGGTTCATCAACCAACCTACCTTGTCTGATCCGCTATGTATTTGACAAACTCTTCTTCCAGTTTCATCAAGATAATCCTGTTCCTGTACCAGGACAAACAGGCAGGCCAGCTATCAATATAACAACATCCTCGCCTCACTGAATCACTTTGCGTTCTACACTACAGGTACACACAAGTGGTGTACACATTGCTCCATTGTTAATCAACTGGCCTATCTAACCTCCACTTATTGGCCGATACAACCCTCCAGCAACTAGCCTATACAACCCGCCCATCAATTGGTCAATGCAGTCACCCCACCTCCCACATTAAAATTTTAATGTCCCCATAACCTACTTCTGAGCTTGCATGGAGTTGATAATGAAGTCATGCAGATTGACAGAAGGATCCTCAGTGTCATAATAGTCATCTGAAAGGAACAAATACCCCATCCAGAACACAGATGCAGTAATTAATTACCGTACACTGCTAAAACATATACACTGTAAATGGCAATAGGAGGGAAGCAAAGGGGCTGGAGTGGAGGTGGAGGTCACGTAGACACACATACACTACGTACTCGTACCACGTATACACGCACACGTACAGGACAAACATGTAGTACAAACTCGCTCACACACACACAGTGTACACCCCAACTCAGCCCCTCCTGTAACTTTTCAGATTAAAACTCTGAAGCTGAACAGATTCAGCAGTTCACTATCACACAGCAAGCACATCAAGTAGATTGTTATTACATTCAGTAAATAGAATTCACCCTAATACCTGAGCATACAGTGAATAGTATACAGTATATACAATGTAGTACTTATGCTTGTATAATAATCATGCCCCTGTCGAAGGTCACCAGCTTGCTGCACGTTTGACATCAGTGATCAGTGCAAAACCACAACACACCTACTGCACACAGTACACCTCCCACCCATGCACTCCTTTGGTGTTTATGAACATGTAGTTCAGAAAGGAGTGCAACACCATACAGTGCACAATTGAGGTAATCTATTTCAATGTACAGAAACTTTCAAAACACATGTCTATATGTTACACGCATGTGTGCTCGAAATGACACCCATCCATGTACATCACACCTATGACAGCTACCCAGTGATGCACAAGATGTGCATAATGCTTCATACTGCACCTGTGCAGTGTGTGTACCTTCCCCCTACCCATCTTTAATCAATCCACAAATCATGCAGGTTTACTGATATCAACATCGAATCAACTCTGGCACAAGCAACCAAGACCTAGGATTAACAAAATGGACAACACTCAATGTGACTGACCATCACCACACCTACCACACACAAACACACACACACACACACAAACACACAAACATACACACAAACATACGCACAAACACACAAACATACACACACAAACACGCACACACACACACACACACACAAACGCACACACACACACACACATGCACACACACACACACAAGCAGGCAGGAGGCAGTTTTGTAACATCTTAACTGAATCACTTTTGCACTCAAAACTGCACCAGCACAGTATTATCCATTGACTCAAAGCAGCTACACACAACTAAGCACATCAGTATGCACGCAGACAACAGTACCTCGCGTTGCCCTAGCAACATGAGGCACATGAATCTGAGCCAACTGTGGGCCACCGTAGCCAGGAGCCTGCTGGGCAGAGCCAGGATACCCCTGCTGGCTGGGGGAGAGCTGGGAGACTGCGGGAAAGCTTCCCTGTGCCTGAGGCATGGAGGGGTAGCCCCCAGGCACCACCTGGGCGATGTGAGGAGGGTAGGTAGACTGGGCCATGTTGGTGGCAGAAGAGTAGGCTGATTGCTGGGGCAGAGCCACTGGCTGTACCGTGCTGTAAATGGGAATATGCTGTGAGTGTCACGACAAAGACCAAAACGGCAAACAAGTTCTCCTTCTCTTTGTCCAGCCATCGCGTATCGTTTCACATGTACGCCACACAATACACCATCATGTTAGAATATGACATATATGATGCTTATCCCTTTCCTTTTTTTTTTAAAGTCAGGAGACACAAGTATTGGATAAATATTAACAAAGCTAGTACAACCTCCTCAGCCAGTACAGCTGTGATACAGCTACATACTGGATGAGAGCAAATATACAAGTACACATACATGTACTAAGTGTGTGTGTGTGTGTGTGTGTGTGTGTGTGTGTGTGTGTGTGTGTAGATCTGTATGTGTGTGTGTGTTTATGTGTGTGAGTATGTGTGTGTAGACAGTGCGTCTAGAATGGGTTCAAATCCCAGAGCAAGCAGCTTTATCAAATGCCCCCTGCCCAGTAGCCAATAAAACCACACTATTACATCATCAAACCTAATTCCCTGGTTAGTGTCTACTCCACCAGGCCAGAGCTGTTGATACACAATATTCATTCCATGCTACAGTAAACAAAAAGCCAAAAGGTCACCTTTACATGTGCAACCACATGATTCATGTTTTGATAGCTACACTATACTGTGCAGACATCCACAGATGGTACCAGGGCACCAGAATTGACACACCAACATGTCAAGGAGGCGATTGTGGTGTGTGATTGTGTGCTACCAACCCTGCAACAGGTTGAGGAAAGAAAGCTTGGCGAGGTGAGTGTGGGATTGTGAACTGCATGGTTTCAATACTTAAACTGTAACAATAAAACACACTGATTGTAACATACAACAATGCATGCCCAAACCAACACCTTCCTAACCAACAAACTCATTGCCACCTTTTGATTTGAACAGAAAACATATACTAACCAATGCAGTGCAAGTAATCAGCAAGAGCTTCAGGTCCCACCGCAAAACTTAATTAATGCTCACCTGGCCAAAGGATTGGTGGAGATGGGTGGAGGGAGGTGCTGCTGCCCATTGCTGGTAGGCTGCTGCCTCGTCAGCAATGTAATCTTACGCTATGTAAAAGAGTGATCATTAATTAGAAATAATGGCAGCCGTAAGAGATAAAAGGAATGACAACAACACCTGTACCTGCATCATTTGAGCAAGTGCAACTTCACATACAACAGTGATATATAAGTAAATGTTTAAAAAATCTCTATCGAGAAAGTGATCTGTAGGATGTGGGATTTGTGGTACAGATGTAAGGTACAGTACTAATACAGTGGGATTCTAAAAGCAATTGGTCACCTGATAAGGGAATAGATGTGAGGGATGGAGGGAACAGATGTGAGGGTGATGAGAGGGGAAACAGATGTGAGGGTGATGAGAGGGAACAGATGTGAGGGTGATGAGAGGAACAGATGTGAGGGTGTATGAGAGGGAACAGATGTGAGGGTGATGAGAGGGAACAGATGTGAGGGTGATGAGAGGGAACAGATGTGAGGGTGATGAGAGGGAACAGATGTGAGGGTGATGAGAGGGAACAGATGGTGAGGGTGATGAGAGGGAACAGATGTGAGGGTGATGAGAGGGAAACAGATGTGAGGGTGATGAGAGGGAACAGATGTGAGGGTGATGAGAGGGAACAGATGTGAGGGTGTGATGAGGAAGGGAACAGATGTGAGGGTGATGAGATGACCAGTGAGGGTGATGAGAGGGAACAGATGTGTGAGGGTGATGAGAGGGAACAGATGTGAGGGTTGATGAGAGGGAACAGATGTGAGGGTGATGAGAGGGAACAGATGTGAGGGTGATGAGAGGGAACAGATGTGAGGGTGATGAGAGGGAACAGATGTGAGGGTGATGAGAGGAACAGATGTGAGGTGATGAGAGGGAACAGATGTGAGGGTGATGAGAGGGAACAGATGTGAGGGTGATGAGAGGGAACAGATGTGAGGGTGATGAGAGGGAACAGATGGAGGTTATGAGGGAACAGATGTGAGGTTGATGAGAGGGAACAGATGTGAGGGTGATAAGAGGGAACAAATGTGAGGGTGATGAGAGGGAACAGATGTGAGGGTGATGAGAGGGAACAGATGTGAGGGTGATGAGAGGGAACAGATGTGAGGGTAGGGTCACGTAATGAGAGGGAACATTGGAAAGCATGATACTTGACATGAGATGCAAGATAGGATTGGATTTAACATGGAGATGAAGTTTAATCTAAAGTGCCATGTACGTAATTGATATTGGCTACAGATGAAGAAAGAATGAACTCAAGAACAAGACATATGCAGTACCACCGGCACACAAATGTGTGAAAAGTGAAGGTCTCGCACGATCATCTCTACCACTAACACAAGTCTTGACAGTAGCCGTGCTGCTTACAAGACTTGTGTTTAGTGGTAGCCATGATCATGCAAGTCCTCTGCAATTCGCACATCACTCGCACATGCATGAGCCTAGCTGCGTCTAGGTGGTACTGCAGCTGTATCAGGAGTAGCAGACAGGATGAATGATACACTACATTTAAACAAGACTGATTTAAAAATTAACAAATAAGGCAATACATACTGAAAAGTGTAAGTTTTGCCAGACGGATAGCTTCCGGTAAATTGATCAATGTTGCAAGTGTACTACTTACCTGTGCCATGTCAGGCTTCATTCCAGATGGCTGCAAGAGCGAGGAATCGTGTGAAACAGCGCCACCAAATGCAGGAGGAGGAGGAGGATGTGGGGACACTGTCTGCAGGACAGCAGGCGATAGTTGGGACATTGCAAATGTGTGTCTTGCTCAGAGAACTGAGGACCACAAATTCCGATGAAAAAAAAAGAACAAAAAACCAAACTAATCTGGAGTTCACGAACAGTCCTCGTGTGGCTGTGCAGACGTTTCTACACCAAATTAAGACGAATCAACAAGTACAACAACAAAAATTCTGAAATGAAATTCGATACAAAGTCGATCCAAAATATCAATAGAAAATGGATGCAATTAGAGTAGTGTTATGGTGAAATGAAACTAGGACCTGTGCATAAGATATGTGGCATGTGTAGGTGAGTTTGTGAATGTGTACATGTATGTGTAGTGTGTGTGTGTGTGTGTGTGTGTGTGTGTGTGTGTGTGTGTGTGTGCAAGAGAAATAAAAATCCATTTATGTTCATATTCACACACCAAAGACTTGTGAAACACAATTTTGCAGCTGAAAGCAAAGTGTTAAGACGATGGTCAGACAAGGTAAAGGTGGTTAACAATCAATTGCTATATCCAAAGTTCATGTCCTTGGATGTGGGGGCAAACAAGAGTCTTAAAAAGGTTGTGTAACCAGACAGACATGTCTGGTCTGGTTGGGACATGTGGCTGTTCTTTGATGTGTGTGTGTGTGTGTGTGTGTGTGTGTGTGTGTGTGCACGTGTACTGCGTGGTCATTCATTAGCAAGCATCTACAGGAATAAATATGAAAGCAGTTTCTGAGTGTTTAGGCACTGGAGTACACGTGTGTACTTTGTGTGTACACATGAGATAATGTGCTGAAGTCATATGCCTAACCAACATACTACTGACAGTGCAAACAATGAACGCACAAACTTGTTCTAGGGGGTAGCCTTGAGTTTACACATGGAAAGGATGAACACAAATGTGTTGCATTGCTAGTGTACGTGTGCTCATGCACATCCAATAAATACTACACACACATGTTAATACGAAACACGGATGTACACAAGCACATACACGCAAACACACACACACATACACAAACAAATACACAAACACACATACAAAACAGTGAAGGAAATGTGTCACTTGCCGTAGCACAGAAGCATGTGGAAGTGATGACACAAGGCATGGGGAATGGGGTGGTTAGAGGAAGGTAGGATATGTGTAATTCAGATTTACATAAATGCCATTTTGTTCCCACGCACCAGAACTGAAATCGAACAACAATTCTCCCCTCTGCTGAGTGTCAGAGATACACACGAGTAGGGGGGAGCGTCACTCTGGCACCCTGGTTAGAAATTTGTAGAAGGCACCTATATAAACCCAGAGCTAGTAATGTATGACACAACATGCGTGTGGCCTTTGGAATTCAGTTCTGGTGGAACGGGTGTGTACAAACGTACCCGCGTGATGACGCTCGGGAGATCAGACATTAAACAATTCGACCCACACGCTTGCGTTGACAAACTATTCTGATACAACACATAACAGGCTTTGAACAAAAACTTCGAATCATAAACTACAGCCTCCTCCCAAAACAACGAACAACACACACGCACAAGTGGTGAGCAAGGCATTGCTCATTCCAAAGGCGCCCGCCCACGTGAGCTACACACGCACTGTTATACCTAAACACGAGGGTGTTCACGTACCCACTAACACGCATGCCATACCACACAGCGAGGAGTACAACATCGTGTATTGTTCTTCACACAACGCTCAAAATGTCACACGTGTTTCGATTTTCTGACAAATACTAATTACGACGTGTTTTAACTTGGAAAACGTACTCCTCATAACAGCAGAACATACACAGCCGACATACACGCTACTTATGTACAACAGCATCCAAATACACGCGATACTTACCCATCAAAACCGTAGTGTGTTCACGTGCAAGTAATGACACCTCAAAAACATCTCCACCCGTCCACTGTGAGCATATTGAGATTACGTCGGAAAAAAAACTCCTAAAACTGCTCCTACTTAAGAACAAGTACGCTACTTGTTCACAGAGCTTATCACTGTTGGCGCCATCTTCGTGTGCACAGCCACATGGGTTACGTCATGAATTTATTACCATAGTTACAAAATTATAAGCCATATAAACCGTAAACAGCGAAACGCACAATTAGGAACTGCCTTGCTGGTGGGGACGAAGCATAGATTCATTTAGCATGAGGCCTACTAAATAGGGCGGAGGGTGATTTCCAAATCAAAATGCATTGATGGTGGTAATAGGACATTTTTCTCTGGATCACAACTTATGTGATACTATGATGTAATCCATCCGTAATGTCGGCCTGGGAACGAGACTAGACACACATCATTCAGCTCAGTGCTTTTTTCGACCCATTTTATGCACACAGTGTGGCAATCAGCACACATTCCTCAGCCTCACATCCCTGAAACACTTGCACATAACAAATACCGGGCAGAGTCTGGAGTTCAATGGCTTTGGGTTGAGTAATCATGAAGTGTTGTTTGACAGCCCCGAAAGGATGTGTTTAAAGACATCAATAACTCAAACTGTACAGTCAACTGTTGCAAATATACAGTACCTCTGACCTAACTATGAGCTTATTTCTTAAATTAAACAGTACAGAAGCCCTTCCTCGTTCATCGCTTTCAACCTCACTCAAGTATAGTTGTATCTCTGACGCATATTTATAAGTGTTAGACATTGGTATGTAGATGCCATTAATAGCTGACATACCCTATCTTCAATTGGCAAAGTTTTATATATTTTACCACAGTTTTGGTGTGCTTCTGGTACTTTGATTTCACATGACCTCTGAGAATTCCTCGTTTAGTTGGCTAGAACCAGAGATATTATCTCTGCTAGAACATAGCAGTGTCATCATATGGGATCGTTTCAGCGAAAATGCCGAAAATATAGACCTAATACATACTTTATAAAATTTCCAGTACGCGCAATAGAGATGTTACGTTTGCGTTGAAATGTATGGCTAATTAAAAATTCATGTACAACTCCATGGCGTAGAGCGCAAAAGTGAAGGACACTCTTTGCTAGCTTCACTCTTTAGCAAAAGAGTGAAGCTCAATCTGTGACGAGTGACGTTAATTCTGTGGAATTTAGTGAAAAACTATTGGTTGAAAAAGGGGTGTCTGACGACACTATATAGTGAGGAGTGACGATAATTATTGTTGACAGCATACATACATGTAAGCGTCACTTTACATCTTTTACCGACGCAGTGGTTTCATAACCATATTATTTCAATTACACGTCGCAAAAAGAACACTGACCCAAAGATCACTTCACTGAATCAAGTAGTGCTCAGCTATACCAGTTGAAGTGATTTACCGGCCGGAATTACTAATTATCCGCAATTACAGAGCCTCTGTATAGGTTCTGAATGGTGTTTGAGCTACATACAGGAGAAGAATAAAGCGATATGTAAGTCTGCAAGTTACACTCCCTGGCATATTTTCATGCTATTTTTTTTGTCGCGATCGGAGGTTTTGTATCGTTCGCGCTCGTGTATAAAATACCGTATGCAATGTGGTGAAACCAGCACTACTTTGACAGAGACGCAAAGCTCTGTTTGTTCAGTCGGAGTACAAAATAAGGGGTCTTTTATTGTGTAAAATGTCGTTGTTTCCAGCTAGTGTTTGAAAAACGATGACAGTAGTTAACTCATTTTGAAGTAAGTTCTAATTATAGCGCGCATCCAATTTCTACCTGCATATATACGTACCTAGCTGGGGTGTAGGAGGTGGTGTGTAGCTTATTGGAGGATTATATGAGTGTTGGGTGTGTACTAGGATTGTAGGTGGTGTCGGGTGTCAGGGTTGGAGGTATGTAGAGTACACAGATATAGTCTATGACTTGATCAGTGGTCGTACAGTGCACCAGTTGTGATCTTTCTATTTCCTTAGGGAGCTGGTGAGATGATACCATAGCATTGCAAAAAAGACAAAACGTGTGCTTAAAAAGAGAGTGTCGTTCGGCACAGGCGAGAGAAGAAACTGGTGGTCATATTGGCTGCTGATGGAAGGTATGGTTCAAGGTTTGTGTGTGGGTGTGGGTGCGTGTACTGTTGCATGTACCTGAAGTATTTGGGACAGTTTCCGCGAAAATTGCCCCACGGATATATTATAAAATGTTATTAAAATGCATCGCGTTTGAATCGCTAGAACTTCCCAACGGTTAATGCTATCGACTTCCTATTTTCAACACTGCATACTACACCGTTTCACTGCGGGGAAGCATATTTTGGGACCTTGCACCAGTTCCTACGAGGTCCGATACCCCATGGGGTTCAAAACAGCCACATCTTCAGATAGGAGCATTCAAATCGCTTCAAATTCAGTATGTACGTACAGGGGTCCTGTTGCTATTGATGTGTACAGTTCGTTAATTTTTACTCTATCCGTCACGGAGATACAGCTGTGCAAAGTTAATGCACATTTCCCGCTCGATTGCACCATTTTTGAATGCAATCCGTGTTCCATTCTCCTAATCCACAATAAATTTTGATAACTTCTTTGTTCCGCCCATTTCTCCCAACTAAGCTAGCCGTTCCCAACTGTCACTCAGGCAGTGAGTTTATGCGGGAAAATTAAAAGAAGAAAAAGACTGCTGTTTTCCAGATGATCGTACCTAATTAACGGATCCAAGTGAATGGTTGCAGTATAGCCTTGTGCCTCCCACGTCGCCGGCAGTATTCAAAACGGCACACGTAAGGCTATTTGCTACGCACTCACATCATCCTCTAGTCGTGTCTGTTTGCCATCATCTTGCTAAAATCATCGTCTTATATCTGCCACGCCCACTTGGCTATGATTTCGGTCTCACACAACTTTCAGCTCACACATAGTACATGAACTCATGCTGGCTCACACTTGTGCACACACTTGCATTGGTTGCGTACATAGCCCTGTACACACTCGTATGTCGTATATTCTTATACACAACCACACACACAAACATGCACACACACACACACACACACACACACACACTCGTGTACAGCGTACTTGCACACACCAGTTATACATGTGGCAAACAATGCACCTGTCTGATGATGGTACAAACACTATCACTCACAAACACTGTCACATGCACATGCACATGCATTCTATTCAACTGCACTTGTGCATGTTTGTACACACCACTGATTCTATGTAAATTTGTGTACCAAGTATTCTGTACATGTATCGTGTCTCCAAGGATTGAATACATTGTGTCCCCATCTGGTACTCTAAATGTACACATACATTGCACACTTGCATAACACACACACCACTGTATAAATGTGGCAATACACACGCAGAAACGCTCACACAGGCACACACACAACATACAGATACACAGACACACTAACACACACATGACATACACACACAAACACACAACACACACATGACATACACACAAACACACACATGCGGATATGGACTCACACAGACAGGCACACACAACACACACACATGACATACACACAAACACACACATGCGGATATGGACCCACACAGACAGGCACACAGATACACACACGACATACACACACACACACACACACACACACACACACACACACACACACACGTAGCTACATGTACCTATACGTGTATGTACCGTCTCTAAAGTGAGAGCTCTATGTCATGTACATGCATTGTACCCCCAAAGAATTGGTCCTCAGTGTACATGCATTGTACCCCCATAGGATTGGTGTCCCATACCACTGTATACATGTGGCAAAGAATATCACTGTATTCACCACAGCACTGGGCTCATGGTACAATATTAAAAAGTGTGTGTATGGGGGGCTGATTTCTTTTGAATAATTAAATATACAAGTCTTCATGTAGAGAGGCACGAATTTATTTTTTAATCGTGATGCGTACGATGTTGTCATCGAAAAAGTTGTTGTCGGCTACGGCTATCATTCCTTGATGAGTTAAATTTATACAGTTGGCCAAAAAATTGTGGTGTGTGTGTGGAGGGTCCCTGCAACGTGCATAAGACTTTAAGTTCTTACACACTCACATCCATCTTTCTGTAGTTAAGTACAATTGTGTAATAAAGCTTTCCTGTTTGGCAAAATCCTTGATCCTTTAACAACTTCTTATCATTCTTTATGCCTCCACTACTCAGCTATGTGGTTTGTGTACCAGTTGCAGAGACTTGAGTCTCTCTTTGCCCATACAATATCAATATTTAGTTCACACAGAGTACATGAACATGCCCTCATGTTGGTTCACACACACACACACACACACACACACAAAACTCTAATAATTACGGCACACCCACATGCATTCGAGTGTAAGACTTCCTCTGAACCTGTTCTCTGCACATGCATCAAGAAGTTCTATTTGATTGAGCAGCTCAAGAGGCCACTGATTCATTCTCAATTTCTGTACCAATCTCTGTGTGTTTCCTCTGTATTGTTGCAAGCAGACCTATACTCTTCTCTTAGTACACTCATCTAGCACTCTGTACAAGTGCTGTAAAAGCCTTTTCGTTTTTTTGGAATGAAATCGTTACTAGCTGCAATCGACATGTCTGTGTAAACTTACCACTGGCCCTGACCATGATCTGCAACGATAAGGGAGGTACATTAATTTCATCGCAGGTCTCACAGGCCTACTGTTTCCATCAGCACAATGTTGTGTTCCCATGTCGCACTAATTGAATGCAGGGAATTAAATGAGTGTACATGAACTCAGATTGCTGTTCCTCACCAGAAGTACAATGTACGTACTGTGCCTTGCTATAACCTTCTAGGAGTAGTCATTTAATTTACTACATACAAATTAGTACAGAGCGACACGCAACACTGTGCTGCCTCTTCTTGATGAAAAAGTATGTACCACGCAGGTAATTTTTTTGAAGGGCAATGTTTCTGCCTGGTGATGAATTACCCTATCATTGCTGATTGTGGTAGGTCAGGTCCCTGGCAAGTTTACACAGACATAATGGAACACAATATTCATCATTCCATGAGAAGCCTCTTGAGCTTGTTTGCTAACCATGGCATATCCTTATGACTTGGTCTCTGTTTGTGTCAGGGGACAGTCCTACAGTATGACACAATGTATGCGTAAAGGACCAGTCCTATGACACTACAGTGTACACGTTGCTACATGTACCTTACATGTATGTGCAGTGTAGACATGTCTCGTGGTCTCATGAGCTGTTCAATGGATAGATCAATAATGCATGTGCAGAGAAGGCATTCAGTGAGAGAAAATGTGTGTACCATTATTATTAGAGAGCACTACTGTTTTTTTATCCATTTGAACAACAGTGTGTGCTTCGTGTGTCACGTGTCTGTGCACATGTGCGAGTCTGTGTGTGCGTCTGTATATCTGTGTGTGTATCTGTATGTGTGTCTGTGTGTATTGTGTGTGTGTCTGTGAGTGTTGTTGTGTCTGTGCATGTGTGTCTATGTATTTTGTGTGTGTGCATGAGTCTGTGCAAGTCTGCATGTCTGTGTGTGTATGTCGTGTGTCTGGGTATGTCTGTATTTCGTGTGTGTGTGTGTTTGTGTGTGCTTGTGAGTGTACGTGCGTCTGTATGTGTGTCTGTCGTGTGTGTGTATCTGTGTATGTCGTGTGTGTATGTCGTGTATGTATCTGTGTGTGCCTGTGTCTGTGCATGTGTGCTGTCGTGTGTGTATCTGTATGTGTGTGCATGTGTGTGTCTGTGTATTTCATGAGTGTCTATATATTGCATGTGTGTCTGTGTGTGCTTGTGTGTCCGTGTGTGTGTCTGTGTGTATGTCTGTGTGTATGTCTGTCGTGTGTCTATCTGTCGAGTGTGTATGTGCCTGTGTTTGTCTGTGCATGTGTGTGTCTGTGTTTTGTGTGACTGTCTCGTGTCTGTGTATTTCGTGTGTGCCTGTGTGTATTTCATGCGTGTGTGCATGCATGTGTGTCTGTGTGTGCTAGTGTGTATTTCCATGTGTGTGTATGTGTGTGTGTCTGTGTTTGCATTTGTGTGTGTTTATGCATTAGTGTGTCTCTTTGTGTGCATTTGTGTGTGTGTGTGTGTGTGTGTGTGTGTATGTCATGTGTGTGTGCCTGTGTGTGTGCATGTGTGTGTTATGCAAGCTTGGTACACAAATTGAAATGCAATCAGTTGAATTGAATAGAATGCATGTGCATGTGCATATGACAATGCTTGTGAGTGAGAGTGTTTGTACCATCATCAGACAGGTGTACTGTATATCTGGTGTGTGCAAGTACACTGTACATGAGTGTGTGTATGTGTGTGTGTGTGTGTGTGTGTGTGTGTGTGTGTGTGTGTCTGTGTGCATGTCTGTGTGTCTGTGCATGCCTGTGTGTATGTGTCTGTGTGTGTGTCTGTGTGTGTATGTCATGTGTGTGTTTGTCTATCTGTATGTTGTGTGTGTGCCTGTGTGAGCGTTTTTGCGTGTGTTTTGCCACATTTATACAGTGGTGTGTGTGTTATGCAAGTGTGCACTGTATGTGTACATTTAGAGTACCAGATGGGGACACAATGTATTCAATCTTTGGAGACACGATACATGTACAGAAAGCTTGGTACACAAATTTATATAGAATCAATGGTCTGTACAAACATGCACAAGTGCAGTTGAATTGAATAGAATGCATGTGCATGTGACAATGTTTGTGAGTGAGAGTGTTAGTACCATCATCAGACAGGTGTATTGTTTGCCACATGTATAACTGGTGTGTGCAAGTACGCTGTCCACGAGTGTGTGTGTGTGTGTGTTTGTGTGTGTGGTTGTGTATAAGAATATACGCCATACGATAGTGTACAGGGCCATGTACGCAACAATGCAAGTGTGGGCACAAGTGTGAGCCAGCATGAGTTCATGTACTATGTGTAAGCTGAAGTTGTGTGAGACCGAAATCATTGTGCACAGTAGCGAGTGGGCGTGGCAGATATAAGACGATGATTTTAGCAAGATGATGGCACATAGGAAAGCTTTATTACACGACTAGAGGATGTTGTGGGTGCGTAGCAAATAGCCTTACGGTGCCGTTTTGAATACTGCCGGTGACGTGGAGGCGCAAGGCTATACTGCAATTATTCACTCGGATCCGTTAATTTGGTACGATCGTCTGGCAAACTGAGCAGTCTTCTTCTTCTTTTAATTTTCCCGCATAAACTCACTGCCTGAGTGACAGTTGGGAACGGCTAGCTTAGTTTAAAGGAGAAATGGGCGTGGGGCAATTTTTGCGGAAACTGTCCCATTTAACATTAGCTGTAAACATAAAAAAATATGATTGAAGAAAGGGAAAATGTTGCTTGATGAGGAAATAGGTGTTGCTGAGATATATGGAAATGAATCATTCTGATTAGCTATAACGGTACTATTATTATATTTAGACTATAGCATAATGGAATCTCGCAATCTGATTGGTCGATAACAGGTACCTTATTTTGCTAGAGACCTCATTAACCTAATCGCGTCCTCTAAATGCCAGATGGCGGGTATTCTACAGTAGAATACCCGCCCTTAGGCACTTAGAATACCCGCCAATAAGATCCCGTTGCTACACAAAAAGTGCGCTTGCGCAATGGATAATTGTGACGGCATTGGTTACTATAAACGTAAACATGCACGTTGCTATAGTCTTAATCAGTTAGATACTGGAACTGAGTGATCCGTGATTTAGAATGCCCTCGGGCCCTTAGTAGTGCCCATGCTACGCTCGGGACGCTACAGCCCAGGGCCCTTGGGTATTCTAAATCACGTAGATCCCTCGGTTCCACTAACTAACTATTGTTTAATGAGCACAATTGTAGAGGTTGTGATTTGTTTATAGTATGGTCCGTGTGTATTCGTTGTATTTAATTTTAGTAATGACATCTGAACAAGAAATGTAATAAAAAATAAAAAATCATGTATATGTGTGTTTATTGAATTATATTAAAAACAATTGTATAAATTATGCAGAAAAAAATATTGAGCCAAACTGTGAATTGTTCCTTTTTAGGCTGTGAACATGACTGACTGACATGTCTGACTGACTACTGCTGCAATTGTCTCGTACCCAGACCCAAAGTTACCCATCCGCAGGTGGATTACATCACCATTACATGTAAGTAGGGTCTGGTGAATTGCTGTACTTTATTCTGTCCACGGTCACCAGAATTTTGGGAACCAATCAGATTAGAGGTATGCAATAATTGCATACCTTTGTTATAATCGAGAGGTTAATTAGGAATATGTGACGGTATGTGGTGACACGCCAGTCTTCTAGCTGGCTTGCCAGTTTCTATGGTGGGGTTACACTGCCCCTGTGTGTGTGTGTGTGTGTGTGTGTGTGTGTGTGTGTGTGTGTGTGTGTGTGTGTGTGTGCGTGTGTCTGTGTGTGTGTGTGTATGCACGTGTGTGTGTTGTGTGCATGTGTGTTGTGTGCATGTGTGTGTGTGTGTGTTTGTGTGCACGTGTGCACATGCATGGTGTGTGTGTGTGTGCCGCACACACACACACAGGGGCAGAGTAACCCCACTGTAGTCTGTTGCATGTCACCACATACCGTCACAAATTCCTAACTAACCTCTTAATTATGCTTGATCTGATTGGTTGCCCAAAATTCAGATTACTTACACGTAGCAGTGATGTAATCCACCCTCAGCTGCGTAACTTTGGGTCTGGGTACGAGACTACTGCTGCCAAGAAAGGCATGAACGTAATAGCTTGTGTGTGTCATTATATAACCATTCAATCACTGTTCAATATTACTTGGCAGGATGACAATATTGTTTGAAGATACAGTTCACCCTGAAGCTGCAATGCCTTTTTGGAAGCTACAGTTCCATATGAACTACAAGACCGCTATCTTTGTTGTCTGTGCACATGGTTGCTGTGTGTGTGTACTATTTGTTTATTTATAAATTTAATTTGATTGCATTACGGAATAATCGCACCCAATAAAAAATTATCTCACTCAAGTGCGGGTCAATCATACGAAAGAGTGACGCGCAATCTTCACACATCGAGAGCGAAGAGCACTCCGCGTAGAGTGCCCTTCACTCTTAAAATAGGAGTGAAATTTGGAGGGCGATATTCACTTCTGGAATAGGAATGACGTTCACCCGTTTTTTTTTTTACAACAGTATACACACACACAGCAACTATGTGCGTATGAGGCATTTGCTGCAAAGGATATACACGGGCGTAGATGGAAATTTACTAAAAGAGTGCTGCCGTTATTATCACTTAGCTTGTTGTTTTTCAAAGGAGTGTACACTCCGCATTGCAATGTTTTCGTTACGCGAAGTACATTATATATACAGCGGCCGGGGCATTTCAGGTCTTTCTGACCCAAATGGAACAGAATATGACACCGCGCACTTGTGCTAAATGCATGCGTTACCCATTTAATAAGCGCTTTTTCATATAGTACTTTATTCTCTATGTATAGAGTATATTCGAACAGTACAAAATAATAACATAAATAACACCACGTGTTTTGTAATTCCATACATACCAGACACTATTGACATATAACTCGATTTCCGATTCTCAATGCGTAAGAATCAGTTAAAATATCATACAACTTGAAATCTTGAAAAACATGCCCTCGGTCACGTGGAAACGATCCCATAGATGTATGTTTATTTTTCCTTCGTACATGTATTATTATTTTTCTTTGCTTATGCAAATAGTTGTACAATAATAAAAAAGTTTTAACTCAAAAACCGTAATCAAACACACTACGCTATTGAGGTCAGTGAAGGAGTTACCTTATCTAGCTACTTGCCATTGCTAGTGTTATTGTTGTGGCTGTTGTGGTTTATAGTATATTCATGCACCATTGCAGATACTCCCACCTTTAGCTCGATCGTACTGTGTGCTATACGTGCAGCTATAAATGTTTGAACGAAGCCTCGATCTCAATTTATTGCTGAACCGCGACATCCGCCCGGAGGGAGACTTATTAATTCATTGCTGACGGGCAATATTGCTCTGCTGCCCGCGAAAGAGATTCAAACACTGCACTTATTGTATATATCGCCACTTTACACGCACTTTCCACGTCACACGACAATGAAATGCGCAAGCTATTTCCATATATAACGCCACGCGGCAATTATTTTGGATGGGTGGTTACTAATTCGGTAGAGTGGACTTCGTGCACTAATCCAGAAGGTAAGCCTAAAATAGCAAAGACTAAGAGAGATGTGGCTGTTAGAGAATTATCGCTCACAAAGTAGTGACGAATTTTCTGTCGTTCCAAACATGGGCGATCGTTTTTCATGAATAATCGAAATGGTTGTTGTAATAAATGCACATGTATGTAATTACAGTATATCCAGCAAGTGCCCATGCAAGCACTGCAGAGTGTGTGGAGAACGCTTAAAAATGCGTAAACACAAGCAAGCAGCCAGCTATGATTGCAAAACATTTGCAGATAATCTGTTTAGCATAAACACCTCTACTGATGGTATCAGCATACATCCTGAACGTTTCTGTATCAGCTGTAAGCATTTCATGCATGCAAAGAACCATTCGTACTTTGACTAAGGGGGTACATCATAGGTGTGCTGCAATCCCATTTCAGTGGCAGAAACATACTGATGAAGAATGCAAGGTACATACACATAATAAAGAACTTCTGGTATGCATGACTTCATAATGCACACATGCAGGTGTGTGAGCACTTTAGTAAAAGTGAAAGAGGACATGTGATGATGAAGAAAGAAGAGCTTTGTTGCAGAAAGCATGCATCTCTTCTACCATAGCTATTGGGGCAGCTGAAGGTTTGGCAATAAAAGCCAGTCTTGTTATTCCCTGGAATAAATTACGACTTCTTAGACGGTATACATACAATAGGCAAAACATAGCAGCAATCATAACTCACTGTCTTATTCAGGTGACTTAAATCTTCGGGTATTTCACTGGCTGGTGAGGAGAGTATGAGACAAATTTCTAGACAAATCGTTGGTGATAATAAGAACGGAGAGCTTGCACCTTTTTCCCATCGGGTGGAGAGGAAATCAAAGGAGCTCCTCTAATATATATTCCAGAGCTGGTTGCAAAGTTTGTCCACCTCTTAGAAGAGAATGAGAGGTAATGGGTTTAGACGAGCATACCATTGCAAAAGCCAACATTTTCACATGCACCTTTTCATGCAGGACAAGTAGGCTTACCTGACATGAAGAATTCATACCTGCCAGTGAGGTGTGGATAAAGATAGGAGGGGACAAGGGCAGTCGAACGTTCAAAATGAATTTATTGCCACTCCCAATTCTGTCCACAACACGTGCGTTTTGCTGTCACCAACCTCCATGCAGCACTTGATCGTTTCAAAGACCAGGCAGAACATCTTAATGGAATGAAATGGAGGTAAGAAGTTGTTTGATTATACTTGTCAATAATACATCCTTACGTAATTGCAGACAGTATACAATCAAGATAATCATATGTGGGGGACTTTGAGTTTTTGTCCAAAATGTATGTATTATCCGGAGCAAGTGGTAGGTGGGCATTATTATTTTCTATGCATAAGTGTTAGCAATATTATAAACATGCAATAGGATGCTACCCATGTCCATATTGCATCATCGATAGGGAGATGATGGCTATCTTTTTATCAGTCCGAGGATACGCAGCTCTGAGGACCCTTGAGACTATGCGTGCTGACCATCAGCACTATGTCTTGGCAGGGAGCATCAAAAGAGATGCACAGAAGTTTATAACTGCATCTCACCACCTATTTTTGATATCCCAGTTTCACAAGTACATACATGTGTATCCAATATTGAGCACATAACTCACATGCATCACTTAAATAGGTCTGCCCACCTGGCCTCCATATTACATTGGGCATCTTCACCATAATGTTCACTTTGCTGGAAGCTGTATGCTGTAACCTAGATCTCGAGCTTGCATTGCATGCAACTGATGTTGACTCATCCAGCTTTTCAAAGTACAGCTTGGAGCTGCAGAATCTTCCATTGCTCCAAGCTGAGCTTGAAGCTGCAGAATCTTCCATTGCTCCAAGCTGAGCTTGAAGAAGCTCTACAGGAGAATTTTAGCAAATAGCAACTTATGTGGTCTTGATGGGAGGTGCAGAGAGAAATCCACGAGCTGCGAACCTCCTAAACAAGCTGCAGACAAAATAAAACACGTGTGTGCTTTTTGTTCAGGCTGTTCATGAGTTTATGGCCTTCTTTCATGGGACATTTGCAGATGCTACAACAACAATCAAAATGCATTCGCTGGAAGACCATGCATACATGTACATGTTTCTACACCACTGATGCATACCATAATTGATATATCTACATGCACACATACAGGCAAAGTTTCTAGCTAAAAAGGTAATCCTAAACAGGATGAACATTTAATGGAACAAGTGAAACTTCAGCTGAAATTTCAAACACGCAAAGGGTGCCACTACATTTGTGGAAGTATGGCGAGAAGTAACTGAAGCAGACAATAATGGATTCGAGAGAGCTCATAAGGGGCAGGAGTATTCATCCGATCACGAGGACGCCAGCGAATCTGATGGCTTATCAAAAATTGTTGTAACACCCAGTCTGGCAACACACCAGCAAAGAAGTTAAAGTGGACTATGAAAAGAACTCGTTTCCTACCGCAATTCAACAAAAAAAAATTGGTGAGCATATTAACAACTTGTTTTTTTGGCCACCCTATACAGATGTATATAATAATAATACATTACATTGATGAAAGTCTACATAACAAATAATAACATAAAGGTCTCATGAAAATTGACATTTGTCAATTAAGAGAACCACCACCATCTTGACAACTGCGTAAGCTTGACCTTACGTTTGTGGATGCCTTTGCGTCTAAGATGACAGAGGATCCTGTTGGCCCTGACGTTCCCCCAATGGCGGTGGTTTGCATCAGCATCACGAGCGTTGAAGAATTTAAAATGGACCTTGCATTGCAGTACGCATACGAGGTTCACAGAGGCAGCCACAATTATGCTGCTCGACTGAAACTGTTAACCATTCACCCTGATAATGAGCAATTCTTGTATACATTATCAGATGTGTATGTGGCATTATCTGATGCTGAGTGTTTAAGGCTGGCTGCTTGGCACAATATCATTGGACATTTTCACTGTGAAATGTCTCATCGCGACTATGTGAGTATTGTACATAAACAATCTTTTAATGTGTGCATGATCTTTTTTTGTTTCATGTGGGATGCGTGCTTGACATTGAAGCTTGAATCTTGCCGTTTGAGATTATATGTCATGTACAACAAGGACGTATCTACGGATGCTACACCACCCCCAAATACAGAGTGGAAGAAATCATGCAGGCCAATGTCTATTTTACCTTCTGATAATTTGTACTGCATTAGCTGCACGACAGCTGAAAAATTTGAGTGCGTGTTTTTGAAACAGCTGTAGTGACCATGATTCCCATGCATGTTTACATTATGGCAAAATGTAAACATGATTGCCATGGTTTTTTGTTGTGACATGTCCTGCCGGGATGGGGTACAGGATTTTTATTTATTTTAATTTTACCATGCACATAGGGCATGTTGAGAACATCTAAACCTGTTCTGTCAAGCGGCCTTCCCTAGAAGTGTTTGGGAGCTGGCTGTTAAAGTGATGAACATGTTTGAAAACGGAGAGATAAAAAGTCAAAAACTCTTGAAGAAGAACCTGTGCTCGACCCCACGAATGAAACTAAATCACTTCGTTCCCCAGCATCATATAGACACTAGCTTTCAAGAAAGTGCACCGGAGAAGGTGTTATGTAAAGAGTTGTCTCTCAACGAGTTTAAAATACATTGCCAAACATATAAAGCTCTCGTTGAAGTAAGGAAGAACTTCATGAAGTGCACAAATAGCGATACCTGGGAGGTTGTGGAGAGACAGTTTGGCACTTACGTGGATGAGAAGCACCTGATGCAGTTCGCGTGATGCTCCTGTTCACAAACAGTATTCTGCAAGTCTTTAAGGACTATTGTCAAGCAGCTGTAACCGCGACGACAACAGAGTCATCAGATTGCTTCAAGAATGATGCTAGAGGCTATGTAATCTGTGCGGACCAATGATGGTTACTGCTGCTGACATCAAACGCGCGGTGAACGTTTTTCAAGGAGCCAATCTTATTATTGCCAAATTCCTCAGGTATGTATTGATAACTTTTAACTACCATGGTAAATACATTGCTTGTACAGTGTAATTCATTTGTCATTTTCTGTATATGTAGGACTTGCCGACTGAAAAGATGAAGCTACTTAGTTTTACTTTAAGACAGATTAACTCTTTGAATGCATTATTGGCGCTATTTAATTATGCAGTGGTTTGTGATCCAGAGCAAATACCTTAAGTACTGAGAGCATTGAAGAAGTGTTATGAACACATTTCAAAGACTTTATGTATACAATAAAGCTGAACCTGTCCATCCAGGTAGACCAAATGCACTCACTATAGACTGTTTAAAAATATTAAGATTTATTTATTAAGAAATTGGTTTGGTTCCATCTGTGACAGCAGTCATTGTGGACCATTGGGCTCAAGCTGGAAAACTTTCACCAGAACATTTCCAGTCATGTGTACACAATGCAATTGTGCATGGAGGAACAGCAGAGGGGCTTCTAAGAATAGTCATAACACTGTTCAGCTATGAAGGGCAGAAGGTCATTGGCCGTTCTTGGGACAGCAGGTATGAATTGTTTTCCACTACAGTTAATTTCTACATACAAAGGGTAAAGACTTTGAGAAATTGTGTGTTACTAATGCAAAAAGGAACATGCAGAATGATATGCTATGGATGAATAAAAAATCCATGGAAACAGAGTCAAATGAATGCAGTACCTTTAATATCACATAAAGCTATAGATACTTATAAAATTGTCAGGCATCAATAATCAACACACTTTCTGTTTGGTTTCTCAGAAAGTCCAAAATCAAGTAACAGTGCATCATTTCAGGAAAAACCACTAAGTAGATATAGTAAATGTTTATAAAATGGTTCATATTTTTATGCTGCATTAGATTACACGTGAATTTGAGGTGTTCATGATGAAGCAGCTTCCACAGCTGAACAGGTCCCTGAAGAAGCTAATCTAAGCAATACAGGTATCCATGGAAACAATATAGGCCATAAATAATTGTGAAGTTGGTCATTGCAGGTTGAAGGCAGGTTTGGAACTCAAAACCCCAAAGATGATGGTCAGACAGGAAGTGAAAAAGGCAAGTGGACAGTTATAGATTTTAGATGTTCAATGCAATTCGTTCAAATGACAGCTCTTTATTAGCGGACCAAGCTGGAGAAAATATACTTACTGAGGATGGAGTTCCAGAGTGTGTCATTAGCAGTGAATTTATGGCTAAGACTCCACATAAGTTGGCTCTTAATCTGTTGGTCACAAGATCAACTTAGCAAAAGGCAACTGCACACCCACTGTATCACATAAGGATGTACTGGACCCCAGGATTTTGAATGGCATACGATATAAGTGTATGAAAAATATATACTCAATGTAGTTAAGGCATGGGACACAACTTTTGAATGGAGAAAATGAAGACCTCCAAGTGGCAACTTTCAACATCTACCACTTCAAGAATGAACAATCAAATGATTCATTTGTCATGTTGTTGTCTTGTCATGTCATTTGTACATCATGTAAACATATTATGTTGTCATAGCAACTACGCGCGCATCGCCATCTGTTGGTTTATGCAACTATTCCCTTAACATAATGTTATGCGAAGGCCGCTGGAAAAAAGTGGGCTAACGTTCACAAAATATGGACTAGTGTATGCACCAAACTTTTGCCTAACTCGCAATGCTTGGGAAAAGAGTACATCGTATTCTAGTAATCATGAACAATGCAAAAAACAGTGAGTCTACGGCACGAATTTGTTTGTTTACTAATTTTTATTACAATATTGCGAGCCCATCCATTGTATGAATTACAAGTTCCACCCGCCATAACAAAATATAGTCCCTCTGGAACAACCAGGTTATTACCATCACTTCATGTATTTGTTTCTTCGATCCAGCAAGTCGTTCTGAAGTTAAGCACCATCATCTATGCGGCCAAAAAGCGGCCGTACAAGAGGGGTGTGGTTATTACGTACATTTCTGCCAATCATCTTACTTCGCGGGATACAAGCAGAAGGTAGCGCTGTTGTAGTCAATCCAACCAGTAGATCGATCTGCTTGTTACAAACTGCACTGATAGTAAGGCCAGGCCGGAAAATTTACACCCGCATACAGCAGTTCTGCATACCAAGTACAAGGTAAGTATTAATTGGTTACTAACAGCTTATTTTTAGTATAGCCGCTGTGCCAGACAAGCGTCGCGTATATACGGATATGTAAGCCGATACACTCATGGTATTGTTGGCAATTATGAAAAGCTTTTCACGATGGCGCATACGTATACAGTGCCAGACCGCCGGTTTATGCGGAAAGTATTAGGTATTCATTAAAGTGTACTGGAGGTGTATAAGATCGAGGTGGCGAGATGCATATGAGGTGTGTATTGGAGATGCATACATGGGTGGTGTATATGAGGTGGGTTTACTGGAGATTGTATAAGAGGTGGGTGTACTGGAGATGCATATGAGGTGGTTTACTGGAGGTGTACTAGAGGCTGGTGTGTGTACAAGAGGTGAGTGTACAGGAGGTGTAAAAGAAGTGGGTGACTGGAGGCGTATGTTGGTGTATAACTGGCTGTGCTATAGGTTGATTACTTGTAACATATACTTTATGCAATAGTTGAAAACTACACAACATGTCCGAGGTGGTGAATTGCAGTTTTGCTCGTGTAGCACTAAGGACAATTGTACAGAAGAATTTTATGCATGTTAGAACAAAGAAAATTGCCAAAAAAATTCAATTGGAGAAAGTAGCAAATGAATATAATAAACTGTTTTCAGAGTACCCAGAAATGATTCTTTCACAAAGCAAAGTGCTGAGGAAAACGTCCACAGTTCTATCAACCTTTAACAAGCGTTGGCATCCCACAACAATGAAGAAACTATATCTTCAAGCATTTTCTATTGACCAATGGAATACATTAGATGTAACCATCAAAAGCACACATCATGTACATAATTGCAAAGCATGTCTTTCAACACACCCATCATTACACAGAGCATTCCCATGTGCAGCTAATGCAGGCAGACCCAAAAATGCTGTAATAACTCTTGATGCCATTCAACTATCATCACCAGAAAGTTGTGTGGAAGGTGTTTTAAGTCAACTGGATTCAATAAGTCAAGAGAGATTTGGTGAGAGTGCCCAAGCCATTATTTGTAAAACTCAGCATCTAAGAATGATGGCTGTGCCATCCAGGTCAGAAAAAAGGAAGGAGCAGCGAAAAATAGTGCAAAAAACAAGAGCAGTAATTCAGAAGGCAATGGATGATACAACATTGCAAACTGTAATGGGACACAGAACTAGTTGGCGCAAGTATGATCTGGTTAGAAAAGAGGAAGGGTTGTCAAATGTTAGGAAGCGGAAGAATTCAAGTCAAGACCAACCTACAGTTAAAAAGCGCATTCATGGACATTCAATGGATAGTCTGACAATTGAAACAGTACAACTTCTTGATGAAGCCCGCACATGGTCAGCAGATCAGAAAGTAAACTGGTCAGAGTTGGCACGAAAATATGGTCTGCATCAGAAAAATGGTGGGCAAACAATAAAGGAGTTTCTTGCAGCCAATGGTGTTCCACTAGCAACCAAGACAATGGTCAGCAGGAGAGACAGGAGAAAATCAAAGAAACTGCCAGGAGGTATCTCATTTCCAATGAAGAAACCTTCTAGCTATCACAAGAAAAGTATATCTCAACTAGTAGAAACTGGCCAAATTCTTATGGGTAAAGAAGTTGTGGAAGAAGTGCATACAACATTTTCTGTAAGCAAGGATCCAGTTCCAAAAGTGGTTGAAAAATTGAGCAAATCCTACTCAAGACAAGTAAGACTGTTTGACATTCGAAAGAAAATGCTGGCATTACATGAAGAGCAAGGTTTAGTGAGGAACAGTAGTGATGAGTACATAGATGGTCTTACTGACAGTGAGGTAAGAAAAAGGTTGGAAGCTATTGGTGAGCATCATCAGGAAAGTGATGGTACAGAACTTCGAGAAAAGCTAAAGAAGGTAAGCAGACAACGAATGTTAAAAGTTTGGCATGACCACTCCACAGTCTCTGGACATGGGCTAATACTTGTACTGGTGTCAGGAATGTATGATCCAGCCTTTTACCACACACCTGATGAGATGAAATCCAAGACTGGAAAAGTTATTGATGTACAAGGCATTGTGGAATGCCCTGAGCTCCATATCATTGGAAGGTCAACTTCTACATTGAAAGACCAGCTTAAGTATGTAGAATGCAGGAAACAGTGTATGCTTGAAATGGGGGCTCCAATATCCTTGGCAAATGGAGTTGTTGTAACTGACATTGTTCGCTTCTTTCATGGTGATGGACCAGCACAGCAGTTTGAGGCTGGCCACTCTATTGGGGGAAACTACTGCTGTGTAGGGTGTGGTGCTCATTCCAGCTGTTTTGATGATGTGGTTCACAGTTGCAGGAGTGAAAAACACAATCTTCAATCCCGTCAAAACTTTGTGATCAAAGGACATGCATGGAAGAAGGGTGTAATGAGTCCTTTTGATAAGCTTACGGTTAGAGAGTTGAAAATGGAACTAGAAGTCCATGGTGTGAGCATTATGCATAAAAAAAAGGAAAGGCTAGAGGAAGATCTTGAAGATTTAAGAAAGGGAATTGTGAATGTGCCAGCATTGCTTCGAACCAATCCTGAAATGCCACTGGAATCCCTTTTTCTAGCTCAATATGAAGTGTGCCCAATTGAACCTCTTCATGATTTGAAAGGGCACTTCAGTAACATGATAGAGGAAACAATGTATCTAGCACCAGAAGAGGCACTACCTGAACTGCATAAGATACAAAATGCAGTTCTAAACAAGGATACATTGAGGGGTAGTGATTACAGGAAAGCAGTAATCCTAATGTTTAAAAAACTTGAAGAAATTTGTCCAGGATCAATGCTAACAAAGATCTACGAAACAGCAGTGCATAACTGCAAGCTTCTTTATGCTCCTGACACTAAGAGATCGCCCAAAACTGTGCTGTGTCTACACAACCTTGCATTTCTTCATGGAGTCTTATTTACACAGATCTTTGCCAATCCAAAAAGGTTAACCAGAAGGAAAGTATTTGGTCGATACTTTCATGCAATAACCACTCATTCACCTTTAGTTTATAGGATTGTCTGCCCAAGATCAATCAATACTGAACAGCATGAACGTGTATTTGGACAAATCAAAATACAGTGCTCTAATTGCATCTCCATTTGCTGAAGCACTTGCTTGATAGGTTTTATGGCACTGGTATTCTCCTTGAAAGACTGCTTCCTCATGCACAACTTATGCTTTGTGCTTTCATCGTGGGAAACCAAAGCATTTGTTCGCAGTCCTTCCAATTCTTTTCCAATAAAAAAACTGGATGATCTGAAAAACGCAAAAGCATATCTAATCTTAGGCAGGGTTGTTTAAAGTGCATAGCATAACCAATATGAGTTGTTTCTAGTACAGCTCACCTGTCAGCTGCATCTTTATATTCCTGACACACCTTGCAATACACAAGCGATTTTTCTTCATCGAATGCAACCCATGGCCATCGTAGTAGCCAAGTACCCTCTGGATCAAATACCCTTTCACGCTTCTCTTCTTCATACAACTTTCTTCTCTCTTCTCTATCCTTTTCCGTCATCCTTTTCTTTCGTGGTGGCTGCTTACCTGGGAAGCGGTCAGCAGCTGGAGGCATTAGACTGGACATGGCAAACCACGTGGTTTTGATTGTGGGCAGTTATTAAAATACGCTCCTGCTTAAGTGTGGAAGCTTAACGAAGCGTTCGCAAATGACGCATACACTTCCGTTAGGGGGGGGGGGGGGGGGGGGGGGGGGCTGTGTAAATGGTTGTGGTAGGTTAACCACAATGATTAATAGTTTGTGTAAGTGCTTCCTTGTAGGGATGAGTTGTAAAAATGGCAGGGCCTGTAAACAGCTTCATTTAACTTGCCCCTACGGGCCACTAATATAGTAATATAACTGGCCCGATGAGAATTTTTACTTGCGTTGGGCCAGCGGGCAACCGTTAATGTTGACCACTGGTCATATGGCTAGCCCCGTCTGGACAAGCGTCCGGCTCTAGGACACTGGTTCCAGCTTGTGACAAGCGTCAAACTGGACCTGTACAGCCTTGGGTTAGGGTGCCCCCCTATTCACCCGTGGGATACTCCTGCCTGGCCCCCTGTGGCAATCGGTCAAACATAATCACGGCGCTCGCTGGGTTGGGCTGTAGTTAATTTATATTTGTGCCTCTTAGGCTAAAACCAACTGCAAGAGATAGTTAAATAACAATGAAATAAGCATGCAGCTGGTTGCGCACGCATTATGTCACGCAAAGTAACGTGATATCTCGCGCGCAACTGTTCTCGTAGAGTGGAAATCGGCCACAAATTGCTGGAATCACGCGCAATGCATCACATAGAGGTGCGGCATCGGGCACGATGCATCACACAGAGCGCGCGATCGAGCGCAAAGTATCACATGGACTATACACGACTGCACTAGTCGTTAGAATTTTACGGCTGACCGTAATTTAGAGATCGTAGAGCAGAGGTGAGTGTGTTGTACACATGGAAGTTGCAACCAAACAGTTTTCTTCTTGTCATTTACTTTGGTGCCACAAATAGCTTTGCACACAAATATGCATGATGAAATGCAATATTGTGCAGATTGAGCACATTATCTGTGGATCGTTTTGACTCACTTGCATACAGTATCTTCACTGCAGTTTGAAATACTTTACATAGTGTGGAATCTGGTTGAATCCCTCTTATTATCAAATACATCCATATCATTGCCTGTATGTAATCACATCCTCGTAGTTGTCTTTGCTTAATACTGCTGTGGGGAGGGGGGGGGGGGGGGGGGGAATACTTTCTTTGATGACATTAGAAAAATGGCCCTTATTGTCGTGAAGGAGTTCCACTGGAGAAACCTCATAATGTGCAAGATGAAGTGATTCAGATGAGCGGGTCTGCAACGATGCTGGAACACTGACAATTCCCATTTTGAGTTCTTCAAAGCCTTTGTCCAGTTGCGGCTGTTTTTTGTGTTTGATATCAATGCCCCTTCTAGCGAGTTCTACTCGTAACTGCAATACTTAGTCTGTCAAAAGGGGCTGTGCTCTTTTTTTTTTCCCCAGGATGCTCCTTTCTATACAAATTCCTGTCGGACTTCTGTAACAATACACAAGGTCATCAAATAAAGTTGATTGTGCACCACAACCAAAGGAGCAATAGTTTCCTCCTATAGAATGACCTGTCTCTAACTGTTGTGCAGGGCCATGACCATGGAAAAAGCGAAGCACATCTGTAATTACCAGGCCTTCAGATGTGAATAGTTTGGTTCCCATTTGATGCATGCACTGTCTTCTGCATTCAATGAACATCCTCTAATCTTCAATGCTTGACATAGATCTTCCTACAATTGCAGCTCTGGACATTCAAATATTGCTTGGACTTTAACATTCATCCCTGTACGTAGAAATACTTCCTCTGCTGTAACATTGAATTTTGGGTCATAAATTGCAGATACCAGAACTAGTATAAGGCCATGGCCACATACACTAGAGTGGTCATGCCAGATTGTAAAATGCCTTGTGGTACATGTATATGTGATCTCATTCTGGTACTCAAAATTGCATCATACCAAGCCAAGATCTTTATGTTTTTGAAGTATTCGTTTCCTTACATCTTCAAGCGGAATCATTCTCATGTGTGTTTTAGTAATGGCAGTGATCACCTTCCCATTATCTATTTTGAAAAACTCACTATTCTTTTCCACAACTTCCTCTTCAATCAATTAAATGGAGAGAAGGTAGATACTCCTATTGAGGGTGAGAAAAAATTCAATTTAATATCAAATCCCAGTGTTATTGATTTGACCAAAGGTAAATGATAAGCCTGTTGTTGCACGGGCTAAACCTCTTACTACCTGCCAGAGTACAAGTATCATCAGATTGATGAACAGTGGCAACAGGAAAAGTGCAGACAACTTAACCTTGTATATGCTCATGCAAATCACTTTGTTGAGCCTGGTGGCCCTAATGTTATTTTGAAACATCCTGATCTCAGAACTGTGGTGAAAGGTGTAGGTGATGAGAACTGCCTGTTTAAGTGTTTTTCATACATCTTGACAGGATCGCAAGACCAACATTTGGCTTTACATATCACAATTGTTGCACACATGAGAAGCATAGCACATTTACTGGAAGCATGTCCAAACGTGTGTGTAATAGACTGTAACAGACCTACTGATATGATGTCATGTGTTGCACAAGCGTATGGAGTGTAGTCCTTTTTCTTGGTGTGCATTGTCGTGTAACTTGTGTCTGTTGTATTGAAGTATCAAGAGACTGTTACAATTGGCGTAGTCGACAGTATGTCGGGTTCGGAAGAGAAAACTGACTGATGCCTTTTGAGCGGAGGTAAGAAAACATGGCCCAGTGGCTCAACCAATTGAGTTCTTTAGTAATGAGGATTGGAGTACCTGGATAAGGGAGTTCATGAGCTTTGCATAACTCTATCAATGGGACGACTCTGATAAACTGGTGTGGTTTGACTGCAAGCTTATCAATTTGACACATTACATCCAATGTGTTTAGAAGGAAATATTGTGTAAAGCAAGTATAGTTTTTGGCATTCTGTTGTCATCCCGGAGTATAGTAGATGGCTCAGTTCTGCTGCAGTCCTGAACAGTTCAACATACTCCTTGTCAAATGTATTGCCTCTGAATTTGATGTAAAGTAGAACAATTGCTTTCCTATAATTAGAACATCTAAGGGTACTCTTACATAGAATGGTTGTTTTCACTTTTTGCAACTCTGCAAGTGCACTGCCTGTAAGCAAGTGCTCTGTTTGTGATGAAATGCTGAAGTAGTTGATACTGTGTCTGACATGTATGGCATTGCTTTATGGTGTGTCCTGCTTGTTGTACTGATATTAGTTTCTTCCACTCAGCAATTGAACATGTCTTCATAAAGTCGTTCTTTTTCTCCTGCAGATGCCAGTGAGAGTTGAATGTTGCTAGCAACTTTATGACTGTTGATGTCGATGTCCTCAGTTGCATCGAAGGTGAATTCTTGAAAATCGATCAATATTCCTGCATCAGCTGTGCCATTGCTTTCGGAGGAAAAGTTTTTGCGACACTTTTCCGAACCATGAGATTATCAAATTTATCATGATAATTGAATTGTTTCGTAATCCCAGTACTGGTAAATTAAAAGATGAAATAATATTAGTTGTGGATAATGAACTATCTGAGCAACCTTCTAGCCCAATGGTACAAATGCTTTTAGTTAGACTGTTGAAGTTTCTTAAACTTAAAATAATTGTTCACGTGTCTTTTGCTGAATATCATTCAAGGAGGAATTTTGTTGAAAGAGTACGCTCAATAGAAAATTTCGCATTGTCTCAACATGGACCTTTTGATAGTAAATTGGTATATAAAAGTAAGGAGAACATGGAAGCCATGGCTAGAGAAGTGCCGGAATGTTTGAATGCTAGTCAGTATCCGAAAAAACCCTTGCAATGTGTTAGAGATTCCAGTACAAAACTTTATATTTAATGATGATGAAATTCAGAAGATTCTTTTCACTGACAGAGGAAGAAAGATGAAAGATGTTAACTCCACCATCATATTGTAATTACAGCCCTGTAAAGAACTAACAATTTGATAATTTAACTATAACAGGGAATTCCCTTTTTCCCACCTCAGTAAAGTTTTCTCTCCATCCTAATATGGTTATTCTGGGGTCCCCTTTGGGAGATCTGATTCACATTTCTAGGTTTATCGCGGAGAGAAATGCAAACTCTAAGGTTCTACTCAAGGCGGTAACGGAAGTTGCCAATATTGTTCTTCATATGGCATTCTCACTTTTACGCTTGTGTGCAAGTTTTTGCAAGCACGTTCATCTGTCACGCACCACTCCCCCAAGCCTCTGTTCAGATTCCTTGAAGTTTTGTGATGACGAGGTTCGATCTTGCCTCTCCTCATGTCTAGCTGTAGACATCCCCGATCCCAATTGGACTATGGCTCAACTGAGTCCCAGTATGGGAGGTTTTGGTCTTTGTTCGTTATCAGGGCACTCCCCTGCAGCTTTCATCTCCTCTTTGGCTGCTTCGGGGTTTGGTAATCTTGACAACGTTCACTTGCAGCAGGCAGTTACCCGTTTCAACTCTCAGGTGTCTCCCCAGGATGCTATCACAATTGAGGCGATACTTGCTTCTCCTCCACCTCAAAGTAGCTTGTCTAAAAAGGTAGATGGGCTCGCTTTTTCAATCTTTACTGTCCTCCTCCTCCCAAGTTAATAAGGCACGTCTCCTTTCAGTTTCAGCCCCCTTTGCAGGTTCTTGGATATCTACTATTCTCTCCCCAGGTTTGAACTTACATTTGGATTCAGCAGAATGTCAGATGGCTCTCAGATGGTGGCTTGGTCTGAACACAGCAGGAGGTTCCAGTTGCCCTTTTTGCCCGGACACAGTCCTTGACCCCCTTGGACATCGTGCAGTTTCTTGTAGGCATTAAGGTTTCGTGGTCACTCGGCACAACCTCCTGCGTGACATCCTGGCAGGTTTCTGTCGCCGGGCTCACCTCTCTGTGAAGATAGAGGTCGGTTACAGCTTGAGCAGGGAGAACATCAACTCTCGCCCAGCAGACATCCTTGTTCAGAGTTGGGACAGAGGCCACCCGGCTGCTTTCGATGTCACTGTCACCTCACCCCTTACATCCTAAATATATCTAGTATTTACGAGGGAGCAGCTGGTCGTGTTGTTGAAGCCAGGAAACACACAATCAATGATGCTAAGTGCCAGGATTTGGGGTCGTTGTGCATTCCTCTAGCAGTGGAGACGTATGGCAATTGGGGGAAGGAGGCACACGAAGTTTTAAATCGTCTCGCATCGATACTTGCCTTTGGTCAGACCAGCGATAAGTCAGGCCTTCTGTTGGAGATATACAGCCATGTAAATATGTCTCTCGTCAGGTCTATTGCCAGGTCCATCTTGGGACGAGCTCTAGTGTAGGTATAAAACATAGGATAGAACAGTTTTAGTGACAATAAAAATAGTAATTCTGTATATCTTGTCTTTAATCAATAATGAATGTGTAAAACATGGAATTTAGATGTCTCCTTCACAGGTTCATATAATGAAGATAATAATTTGTTGAGGAATAAGCATGAAGATATTAATTTGTCTCATGTCGATAAGTATACTATGTCTTGTATCCAGTGATGCAGGAGCATCTCGCTACAGTTGGTGTCAGAAGTGGGATGGACTGGGAACGACGGCCTATCTGATTCAGCACTCGTCCTCCACCTCTATATGCCGCAGGAATGAACTTCAGGCTGTGGATAGAAAGGGTGGAGCTGTACATGCGGGAGGCAGGAATTTCCAAAGGCAAGAAAGGTAAGGTGATGGTCTCCTGCTTGAAGACGAGCCTTTCCAAATCGTGAGTCAGCTGGGTCTTTTGGGAGACGGTACGGTGGACTACGCAGCAGCCAAGACTTGCCTCTTGAAGCAATTTGCTCCGGTTGGGTTAGAGTAGGAGTGGCATACGCAAATACATATGGCTAGCCAGAGCCTCGGAGAGTATATTGTAGTTTGCCAGCAGGCTGTGCTCACTTGCTGATAAAGCATATCCTTCATGGACGTCAGAAAGACACTTAGAGGTTACCCACAACCGATCTATTCAGGGTATACTTTCTCATTCCATACAGTTGAAGCTGCTCATGGAAGAACCAGGTACCTTGGTGGAGCTGTGACTCTTGTGTGTCGGCTTCAAGTGGTGGAACATGCTCAAAAGCAGTTTAAGACTGTCAAGAATGCCAGCACTAGCACTGCACATGTACCCAACTGGGATAACTGTGAGGAACCAGGTAGTTCATGTGCAGTACCCTCTTTTTCCTCGATAGAGAAACTGTCATCACAAGTGGAGCAGTTGACAAAGACAGTAACGGAATTGATGGCGCAATCAAAGGAACAAAAGAAGCCACTGTAAAGTAGGCAAATCAAATGTTGGACTTGCAGACAAGCTAGTCATCAACGCGACTGCCTGCTGAGGAAGCCGGGTGTTCAATAGAGGAAGGGTGCAATGGGGTACACTTCACGCACACTTACAGTGAATGAGTTTGTAGAGGGTCACCTAATTTCTATGTTGGCAGATACGAGTTCATCAGTCACTCTTTTACACAAAGAGGTTTGGGATAATGTGCTGTGCAGACAAAATGGACTTGTCCCTTCCACGGTACCTATTATGGCAGTGAATGACGAGCATTTAGCAGTAAGTGGTGAGGCTGATGTACTCTTACAGGTTAGACAACATCAGACAAAGTATAAGGTCCTTGTGGTGGATGACATGTCACAGCAGTTCATACTGGGGACAGACTACTTGGAACCATAGCAGTGTGTCATAATTCTCAACACTGGAACATTAACAGTTGGTATGGATTCTCATTGTGTTTCATTGTATTCCAGCAAACAGCTGTCTGTCTGCCATGTCATTGGATGCTATAGCACAGGACGTGGATCCTTTGGAGAACGTGTCTATGGGCAAGGCTTCTATGCAAATAATATACATTTATGTGCAATTTGTCAATCAGATATTTCCAAAAAATGATATAGTTTAAATATTGTTTACATCCCAAGAAAGTTACGAGAGTTGGGTGTAGATTTTGGTGCATGAGAGAGTTTCTGAAGGATATGTTTTAAATGTTCATTTGCATATTGAATAATTTGCAATGCAGTTTACATTCTGGTCAGTGCTAACTAAAGAATCTTCTCATGATACAACTAAAAGCAGTCTGTTCCATCCTTCTCCCCTGTGTGACAGAGATGTATTTGACAGGTGTCGCAAAACCAATATGTTTCCTTTCTCCTCTTGTTCTTTGTACAGTACACTTCCATTTACTTATCCCCTTTTTGCTTGCAGACCTTTTCTTTATAGGGTAGTGCTTTGGTAAATGCAATTATTAATTATGCATCGCATTTATGCACCTACAGCCGGTAATCGGTTAAGCACATGGGGTTTATCAAATTACTGATACTGCTCCCTCTGATCCCCCTCAGACTTCTTCCCCAACAGAGGTGAATCAGTACGCTTTGAATTTGAGAACAATTCCTTCCTAAAAAACCTGTGAAGCGTGGCATCAAGATATGGTGTTTAGCAGACAGCAATAATGGGTATGTGCACAACTTCAATGTGTACATAGGGATAGGAAGTGATTCTAGTGAGGCTATAGAGTGGTGCTGATGTTGTCAGATCATCAAAAATACTAGAATTACCACCTATATTGTGACAAGTTGTTTACTTTCCAAGCCTGTTCATGCAGATACTGAAAAGGGTACCTATGTACAGTACCAGTCAGAAAAAAGTTTCCGACCGTAGAGTATTTTTTCTACGGTACTACGCTAAGCACGTACAGTACTAAGCGTACCACGTTATTACGCTATGCTACGCGTAGCCAGAGGATATGGCGCCGCGCGCAATACGTCTCTACGCTAACTATGCGTAGTAGTAGCGCAGCTCAGAGCAATGTGTTCCCATGACGACGTGGCGCGGAATGTTTTTGCCCATGCGCGTCATTTGTTCGTAGCTGCTGGTCATAGGAATACCGCGCGCAAGTCACTGCGCGTACTACAGCTTACACATTAATGTAAGCGGCCAAAATTTACTACGCGAACTACGCTGGACAATGTTTACGCGAACTTCGCTACTCAGTACGCGTAGCTACGGTCTCACTCTACGATGCTACGCTACAATAATTAAAGTACGCGTAACGTAGGGAAACGTTTTTCTGACTGGTACTGTATGTGGTATGGTAAGACAGAATAGCAAAAGCTTCACTACTGCTTTGAAAGTGTCTGGCAAAGGGGAAAATGCAGGTGCAAAGCTTGGACTAGTGGACAGGGATGACACAACAGCAAGGCAGCAGGGACAATTGGTAGCTACATCTTGGCTAGACAATAAGGTCGTTCCTGTGCTTATTATTACCAAATAGCAAGTACAACGTAAAGTACCTCCTACTAATCACAGTGTACATCAGGGTACAATATGCAGCCAACACCGAGTATGTCACCTTACAACATTCCAAGTATTCAACCTCCAACAGCAATGCCAATGGTGCAGTTGCTATCACAGTCCCCAGTCCGTGGACTGACTGCAGTGGCGCAGCCTTATTTAGTATCTGCTTCTGCCAGCTACAGGTACCTACAGTGTACATGTAACAGTTTGCCTTGTGTTCATATTTGAACTCCATGGTTCGTCTAGTCACAGGGGAACAGTACACCATGGGTGTCACCCTACAATATTCCAAATACATGTCTGCAACTTCCAACAGCAATGCCAATGGTGCAATTGCAAACCCTTCCCAAGCCAGTGGAGTAACTTATTCAGTATCTGCTTCTGGCCAGGTACAGTACAACTACAGGTATAATACCTAACAGCTTGCTTCTGTGCTCATCTCGAAACCACCTACTAATCACAGGGTTCACCAGGAGTCAATATGCAGACAAGTGTGACACCGCACCACATGCCTGTTTGTGCAGCACAATTGCCTCTACTTCCTCGGCAACTTCTGAGTCAATTAGCAAGTACTGACGACACAACGACGTACGTGACTGCTCCCACACCACTTTCTATGCCTGCTGTACCCATTGAAAAACAGTTTCCATCATCAGCAATAAGAAGGGAAGGGTTGGTGAGTGTTGAAGTGGTGTTGGCGCAGAACACAAAGTTGAAAGGGGAAGGAAAGGCTCAGACACTTGCTCAAAAGCTAGCTAAACAATGTTTGTTTGGGGAAGAAGTTTTGAAACTATGCACTCCATTGGGAATCTCCACATTACCGGCTCTCCCAAGTGCTGAACTGATGCAATGGAAATCCATTATGTTACAGCAATTCCCACAGTAAATACTATTTGCAGGATTTTGTCGGACGAGCTCATCATTTTTTAATTGCTTCCCAATGTTGCAACTGGCTGCGCGTTTATTAGTCATGCTGTTCTTATGAAAGAATTTAGAACGTTGGTTTCCAACGTTTTAATACAATGTGTCAATACGTTATCGCAGTTCTTAACGCCACAGTGACATCATCCATTTCGCTGACACATTTAACATGCTAATAGGTTGTCAAAGTTCTCCAAAATGTAGCGGCAACGGTAAGTTCCTAGAACTGCAGTCCTCACACCGTGCGATGGCAACGGCGTTTGAATAAACGTAAAGTTTTATTTGACCATTACTGTACATATATTTGTTACAAGATTCTGGCAACAGCAGTTGATATCAATGTCAGAAAAAAAAAACAAGTGCCAAAATGCGGTGGCATCCAATTACGATTCGGTGTTTATCATTACGGCATAAGTAAGTGTACTTACAAAGTATGTATGCAATATTACTGATTTCAGGGAATCAAGAATTCTGACACTGCCATTACAGTATACGGGCAAGACTATGTGAAAGCATCTTGTAGCTTTACGGTGGAAGGGAGACAAAGGCATTGATGAGAAATATTCTCAAATCTCCTCCAAAAAGAGATACCGAAGTGTGGATTATAGTTTTTAAATAGCAACTGCAGCAAGCCTTTTAGGAATGGCTCCCAATAAATAAATGGCATGCTTTTTAGGAGACCGTTTGAGACGCTCCATAAAGGTCGGGACACGCTATCTGTTAAATGTGAAGGTATAACTACTAACATTATGAAGTTGCCAGTAGAAAACTCGCATCACTTGTTAAGCTACACTGTATAGCTGATGGATTTTCAAACGATTTTCATGTCGAATATAAGAAGCCACTGTTAAGATGCCTTCTGAACGTTTAGAGTACCATTTGAAAGCCTAATGTAACGTTGATAACAGTAAAACAAAACGGGAAAGGGTTGTTGGGGCATTTGGGACCATTCAATCTTCAAACTGCACGATTGATAGTTGCTTTGCATTTGTAATATCAATCGGTGTAGCCCAATGCTTAGTCAGTCTTCTGTTGCAGATTAGACAAAAAAGCCACTCGGGATCAAAAGTTATAATCAAAATGTCAGCTAGTAACATTTAAAAAACTCAATTCCGGCACCCAACAATGCAACGGAGAAATTGATTTATCGGTTAACCGTAGCAGGGATGGATTACAGAGTAAAATGTTATAATTTTGTGATCGATGAGCATGCCATATTTAAATTCAGTCATAACATTGTCATTGGGAGAGTATAGTATTGGCTTCACAGCTTCTTTCAGACATTGTTAACATCCAACGCAGACTGGAGAATACAGATGTTTCTGCAGTTAGTAGTCTTAGTTTGTGAGTACTGTTGCCAGTGCCAATGAACGTTGCCAAAACTCCTCCTACAGCTTTACCACAACATTTGGATAGACTATCAGATTTGCTTTGAACTATTTCAATGTACTTCAGTGAAGTGAAGAGAAACATTATTCGGATTATACCTTCACTCACTAAGCAATCCAGAACAATATGAGCTGGTATGCATGTGATCACTAAATACAGAGAACCAAGAGAGGCTATTTGGGCAAAGTCGTAGAATAACTGAACGCACCAGCAATAAAAATTCATGAAATGTAATACAGTATAGGTCAATAAAAAGTTAGGACAACAGAAATTTTTACGAACGTAACTTAATGTACTACTTTCGTAATGGAATATCTTGCCTTCCGTCCAAACAGTAACAGATTACGTTCTATACAAATGAACCACATAGCGATGGAAATGGACATGTGTTTCATGTCTTGTTCGCAAGGCAGGTGCTTTATTTTAGTGCCGGATTAATTCACAAACAACAAATCAGTTTGCAGTGCGCCTTTTACACGTCCTTAGATCCATTACAAACTGTTGCACACGGTCTATACCCCTATATAACGGAATTGACAGAATTCATCGCCATAAGATTTTTAGTACCACAGCGCAGTGACTCTACGTGTGGCCCTAATGGAAACAGGTTAGTCTTTTTTTCGTGCCGCAGTTTCTTTTTAGTGCCATCGCTTGTGTTCGAAACGTACAGTTGTACCATCTTATCCTCTGGAATGAAGAGGATACAGTATCTATTGTAAGAGGCAGCAACATCACTCCCCGCAACAGGGTGATATCGTTGCAGGCGCATTACGCGCGGGAGGAATGTAAACAAGGGAAGAGTTTTGGCTTCAGGTAAACTGCATTAAATTTCGATAAACCACACTCATACCGCACGATGCAAGAGGACGTGGTGTGCTGCCAGCAGTGCTCAAAATAGCGGTCGGACATCGGTCAATTTCCGATCAATTTGCGCGTATGACCGCGCAACTTGAACTAAAGCCAGTCACTTGGACCGACCATCCATTTCATTGTTATTGTTAATACAATCATAGCGATAAGTTATCGTAGCAGTAACGTTATTCATGATACACGTAGCAATGATAACATAATGGTTGTTGCAGCTGTTAGTGAATACTATTTATTTACCGCTGCCATTGTAAAATGGACGAAGAGAGTTTGGTGCCCGATGCAAAGAAGAGCAAAGTGACGGTTAACACATTCAAGAAGTGGAAGACAGAGATGGACAAAGAGCATCAAACGGTTAAATGGCTTGAATGTGACTTCGAAATGGTAGGTACGAAAAGGATAGTGAACAAACTTCGTTGCGTAGTGTGTGCAAAATACAAGGAGTGGATCTGTTGTAGACGGAATTACAGTGATCGTTGGGTTGTTGGTGCGGAGTCTGTACGTAACAGCAACATTCGGGATCATGCGGTTTCCGATCAGCATATTCATGCCATGAATTTGCTGAAGCGGGAACAGGGCAAAGTACCAAGTTGCTCGCACGCGCCAATAGCTCAAATGCTCAGCGCGATTCCTCAACTAGAAAAGGAGCAGATAAAGCTAAAATTCGACATTGCTTACTTTTTAGCTAAAAAATTGTCTTTTGCAAAATTTCCGAAGCTCTGTGAGTTGGAGGCTCGTCATGGAGTTTCCATAGGTAATGCATACACCAATGATATCACTTGTAGCACCTTCACGCACTACATTGCAGAGTCACAACGCCAGCAAGTTAAGGAAACAATATTACAGGCTAAGTTCTTTTCCCTGTTGATGGATGGGTCCACTGATAAAGGGAATGTAGATGATGAGATGTTCATTGTGGTTTGGTGTGATACCAATGGAGAGGATGAGCTGATTCACATGTAAAAAATGCATACATAGAAGAATGTCCGACCAAATCTGACAATGGCAGACCAAATCTATTTTTAGCCTGCCAAATGTCCGATCAAAGTTTAGACCTTATTTTGAACACTGTGCCAGGAGCTGACGCTCACGCGCAAACCTTGCCTGTTGGTGCTGAAGCAGCTTGTGGACGAGCAGCCCGTGCAGGTGGGCACTAAGGGATCGTATGTGTGGTTCAGGCCCAAGATTGTGTTCCTCACGTCTAACGTGGGGCCGGCCAACTTATACAAGGACGAGTATGCGTCGGACAAGCCGCGCTGGCCATCAGGTTCCACCTAATGGAGTGGAGGCACTGGCAGTTCGACGGCGAGGACGCGCAGATGACGGAACTAGTGCAAGTGGTGTCCGAACTGTTAGATATATAAGCGATCGCGTCAGCACACACACCATTTGCGCGACGAGACATGTCAGGCACAGAGGCCACCACCAACGAACCCACGGCAAAGCGCACGCGCATCGACAACCAAAGTGACTCGCAAGGTGAGGCGGATGGCGCTGAGGTGTCGGACGGGGTGAGGGCCAGGGTCGTGCGCCTCAAGAGTGACGGCAAGGAGCTGGTCACGGGTAGGGCCGTGCGTTGGGGGGGGGGGGCAAGTACGGACTGGGATGGGAGGTGCACCGCCTGCCAAGGTGCAAGCTCAACAGGACTGAGGACAGGTGGCAGACGCCGCTGGGGGATGGCATCGGACTGTACTACAGCGAGCCGAATGCGAGCACGAGAGAGATGTGACATCCTTACCTCAACTCTTACCACTTATGAAGCCTACATTTTTCGAGAGAAGAGAGTTATTTTAAATGATAACCTACAGCTGAATCAATTGTAAAAAAGTATCCTGTATTAGCTTTTGCTGTTGGGGTAAGCGTGCCTAGTAATGTAAAAACATATTGATATGAGTACTTATTTCTGTTGTACAGATATTTCATGAAATGGATTGCATTGAGTTGAAAATGATTGAAAAGTGGGAAAACTGTGTTCAGAAGATTTTATCCATGGGAAATGAAAGGACTTTAAACATTGTTGAAAGAATCCCCTCAGCTGGTAAGGAATCACACTGTATCACCTTTTCTTTCTTTATATAGGCTTTGAAAGCATTCAAGCATTTTTAACTCTGTGTTATTTAACTCTTTGACCGTCAATTGTGCGTAACGTAATAATTATTCCACCGCCAGGGCTGTTTTGAATAATTTGACAGTTATGGCGTCTCTTAAGAGCGGCTGTATTGCGCTCGTGTTACACGCGATCCTGTGTTGATCGGTTGTTATTTCTGTTATGAAAGGTATGGATTGGCTTTTCTGATGTGAAATGTAAAGCTATTTCACCAGGTTGACTTTTTTCTTCGTGGCTGTTTTCTTTCTAACATTCGCTCCAATGTGACCGCCGACTTTCTCAACTCTTTTTTGCTATATCAGAGGCAATTTTGCAAGGTTAGTTAACCACGTCCCTTGTATGCTTTTAGCGCCTTCTAGTCCCTCTGGCTTGGTATGATTTGTTTTGCGGAATGGCTACTATTACAAGGGCGGCCATTTTACATTGGGTGTGTCAGTAAAGATTTGTATAAATTGCCATGGTGGTTTATGGAGCAAGGTCTATGTTTATGCACAGGATACGTCTGGGCTTAATGGCGCATAGCCTTGTCAGTGGTGTGGTGTGTGTTGGTGTGTGTGTGCATATGTTGTGTGCACTTGCATGTGGTGTGTGTGTGTGTGCACACCACCCCTCCTGTGTTCTACCAAGGCTTTGCACACCACCCCTCCTGTGTACATGGTGTATGTGCCTTGTGTGTACATGGTGTGTGTGCCTTGTGTGTACATGGTGTGTGTGCCTTGCGTGTACATGCTGTGAGTGCCTTGCGTGTACATGGTGTGTGCGCTTGGTGTGTACATGGTGTGAGTGCCTTGTGTGTACATGGTGTGTGCGCTTGGTGTGTACATGGTGTGTGCGCTTGGTGTGTACATGGTGTGTGTGCCTTGTGTGTACATGGTGTGGGTGCCTTGTGTGTACATGGTGTGTGTGCCTTGCGTGTACATGCTGTGAGTGCCTTGCGTGTACATGCTGTGAGTGCCTTGCGTGTACATGGTGTGTGTGCCTTGTGTGTACATGGTGTGTGTGCCTTGTGTGTACATGGTGTGTGTGCCTTGTGTGTACATGGTGTGTGCGCTTGGCGTGTACATGGTGTGAGTGCCTTGTGTGTACATGGTGTGTGTGCCTTGTGTGTACATGGTGTGTGTGCCTTGTGTGTACATGGTGTGTGCGCTTGGTGTGTACATGGTGTGTGCGCTTGGTGTGTACATGGTGTGTGTGCCTTGTGTGTACATGGTGTGGGTGCCTTGTGTGTACATGGTGTGTGTGCCTTGCGTGTACATGCTGTGAGTGCCTTGCGTGTACATGGTGTGTGTGCCTTGTGTGTACATGGTGTGTGCGCTTGGTGTGTACATGGTGTGAGTGCCTTGTGTGTACATGGTGTGGGTGCCTTGTGTGTACATGGTGTGTGCGCTTGGTGTGTACATGGTGTGTGTGCCTTGTGTGTGCCTTGTGTGTACATGGTGTGAGTGCCTTGTGTGTACATGGTGTGTGTGCCTTGTGTGTACATGGTGTGGGTGTCTTGTGTGTACATGGTGTGTGTGCCTTGCGTGTACATGCTGTGAGTGCCTTGCGTGTACATGCTGTGAGTGCCTTGCGTGTACATGGTGTGTGTGCCTTGTGTGTACATGGTGTGTGCGCTTGGTGTGTACATGGTGTGAGTGCCTTGTGTGTACATGGTGTGGGTGCCTTGTGTGTACATGGTGTGTGTGCTTGGTGTGTACATGGTGTGTGTGCCTTGTGTGTACATGGTGTGTGCGCTTGGTGTGTACATGGTGTGAGTGCCTTGTGTGTACATGGTGTGTGTGCCTTGTGTGTACATGGTGTGTGCGCTTGGTGTGTACATGGTGTGTGTGCCTTGTGTGTACATGGTGTGGGTGCCTTGTGTGTACATGGTGTGTGTGCCTTGTGTGTACATGGTGTGAGTGCCTTGTGTGTACATGGTGTGTGTGCCTTGTGTGTACATGGTGTGAGTGCCTTGTGTATACATGGTGTGAGTGCGTGTGTGCACATGTGTTATGTTAGTGCTTGTATGTGTTATTGGTTCTAGTGTGATGTATGTGCTATCCACCACATTTACCTACTCAACTCCTTCATTACCCTAGCTTACACAGTCTATGCTGCATCATCATTGTCTGTCCTTATAAGGTAAGGAATATATATTGCACAACCATAACTCATAATAATGTCAATGTTGACTGTGTACAATGTTACATTATAGGTAGCGTTCCGGGTCCACCTTTGTGTGGTATAGTTCAAAGCATGGTACCACGCACATGGGTAGATTGCATTGCTTGCATTTGTAGGATGTTGTCTTGCGTCCCTTCCCCTTTCGGTTAGAACACACAGCACAGTTATGTTGTTCTCTTTTTCCTGTGGGGTTAGAGTCATACATAGCTATGAAGTGACGCTCTGTTAGCCGGGCAGCTGTTGGTAGTCCACATTTATGAGGTCCACTCTGCACATGTTCATTTGGTGGGGTATGTGCTGCACCAGCATCCACTAGCAGCTGTTGTGCCAATTCTATCCTAAACCTCTGGTGTGTGAGAGGCTTTTGCTTCACTTGCTTTGTATGTAATGCATACAGAATGTATGCATTTACAATCGCCATTTCAATCAGATGGAAAAAGCCTCTTTTCCACCATTTCTTACTTCTATGACTGAACCCATAGTAACTGGTCAGTTGGTCATGGCGGTCAACTCCATTCATAAAATGGTTGTATTGGTCAATGCAAAGTGGTTTAGAAACAATTTCCACCCCACCTGTTGCTTCACCACTTCTCCTACTGATGGGCACCATACTATCATCATGTATGGTGCTCAGCATTGCCACTGCCCGTTTGTCCATCCACACCATAGCTAGGCTTTTTCCAGTTGTGCCACTAACCATTGTGTGCTTTTTCATCTTGCGTTTGGATTTGATGATTTGTGGCAAGCCCTTGCGATTGAGGCGCAAGGTGCCACATGCCCCAAACCCTTTGGAATGCAGGTCATCAAATAGTGCTGGGCTGCTGTACCAATTGTCAAGATACACATGGTGCCCTCTATCTTCAAGTCCTTCAAGCAGTTTGAGGACAACCGCATGCCCAAGTCCCTTGCCGTTCAATTCAAGTGAGTCGTCTTTGCCTGTAAATATTATATGTGCATTAGAGGTACTGTACACTTATGCATTCGTCTTACCAGTGTACAGCATCCAGTTCCGTACATAACCTGTTGCAGAATCCGCCAACACAAAAGCCTTAAGTCCCCACTTGATAGGCTTCTTTGGATTGTATTGGATGAAGCCAAGCCTCCCCTTGAACTTGATCATCGATTCGTCAATGGCTAGTTCCCGAGCAGGTATGTACACTTGCTGGCAGTTTGCTACTACAGAATCCACGAATGGACGTAGCTTGTACAGCCGATCATGACCAACACAACCTTTCTTTATGTAGTGGCTGTTATCATTCAGGTGGAGAAACTTCATCAATAGACCAAACCTGTTGCGTGTCATTGTTGATGAGATGGCTCTATTTTCAAAAGGCCAAGTGGTGCGCCAGTAGTCTTCAATACTGGGGTAACTAAGTATACCCATAGTTATGAAAATTGATATCAACTTTTTCACCTCACAGGTGTCAGTGGGTTTCCAGGCTTGTACTCTTGAAAATGTTCTGATTTCATGGCTTGCTATGAACTGATCTGCATACAGATTAGTTCGGCTGACTATCAGGCCCAAGATGTCATCGTCAACTATCAGCTGGAAGAAATCCAAGATTTTTTTGCCATTCATGTCTTGTGTTAACCCTGGAGTTGATGTGTACAGTGGTATGCTTGTGCGCGCGTTCCTTCTAGCTTCCAGCTGAGGGTCATCTACCACCACTTCCATATCATCTACCTGTTCAGGGTCATCCACCACTTCGCGGTCATCCACCACTTCCGGGTCATCCACCGCGTCGAAAAGAGTAGCTGTTTCCTCATCTTGCATGCACCCTACGTAACCCTCAAATTCATCTTCGCTGAGCTCATCACCGTTGTCGTCATCAATATCAAGCATGTCAAGAACTTGAGTTATGCTGAACCCGCTACGATTACGCACAGCCATTTCAACGCTGACGTACTAGTACTATGTGTGTATTTGCGGCTGCTTGAACCGCTAAAACCGGTGCCGATAGGTATTCTCATGTTTCAACCGCCCAAAACATGTAGTTCTAAATGTGACTAAATACTCGTAAACTTTTCGTAGTCGTAAAGCTAACTGTTACCCAAAAGAGCCGTTGCTACTTGTGCGTGCATATATATATGCACACGGCGGTTAACGCGAGTTAATTTTTGTGCATATATATATGCACTTGGCGGTCAAAGAGTTAACTGGTGAAAAGGGAATGAAAAAATGTTTGCATAATTCACATGAGGTAAGCTTTCTGTAAAGATTGAAAGTGAATTAATAATGTTACATATAATCTATTCCAGAAAAGTTTGAAATTTAAAACGATATATATAAAAAAGTTGATTCCATTCAGCCATTTCTTTTATGGAATACATATGACGACATTTGCTACTTAGTGGCTGAAAATCATTGTAAACTGAAGCCGAATGATGTGTATCTCACAACATTGTAAATGTCACGACGTCGTAAAGTATCTCATGACGAAAAGAATCTACGACTTCGTAGCATATCTCACGTCGTAAAAAATCTCACGACGCCGCAAAAAAAACACTCGCGACGTTGTAACACGATCTTATGACGTCCTAAAATACACTTACAACGACATAAGGTTCTATGACGTCCTGAGACTCTCCCAGAGGTCGTCTTCAAATTTTGTTACTGATGGCTTGCCATACGCACACCGTGCATATGACGGTTGACTTGCTGCTGTCCGACTCGCCGCTCAGCCATTTTCTGCACCTTTTGTGCTTGCCCGTCTCGGGCACGGGCCTCGCTCCCATGATGAGGCGGTGCATTGTTGTGTTGTATCCCACCACCGGGAATCGCTCAAACACCTCCATCTCTGTGGCCTTTGGCTTCTCGATCCAGAACGCCTTTATGTCCTCCACCGTGACCTTGGTCTTCTTGCTGCCATTCTCGATGGCTTTTGGGCCTGTACCTGCAGTATCGAGCGTACTGCAGCGTGTTGTTCATGTGTGATACCAAAAGGTATAAAATTGATGTGTTATATACATGCTGTAAAGAATGTAATATTTAGGGAAAATGTTGTGCCATGCTCCTTCTGCCAGCAATTCTTCAGTCAATGGAAATTCAAGTAGGGTACAATAGATGTGTGCCATCCAATTCCATCAGTGCCCACACCTACAGCTCTACCAGTGCCCACACCTACAGTTCTACAAACAGCTCTTACCAGTGCCCACACACCTACAGTTCTACAACTCCTACAGTTCTACAAACAACTCTACCTGTGCCCACACCTACAATTCTACAAACAGCTCTACCAGTACCCTCACCTACAGTTCTACAAACAGCTCTCCCAGTGCCCACAGAAACAGCTCTACCAGTGGCCACAGGTACAGCTATATATTTTTCCAGTTTTTCATCACCCATATCTAGAACTCCATCACAGCTACCACCACCGTAGTAGTACATTTGTACCCTAAGTATGTGACAGAGAGCAAATTGCACACACTGGCATTAAAACTTGCAGTTGAATCGTATTTGGGTTGCCTGTAATGGCACAATGCACAGCATTAGAGTGCACAGGTTTTAAAGAATTATCCTATTGTGTTAGTCAGATGGGCAAAGCAGGGTGTGGCCATAACAGATGAGTACTATATGGGAATAAGGCGCCAGGCTATAACATACCTTGGTGACTATAACAGATGGGCACTATATGGGAATAAGGCGCCTGGCCGTTACATACCTTGGTGTGGCCGTAACAGATGGGCCGACATCAAACCACCATTCTCGTACGTAGTGCTAATAGCCATGGCGATATCGCAGTCGCCCAATAAAATACACACCTGTGGAGAGATAAGCAACTAACTATATGGGAATAAGGCGCCTACAAGGGATTAGTTGCTAACTATGACCCTATCTGATGTCCACCAGGGACTAGTTGCTGTTTGTCTGGCCGCTTGCATGACCCTATCTGACGCCTATAAGGGATTAGTTGCTAACTATGACCCTATCTGATGTCCACCAGGGACTAGTTGCTGCTTGTCTGGCCGCTTGCATGACCCTATCTGACGCCTATAAGGGATTAGTTGCTAACTATGACCCTATCTGATGTCCACCAGGGACTAGTTGCTGCTTGTCTGGCCGCTTGCATGACCCTATCTGATGTCCATCTGGGACAATACCTGTCTGGCCGCTACTATGGCCCCATCTGATATCGCAGTCGCCCAATAAAATACTAACCTGTGGAGAGATAAGCGACTAACTATACGGGAATAAGGCGCCTATAAGGGATTAGTTGCTAACTATGACCCTATCTGATGTCCACCAGGGACTAGTTGCTGTTTGTCTGGCCGCTTGCATGACCCTATCTGAAGTCCATCTGGGACCATACCTGTCTGGCCGCTACTATGGACCCCATCTGATATCGCAGTCGCCCAATAAAATACTCACCTGTGGAGAGATAAGCGACTAACTATATGGGAATAAGGCGCCTATAAGGGATTAGTTGCTAACTATGACCCTATCTGATGTCCACCAGGGACTAGTTGCTGTTTGTCTGGCCGCTTGCTTGACCCTATCTGATGTCCATCTGGGACAATACCTGTCTGGCCGCTACTATGACCACATCTGATATCGCAGTCGCCCAATAAAATACTCACTTGTGGAGAGATAAGCGACTAACTATATGGGAATACGGCGCCTATAAGGGATTAGTTGCTAACTATGACCCTATCTGATGTCCACCAGGGACTAGTTGCTGTTTGTCTGGCCGCTTGCATGACCCTATCTGAAGTCCATCTGGGACAATACCTGTCTGGCCGCTACTATGGCCCCATCTGATATCGCAGTCGCCCAATAAAATACTCACCTGTGGAGAGATAAGCGACTAACTATATGGGAATAAGGCGCCTATAAGGGATTAGTTGCTAACTATGACCCTATCTGATGTCCACCAGGAACTAGTTGCTGTTTGTCTGGCCACTTGCATGACCCTATCTAATGCCCATCTGGGACAATACCTGTCTGGCCGCTACTATGACCCCATCTGATATCGCAGTCGCCCAATAAAATACTCACCTGTGGAGAGATAAGCGACTAACTATATGGGAATAAGGTGCGTATAAGGGATTAGTTGCTAACTATGACCCTATCAGATGTCCACCAGGGACTAGTTGCTGTTTGTCAGGCCGCTTGCATGACCCTATCTGGTGCCCACCAGGACCTAGTTGCTAACTGTTTGTCTGGCCGCTAGCATGACCCTATCTGATGCCCATCTGGGACAATACCTGTCTGGCTGCTACTATGACCCCATCTGATATCGCAGTCACCCAATACAATACTCACCTGTGGAGAGATAAGCGACTAACTATATGGGAAAAAGGCGCCTATAAGGGATTATGACCCTATCTGATGTCCACCAGGGACTAGTTGCTATTTGTCAGGCCGCTTGCATGACCCTATCTGGTGCCCACCAGGTCCTAGTTGCTAACTGTTTGTCTGGCCGCATGACCCTATCTGATGCCCACGAGTGACTATAACTGTCTGGCCGCTGCCTACAAGGGACTGTTTGTCTGCTACCATTACCCCTATCTGGTGCCCCCCAGAGACTAGTTGCTGTTTGTCTGGCCCCTAGCATGATCCTATCAGAAGCCCACCAAGGACACTGTCTCACGCTGCCATGACCCTATCTAATGCCCACCAGAGACTATTTGTTAACTGTCTGGTCGTTAGCATGACCCTATGTGATGCCCGCTTTCCCGGCTAATATTGTTATACAAGATGCTGGAGTATAATTAAGTTGTAGTATTACATCTTTTCATGAGCTTCTAGATTCAGTGAGATCTTTTGGCTTGCAGATACAGATAGAATTATCCATATCAAAGTAGTGTAGGCGTTGCAACCGCTAACAGATAAAGGTCAATAGAAACAAAACAAGAAAAGGCAGTAGCCACTTAATTCCGCTCTAGCACCACGTTTCATTTCCGAACCGAACCGAAAGTTGAACATAAAAAAGTGCACGAGAAATGTATATCGCTTTCATGTAACTGGCAGATATCATTTCCATTGGTACAGCTTGTACGTGTCACTCGTGCCGTTTATGTATAATGCGAGCGAGTCATTTTTCGAGCATGGTGCGGGTACCTATAATGATTACTGCGAGTGATTCTATGCACGCAATTATCGTACGCCCGCTTGTGACTCGCTCGCAACTCGTTAGAAACTTGCTTGCGAGTGTAAACTTGTGGGTGAGCGGTACTGTATATGCACTCTCTGGGCCAATCATAACAAAGCCACCGGACAACTTGATGTTTGTGTTGTTTGAAATAATGGTGCCTCCAAAATGCATAGAAGAAACTATTGCACAGTTGGTACCTTTATGTACAGTTGTGTAAGAGAAATAAAAGTTTAATCTCCACACTGTGACTACAGCACGCACATTAAGTACAGGCTACACAATTCCATGGCATTATACTACGCAAATCTACACGAGATTTATAATACAACCAACACAATCCCATATGACCCATCATCATTTATGATGGGAGTTGTGTTGGCGTCTCTACTCTGACAGTTGGGCCATACATTCGTGACTTTTACACGACTTTACACACACGTTATGACACATTTATTTCACACAACCCAACTCACAAGAACTACAAAAAGCACCTTGCATCAAAAGCCTTGACAATTGAGTAGTTTTGACTCCAGCTGGCTGATTATCTGATTGGAGATTACTGTAGCTGAAAGAAGACAGGAGATTGACAGAGAGAATTGTTCCATGGTCTGTACAACTCATACATATTCCTGTAACTAAACAGATAACTATCAAACACAATGTATGTACCAGAAGACATATAAAGACCACATTCATATACCACAACATAGAGCTCAGAGTTTACACTTCGTTACAATGTTGTATATGTCCGTTCCACTTCCATTGAGTATCATGCAGCTAATTTGTCCCCGTGCCAGGTACACATTTGTACACGGTGTACAGTATACATCCATCGCTACATCCCCATCACACTCAAAGTACATCCATGGCAAGCAATACATCCCACCAAGTACATTCAGCACATCCATAGCTGCCAACACACCTACTTAGAGCATATCCATGGCTATCAATTACACGCTTCACATCAAGTATAACAAGCATACATTCATGGTTACAAGCTGGGCAACTATCATTTTTAAGTACTGTACATGCAGAAAAGAACAATGGTCACACATGCATGGGTGTACAAACAACGCTATCAACACTACGTGTATATAAACAACGATACAGATCATACGAGCATACATACAGGTATGGTGCGCTATAAATAGAGTAACGGTTCTAGTCACACACTTCGTACTGCAGTATCTGCACATATAGACACATTGGTAAAGAATACACTCTAAATGCCAAACTCATACACAACGTACCTTTCCGACAGATGAAGTGAAATAACAGTAGCTGAGGATAGACTTAACAGCTGAACGATAATCGCACGGACCACCAACAGCATTAAAGATTATAATAGCGCGTATAAGACACTTCATGAGTTCACTTGTCCAAAACAATACGTTTTCGATACAAAAGTCCTTCAGATTAGGCCTACGCGCCACACGACCAAATTACAAAATTCCGCGTTGAGCTTGACGTAATTAGAAATTTTGCGTTTTGCGTATAAAAGGAGCAAATATTTCAATACACAGCCAAATTGTTACAGCTTTGGAACATATATGTATACTATAACAAACTGTATCATAACTGTTCAACATCTTGGGTCAGCTATGATAGCAAGAAACATCCTGATGCATACATGTTCTTTACATATTGTAACAGAATGTGCCCAAATTCTGATACATACACTACAGTTTGTATCATACATGTAAGTACATATATGTATCGTAACTGTTAACATTTCTGTATCAGATGTGGCAATGCCATACATGGAATGTGTACAGAACGTGTAAGAGCACGTGACTGTGGGGAGTGAACACTGCCATAATTGACACGCGCGCGTTTTTCGAATTCGGGGTCGCGTCATTTCGTTACAGCTCCGTAACAGTACGTATCGTAAGAACATATTGTGTTACAGACCCGATGATTGTCAATACTACTAGTTTGTCACCGTTCCGTGCCAGGCCACGGTTTTGATCTACATGTAGATGTTATTTATACGGGCGAGCTACACTCAGCTTTCTCTCTCGATCCGTGCATCTTCGACAGTAGAAACGGTACGTCCTGAACTTAGTAACTAAGCGCTCGAGCAACAACAATGAGAAGTCTCAAGTGACGTTTCCTCTCGACCTCTGAATGCCTGACTCGTTTGTGTGATGGCTGATTTTTTTTTGCCACTACTTTTCCGAGGTTAAAAGATTGATTGGAATTAATAGAGCACCTTTAGCAGTCACACTGTTTACTGCAACATGAGTTCCATCACAGCACACATGTATGATGGGACCTAACCATCAAGCCAGCAATCCTCCAAATACGTCTGACGGTAGGTGTGGACCATGCCTCCCCCCACCTGCTCCACAATGTAAGTATGCTACCCTTTGTCCATTCTCAATTTTCAAGCTCCTACTGGATTGACCCTCATGCATGTAACACTATCAATACCACATGTTACTGCACATATAAATCTTGACCATTTTCATTTTTCTTAAGAGACAAGTACACATGCGTAGGAGGGGCACAGGAAGAGGAGGGAGATTGGGAACTCATGTACATTTGTGCATGTATGTGTAACTGAACATTAATAACACATGTTACTGCACATTTCTGTCTTGACCCCTCCCCTACATCTCTCCCTCTTGGTACTTGCTTTGCCTTCTTGACACCACCATTGCCACTCCAGTGGTACCAGGTGCTCTCTGTGAGGCTTTGCCCTCTTTCGACACCACTATCAACACTCCAGTGGTACCAGGTGCTTCCTAGCTGTGAGGCTTTGCCCTCTTGACACCACTACAACACTCCAGTGGTACCAGGTGCTCCCTGTGAGGCTTTGCCCTCTTGACACCACTATCAACACTACAGTGGTACCAGGTGCTCCATGTGAGGCTTTGCCCTCTCGACACCACTATCATCACTCCAGTGGTACCAGGTGCTCCCTGTGAGGATAACAGACCAATTGAATTCACATTCTATAACTAACACGAATGAGTTTTTAATCCGCCAGGTAGCGAGTGTAACGGTTGGCATGGTTAGAAGAAGTGACGTCATGGAGAGCACTCTCTTATTAAAATTGCCACGTGCGTCACGTTCTCCAATTATTTTGACACTACATAGGTTCCCGCTCTAAGTGCACATTAGGCCTAACATGTGTTAAGCTATAGTAGCCTACAGGCCTGTCATGATCAGGCCTAGAACTAAATTCGTATGGAATCATTGTTTTCCCTTTGTTTAGTAGGCCTAGGTAGACCTAGTCTTTTTTTTTTTTGCCTTAGCAGGCACCCCCCTTGTCCTGGTGCCCGGGGGCAATGCCCCCCCCCCCCCCCCCCCCCCCGGGTCCGGCCAATCAATCAATCCTTTATAAGGGGAGTGGAAGGGGGTACAATAAGCATTACCAGGGATCACATCCAGCACCTGCATGCCCAAGTATAATGTACGCATGCATCATCATGCCTCCTGTACTATCTTTTTTTTCAAACATGGCTACACGTCTCCTTTTGAGGCCCATCACTCACATCAAGTCCAGCTGCTCCATCAACCCCAAATAGTCCAGGTGCCCCTGCAGGTCCAGCCTCCTCAGTGTCTCCTATTTCTCCAGCGGTATCTGGACTTCCTGGTGCTCCCTGATGGTAGGTTGTGGAGTAAGTAACACATTTACATTACTAACTGACATACACACACACAAGCTAGAATAGTCACAAGCAGCTAATTGTTGTTACATATCCTCACCACAGATCAGCAGATGGCGTCTTTAAAGCTCCTTAACTCACAAAATGATCAAATACAACTGGGAATAGATGATTAGTACCATTTAGTTAAGGCTAAATTAGAAAATCCTTACCTTGAAACAAATGCTAATTGATAATTATACAGTGAAGAATACATGAATATACGAGTCCCTTCCCTCCCAGTGACAACATTCAGAGTTATCTGCAATGAAAAAGTCATAGATTAAAATCCCCAATACAATTACTTTGCTTACGTAACGCCAAATCCTCCATAATAGAGGAGTGCTTCATTAATGCACAACTCAAATGCGTCGAACGAATTGTGCACATATGGAATACACAACTGCACTGCACATGTTGATGCACTCAGATATGTTGATGAAGTGAAGATGAGATGTGGTCGTGATGGTACAGGGATGTAGTCAGAGCCACAGAAAAACCTCTTTATAGTCTCCAGTGTGATCCCTTACAACAATTAAAGTATCAAATTAACCACAAAGTACTTTAAACTCACTCCGCCCAGGCTGTTCTTCACAAGAAGACATTTTCCCACCATCAACTGCTTAATGTAAAAAGATAAGTAATGTTTATGTGATTATGTACATTGTGCATTTAATAGCTTACCTGCACATTTCTCCATATACTCATCAAAGTACGTCAGAGCAATCTCTTCCTTCAATCTCACATCAACATCTTCAGAATAGGTCACAATGAAGGTGCTGCGCAGTTCAGCTATAAGAAAATATAAGTGGTTGATGCCAAAAGGCACATACCTAATTAACTTGTTCCTGATACACGCACAAATATGGCATAACAAACAAGTCTGTATAGTATATAGTACCCTTATATAAGTCATTTAACCCTGATAGTGAATGATTATGTTAGAAACTGTATGACAACATAAAACTGTGTTTTGAATTTAGGCAGTGTTCATAATCTGCATACTTTAATTAAGAGACACACAGACACAGCACGCATTTTTATGGTAGTTAATCATAATACACTCACAATACCTGCAGTCATCGCAGTCTCTGATTTGATAAAGTACGATTCCATTAGAGAAGGATACATCTCTAGGGCATCTATTACACATAAGGTCTTCAATCCTGCTGCCAGCTGCTGAATTTCCGCCACACTACGGAGTATTGCAGAATGAAGACACAGTTCATTGAGGTTGCTGGTCTTGTCTGCTAAAGTAGTAGACATAACCCCAGCTTCTACGAGAAATTCATAATGTTCAATTTGGAAATTATGCATCTGTTCTTCATCTGTAATATTCTGCAACTGAAAGGGTTAAAAAAATTGGAAAGTGTTTTCAATTCTTGGTGATTATCACATGCCTCAATACACTTTCTTTGAGCCGCTTCGTCTGGGATATCTTCGATGCTGACTTTCAATGAGCACAGCGACCGACCACTTAAATACTCATACACGGGCTTTCCCATCAGATTAGTGTGGATCTCACTATGAACTACAGCCATTGCTATCAATTGACCCAGCTTCAGATAAACACCATCCTAAAGATTTTGTGTATTTATTGTGAAAAATATATGCTAAAAAGATTACCTTCAGAGCTTTAGAATTGTGGATGAGGGTTCCTTTCTTCCAGAAATGTTGCCTTATTTCATCCATCAAAAGCGTGAAAAATTCCCTCGATAGGCCACCTACATCTACACCAGCCTCAACTTGGAATTGAACCTTTGAACAAAAAAATTCATCGTGTTTTTGTATCATGTGTAAATATTCAAATACAGTTGAGTTCTCTTACGCCACTACATCTACATCCTTCCTCCACTAACAAAAAGCGTTTGTAGCAATATAATAATGAAAAGTTTTTAGCATCAAAATAAAGCAAGTTTTTTTCTTAGCTAGGGAAAAATGTATGCTTTACCCCCCCCCCCCCCCCCCCCCCCCCCCCCCCCAATTTTAAAATCAAGCACCACTTATATGCAGATAAACTTACACTTAAAACCTCTTGGTTGGTGCAAATGGTGGATGTTCAAGGCATTTCAGTGCATCTGTGAGAATACACTGTCTGTGCACTGACAGTTCCCATCGCTCTTCCGTTATTCCATGCTTTAAATTCATTACGATGTCCTTTGTACTAATGCAAACACATCAAATGATAAATGATAGGTAAATGAAAACTTTATACCTCATTTCTTCACTCCCTGATGCATCATCATCATCTTCATTATCCTGATAAAATTTAGATAGACAATTATTAAAATGTAAGGTTTTTGAACTTACATCTGATATTTGAATGTGGTCCACATGTGGCTGTGGTGTCAGAAGTTGACTCCCTGATGCATCATCATCATCATCTTGATGATCCTGAGAAAAAATATGAATTCATTCTTTTATGCTGAGCAAACATTGCAATGTTTTTTTTTTGAATTTAATTTTAACTTACATCCAGTATTTGAATGTGGTCCGCATGTAGCTGTGGTGTCAGAACAACCCAATGGGTTGGTGGTGGTCGTATAGGTGGTGGCAGAGGTGAAGGCCTTCTGAGTGATGTGGTTGGATAGTACGTGGAGCTGGTTGCATAGTACATGGGATTGGTTGGGTAGTATGTGGAGCTGGTTGGGTAGTACATGGAGCTGGTTGGGTAGTACGTGGAGCTGGTTGGGTAGTACGTGGAGCTGGTTGGGTAGTACGTGGAGCTGGTTGGGTAGTACGTGGAGCTGGTTGGGTAGTACGTGGAGCTGGTTGGGTAGTACGTGGAGCTGGTTGGGTAGTACGTGGAGCTGGTTGGGTAGTACGTGGAGCTGGTTGGGTAGTACGTGGAGCTGGTTGGGTAACGTGGAGCTGGTTGGGTAGTACGTGGAGCTGGTTGGGTAGTACGTGGAGCTGGTTGGTCAGTACGTGGAGCTGGTTGGGTAGTACATGGAGCTGGTTGGGTAGTAAATGGAGCTGGTTGGGTAGTACATGGAGCTGGTTGGGTAGTACGTGGAGCTGGTTGGGTAGTACATGGAGCTGGTTGGTCAGTAAGTGGAGCTGGCTGGTCAGTACGTGGAGCTGATTGGCTAGAAGATGGAACCAGTTGTTGGTAATGCAATTAATTTTCCTTCATACATGACTCAGTCACACTAAAATTTATTAATTTATGTGATTTATGTATTTTACTACTGTTTTGGTCACAAATAATTGTTAGTATTAACTTTTTCACAGGCAGCGGTGCATTTAGGCACCACAATAATCTCCTGCTGTTGGGCAGCACCAGCAGCTGTTACAGTTTATAGTTCTGCATATAATGAAATGGCAAAGAGAGTGGCTTCGTCAAAAAAGCTTCCATGAGACTTAGAGTATCTTTTAGAGTACCTGGATGTTCTCACTAAGGTGGTTCAGACGACGAGTTCGAAGGATTTGAATTTCAAAGGATAAGAGGCCAATGTAGATATCACTGACAGTGACACAAAAAAATCCAGAGAACGTTCTACTTACAAAATGTCAGAACAGGCAGAGAAGCATGTACTAACTAATGAATTTACTCAGTTTTCTGCAATACTAATATTTCACGAAGTCACACTAATCGAAGATGCGTTTTGAAAAAAAAAAGCGCACTTCAATATTGAATCATTATTATTCACTTGCACTTGCAAAAGAGTTGAAGTTCTGAACATAACAAATTACTACAGGACAATAATACCTTTAACATTGAACTTTGTTACCACAATCTAATCTTACCAAGTCTACATGTACTTGTATAAACACTGATACATCACCTGTTTCAAACACAACAGAGATCTGGTGGCTAATATCAGTAAACAGTATTATGCATAGATGATGCTTTCAATGAATAGTACAATCAAGTTTTTGGGAATAATTTGGATGGCTAACAGTAAACTTCAGATTTGTGATGCTTGCTTATATTTATACTATCACAAGAATAGGAATGTTACAAAAAGCAGAATAAACACTTTCCAGCAACCAACACGAACTTAAACATGTACCTTGAACACGTCTCCCAATGTGGCTTCAGTAACTCTCGGGCTACTGGAGTTCCACAATATATGCATGAAACACACTGAAAATTTTTTTTTAAATCTATATTTCCCAGTTATCGTCTCACTAACCTGACTCCGTGTGGTCGTCGTATCTGTTCCAATGTGTTTTTGTAGAGGCCGGACGTACACCTTAGCTGCTCCAACCACGCCCTTCAAAAAAGCGGTGGTGTATCCCTCGGGAGGGAGGGCATCCAATAACGTTGAGGTGCTTGCTGCTCCCTTCTTCTTTGGTGAGAAGATCGTAGCCTCCTCCATCCGATAGGGGTGGAAATTCCCTTTTCAGAGTCTCATCCAAGACTAAGGCATCAGCGTCAAGTGGGAGTGGGAATTGTTTTTCCCCTAACCCTTGCAATTGAAGCGCTGTCCTCTCACTGAGAGTAGGTACAGTGTCTGCATCAACTTCTGAAAGACAAAAGAAGGTGTGCGTCCATTCTCTCCTCGCTCGCTTCACCAGTCTCTTATTCTTCATTCCAAAAAGCAACCTGCCACCACCGAACATGGGGTGTAACTGTGATGTGGAACTGCCGCTACACGGTGACAAACGCTCAGTGGATGCAGGAGTGATTGAATGAGGGAGAGCTGATTGAGGTGGATTGCGGAGAGTGGATGACATCAACTGAGGTGGATTGCGGAGAGCGGATGGCATCGACTGAGATGGATTGCAGAGAGCGGATGGCATCGACGGAGGTGGTGTCGCCGTTAGTATTGCAGTTGGACTTGGAGTTTGATCTGCTTTTAAACGTTTGGACTTAATTTACTTAAGGTTGTCCTTCAGTTTAACCCCCCACTTCACAACTCATCCTAATCAATCTAAAGCAATTAGCGCGCGTTTAACACCTCTTTGCATCTCAGTTTATATCGCCGAAGGCGAGGGAAGGGTGGTCTGCTGTTCTTTTCCTCCCTGGGAGCGCCGCAGGCTAGCGTGGCCGAAGGCACCATAAACCTCGGGGCTACGAGCGCCACAGCCCATCAAGGTTGAAATTGGCCGCGAAGCGGCCAATCCCGATCGCCACTAACCCCGTTCCCCCGTTCTCCGGATCTAACTACATGTATGTAAATCAGCTATGCCACAATGATGTGGCCATAACATCTTCACCTTAACCGATATAGTTAGTTCCGGAGAACGTAGGTTAGTCGATCGGGATTGGCCGCTTCGCGGCCAATTTCAACCTTGATGGATGCTGGGTTCATAGCCCCGTGGTTTCTGGTGGTATTCGGCCACGCTAGCCTGCGGCGAGGAAAAAACGGCAGACCGCCCTCCCTGCCTTCGACGATATAAACTGAGATGCAAAGAGGTGTTAAACGCGCGCTAATTGCTTTAGATTGGTTAGAATTAATTTTAAAGAGGTGGGGGATTAAACTGAAGGACAGGTCAACACAATTAACTCACCAGAGGACGAATCCAAAGCTGTGAAGGCCTGAAATAACATTTGATTGGCTTGAAGGGCCATTCTTAGCGTCTCCCTGCACGCACCTAGATCCATCCCGCGCGCTTGTTGATGGACACGTGTTAACAGAAGCAATTACTCATTGCGCATGCGTGAGGTTGCTAGGCCACTACTATTATTTATAGATGCTTCGTTTTTGACTGAGATTTAGGCTGGGCCACTTTCCACTTTTACTCTTTAGACTCCTTTCAACCATGCGCATACAGTGACGGTCTTTTTCTGCTCTTGCTGTTGAACATGCTATAGTACCGGCAATTGTAATTCGAATCTGAAAGAACGAATTAATTATTGTGACTAATAAAACTTGCGATGGCAGAGCTAGCCTCCCGTCACATTCCCTACATGATTATTGTTAGCACACCCCTTCCCACCCTCTGCTGATACAAAATACTGCATTAGAATTTGGAACTAATGGGCAGAAAGTAGTGCACTGTTTAGAGCCTTGTTGTCTTTTCTAGGTATCTAAGACATTCTCTTACATACATGTGACGTGGTTTGCCATTCTGCATGCACCCAATGCAAACTGTCGCTCCCATACACGGGTAGTCCTAATTTATCACTTTGTTCTATGTTAAATGTGGTTCAAATGAACTTTCTTACTATCCATATAAACGTATATTAACTGACATGTGTGTTGACCAAATGTGCAAATGAATGGCAAATATGCTGTCTAAACAGATACTTATCGTTAAGTGGCTTCAAGCTGGAAGCCAATTGGTGTGTACTGTGATGTGAATAAATGAATCTTCAGACACCATTTGGCTCTTCCGCTTCTTATCAGTTGATCTGTTACTTCCCACACACGCACGCACACAGACACACACCCAGCTACAAACGCAGGTACTACTGCACATAATAATAATAATACATACATACAAACATGTCATTTAAACTCTCTCAAACAAATTGATATAATTGTCCTTTTTTCAAATCTAAGAAGGAACAATGATAGTACATGTAGACACTCCCATAATGCTGTTTGGGGTATAGGTAGAACAAACAGTGAGCTTGCTGTACAGCACATAGACTTGTTTTAAAGAGAAGACAAAGGAAGGCGGTAGATAAAGGGGCACTGTTTGCTACAGCCATGATAAGCCAAGCAAGGTGTCCAAACAATGGAGGGAAAGATGGTGTCCATTAAGTGTGCTCATAGGGTAATTGCACTCTATCCCCTAGCAGAGGTGAACATGGAAGTGGAGGTTGCATTGTATTTAGATTAATTCAGTTGCTAAGTTAGTGCCATCAAAAAATTTCACACATTATTCAAAATGTACTCCTACATGTAGGTGTACTTACAAAGACTGTCCAAGGAGGCACCATGCACAGAATATTTGTACTGATCTTCCGAATGAGTTATTGACATGAGTGGCACCTGTCACGTGAGAGAGCAGGAGTGTTCAATGCCTGAAGTCCCAGGCCCGTAGGCTGGGGGGGGGTCGGTGGGTTCGGTCGAACCCCCCCCCCCCTTCGCCCGTCCAAGCTAGTTCCGCTTACCCAAGCTGGTTCCGCCTGCCCAGCTTGGTCCCGCTTGCCGTAGCTGGTTCCGCTTCTTTCCGCTTCTTTCCGCTTACCATGAATTATTCTTTGCCAATGAATTAATCAATTATTTTACATGCATGACGTTATACAAATGAAAATTAGTGAGCGTGAGGTAATATACTAATAAATGGGGTGCCCATGGCCCGTAACAAACTGCAGTCGGAGTGGCGGATCCGGGGCACTTCAAGTACATGCCGGTATATGGTTCATTTATGATACTTTGCGAAGTATAGGTCCGGCTTGAGCCAGATGCCCAGACCTACTTCGATATTGAACTGCACAACGGCCAACAGATTAATTTACAATGGCGTTGTGCCGTTTGAATCTGGCTTTCGAGTTAAATTTCCTGATCTATCCGTAGATAGGAAAGTTAGACTAAGTCTCGTTAACTCGCAAGCCAGATACGCTTGCTTCCAAACTTTCTGTAGTCTCGCACTTGCGAGCTAGACTCTGGAAGCAAAAAAGTAATTCTTGTTATATTTACTATCTGTTTTTGGCATGTTTCTACGCAATTATGCGATGTTTTGTGACTTCAACATTGTAAAAGATGCAAAGCTGCTGGAGCATACAGCGCTCCCCCATACCCCATGCAGGGAAGGCCCCTCCCCCGCTAGTTAGTTCCACCCTCATTGTTTCCCGAACCCCCCCCCATCTCCCGACAAGCCTACGGGCCTGAGTCCTGCCCCCATGCACTCCAATATCGAAGGCGTATTCAGTGTATTGATTTAATCATGGATCCATGATTACATAGTACTAGTTCAAAAGCAGTAGGAGTCACCCACTACCCCTACATTGCCATAACGTAAAGTACATCACGCTTTTCCTTGTAGCTGTACCAACATTCTAGTCGTATGTCAGAATTTGCCATGCTCCAAAACTGATACCACAATTTCACAACTCACATTTGCACCCACTACACATGCGCATGAAGCACACACACAGACACAACCATACCCTATATTGTGCTTCCCCTCTTATCACACTTAAAGCTTCAACAACCAATCGAACACGTTGATATAATGGTCCATTTATTCAATCTAAGGGAAACATGGGGCGCCCCACTTCGCTTGCTACATCACTACACACACACACACACACTCACACACACATACACACACAATAACATGCATCTATGTGAAGACTAAATCAACACCTTCTAAAACAAGTTTCATTTTTTTACCTAAGAAGGAACAAAGTACTTGATACTTCCGTAATGCTATTCGGGGTAGTGCAAAAACAAACAGCCAGCTTGTTATACACTCCTCATGGACCCGCTGGAGAAACAACTAAGGAATGTACTTCGATGGAGGAGTACATACACGCAGCAGACACAATCACGAAATGCTGTTTATCAGTTTTGGTAATTAATACGCACACACACACATCCTCCACTTCCCTTGCTACATCACCACAACATAAACTATATGACGGTTTGCTAGTAGCTGGAGGTGACATGTCTTATGTACCAACTTTCAATATTACATCATTTTAATTACTATAATTTGCACACACACCACACACACACTCAAGCACCCATACCCCATGTTGTGCTTCCCCTCCGTCCTCACCACAATATACATGTACATGTACCCTATGCACTCATGTCACATCACTTACATCTGATCTTGCTATATTCACCTCAGCACCTGCTCCCAATAGGCTCTGTACTACATCATGATGACCATTCTCACTGGCCACATACAATGGAGTTGCATTGTTCTGGTAAAGGAGTGAAGGAACAAACAAATCAAACATACAAATTAATATCATCACCTCCATGTACATGTATGGCAATATGAAATAGAGAACAGGGTGAGAAAAAGAAGGGAAGAGATATGGGGTTGGTGTTGGAGTATTGCATCAGATGAATATAGGAGAGGCATTAACCATTGCACTCCATTAAATGAATGAAGTTGGGATACTGTGTACTTGGTCAGTGAGGGGCGTGGCAGAAAACAGAGATGTGATATTTCCTTCTTAACCTTCTTAATACGTATGAAGGTAAGACCTTATCCCTGCTACCCCTCGTCCTATGTCATATTACCATGGTTACATACCTTAGGATGCCGTTGATTAGTGTAGGTAATTAACACACATGCACATTAAACACACACACACGCACACACTATACGCATGCACATCAGTCAGAAGTAGATTGTAACTCGTGCTCCTGCCATTTATCATTTGTAGGTCACATGATCTGTTATTTAACCATGTTATTAACATTTAAAGACAGCTACAGCTACAGCCCACAGGTGTTTCGTGGGGACATTTACGGATATTTAGATCTCCAATTGCACATTTAAAAATAAATACCAGCGCAAACTGTACCCTATGCACACATGTCACATCACTTACATCTGATGCTGCTATATTCACCTCAGCACCTGCTCCCAACAAGCTCTGCACTACATCATGATGACCCTCCCGACTGGCAATATACAATGGAGTTGCATTGGTCTGGTAAAGGAGTGAAGGAACAAAACAAATCAAACATACTAATTCATATCACCACTACCATGTACATAGATATGGGGATGGAGGGAGCAGAGGAATGAAAGAATGTGACCCAGCCAGCTAGGTACATGAATCAATCGCAAATATGTATTGGTACATTAATTCAAGTCTAAATAGTTTGGTTTCGTGAGTGAACAGAAACAGACACACACACACACACACACACACACACACACACACACACACAAACACACACTATACACATGTGCTACTACATTAGAAACACAGCACACATGCACATCTGATTAGCATTCCTAAAAGTGACATTAATTCTATGAGGCTAACAAACGAACCTGGCATGTGGTATGTGGTATATGGAGCACATCCTCCAGAAAGCCAAAGTGCTAAATCCAGAAGGGGAGGAAAAGGATGCTGTCAGTCTAAGTCCTGCCCCCATGCACTGGTATATTGGACGTGTCTTCAGTGTACTGATTTAATCACGGATCCACGATTTAACCTTAGCCGCCAGAACAGGTTGATATAAAGGTCTATTTATTCAAACCGAGGGGAAAACATGGGTTCCCCACTTCCCTTGCTACATCACCACAACATAAACTACATGACAGCTCTGCTTGTAGCTGGAGGTGACATCGACATGTATGTATTGTACTAACTTTCATCAGATCATGATATTTAATTACTAATTTGCACACAAACTACACACATGCACATGCACACTAGACACACCCGTACCCCATTTTGTGCTTCCCCTCCGTCCTCACCACAATATACATGTACATGTACCCTATGCACACATGTCACATCGCTTACATCTGATCTTGCTATATTCACCTCAGCACCCGCTCCCAACAAGCTCTGAACTACATCATGATGACCCTCCCGACTGGCAATATACAATGGAGTCCTATTGTCCTGGTAAAGGAGTGAAGGAACAAAACAAATCAAACATACAAATTCATATCACTACCTCCATGTAGATAGATATGGGGATGGAGGGAGCAGAGGAATGAAAGGATGCCGTGTGTGCCAGCTAGGTACATGAATCAATGGCAAATATGTATCGGTTCATTAATTAATATAGTATGGTTTACATCAGGAGAAAAGATTGATGAATGCTGTCAAAGAATGGGGTAATTCACTTCCCAAAATAGTTGTGAGACGGGCATGAGCAGGTTCCCTCCATTACACTGAGGCGAGTTGGGACATTGGATATTTAGTGAGTGAGGGGAGTAGCAGAAGACAGAGGGGTGGTACGCCCTTCATAGTCTTTTTAACAAGTTTGATGGGTATGGTCTTTCTTCCCCCCTCCCCAGCCCCACTCACTCTCCTTTCCATGACAATTAATTAATAGCATCCATTAATAAGTTTCTTTATTTTTATTAGGGTTGCACAATTATAATCAAGGAACTCAAATGTCACATTACAATTATATATGCTGTGTGTCAGTGACTCACATTACATTTATATGCTGTGTGTCACTGACTAATTACAAGCCAGGCCCCATAACACCCTACCCTGTCATACCAATGGTTCTGGGTCCATATAAAAAGCCAAGTTACACACAACACTTCGGTCATCGCCATACTGCAATGTGCTCGTCACCCTCCTACCACTCCCTCTCTTTCCTTTGTGTACACTCATGTATCACATCCTGATCCCACCAACCCATGACCAGTGTCTTGGTCTGGGACACAGGTCAACCCTGACCAACAGGGCCGGATTTAGATAGTTGTGGGCCCTGGGCAATTATACTTGGTGGGGCCCCCCCCTAAGAACTATTTAACCCATCATACATGCATGTACATGTATACTGAAATAATACACAATTAATGTAACACAGACACTTTATACACGCGTAGGCAATGAACTGGTAGAATCACACACAATAGGAAGTTTATAAGAACGTATAATCTATTTCTGAAAACAGCGTTTCCTAGACTTTGCATTAGCAAATTCAGAACAAGCATCCTATTGATGGAGAATAGATCAACCACTCTCTACTCACTGTGTCACCATTTTGAAGAATACGTTTGAACATATTCTCAGTAACCATACGGCTTACGCCACCATGGAAGCAGAATACCTTCCATCATTGTTGTAGCATCTTGTGGGCCCATGCAGCGCCCAATACTCTCGAAGGTTTTCAGTAACTGTCCACTTTGCTGGATCATTGATAGCAGCAGTGGTGGCTGTGGTGTCTAAGGTGTATGATTGAGATGATTGGCTGCTGGAACAAGAAGTATCACATGAATGGACACTAATGCATACGTCAAGTGGCGCCTGCAGCATTGAAATTGGTACGTATTCATCCATTGGTCGTGACGATTGGCTGCTGGAACAAGGGTCAGAAGGTTGCCAGTCATTAGATGGTGCCAGCATGGTTGCACTTGGTTCAGTTTCATTCACACTGTCATGCGCGTTGTTGACTACGTCTAAGCACTGATGTTCTGCCGCTGCGGTTTCGAGGGTACCAGCCTGGAGGGTACTGTGGTTTGGCTCGTTTTGAATACTAAATCCAAAGGACAAAAGCCTAGGCAGTTTGCTTTGTAGCCTATTCCATTCATTAAGCTGTTCTTTCCGCTTCTTTCGCTTCGATGCTCCACTTCACACACTTCTATTCTCGATCTCTTGCTCCGGCTCCATATCCACGCTTAACTCGCTTAATTAACGCAGATTAGTAATTTAGAACGAGTTACTATAAACCAAAAAAACATGAATATCATTATTATGAGCACCATGGGCCCCCCTCAAAAGCAGTGGGCCCTGGGCAGCCGCCCCGGTTGCCCCCCCCTAAATCCGGCCCTGCTGACCAACATCACTCATTGGTCCCTGTAGGCTCAGTGGTATATGGTGCACATCCTCCAGAAAGCCAGACTGTGGTTACTGCCTACCCCCAAGGCATGTGACCCCAGCTAGGTACAGTATCAACTCCAGATGGGGAGGTCCAATTTTGTTAGTTAAAAATCAAGCATCTAATTACTTCATATTGACTTCAGGCTAGAGAGTGTGAAACAATATGCACTGTAAGATATAAACATGTGTCTTCAGTGCACTGATTTAATTATGGATCCATGATTTAACCATAGCTACATAGTACCAGTTCAAAAGCAGTATGAGCTAGGGGCAATTGTGTGTGCTTGTGTAGTGATTTAATTATGGATCCATGATTTAACCATAGCTACATAGTACCAGTTCAAAAGCAGTATGAGCCAGAGGCAATTGCGTGTGCTTGTGTGTAAGGGTGTTGATTTAGTCACCCAGACATAATAAGTGTGTGTCAGCACACTAGCTCTGTACTACACCATGATGACCCAGCTGACTGGCCACATACAATGGTCCTGGTAAAGGAGTGAAGGAACAAATCAAGAAACACGGCGCGACAGTGTACCGTATGCAGCCTTGTATATTGCACCCATACTAATCGATACTCGTCTGCACTCGACACGTGGGCAGTTTTTCATACGTCACGAATGCGGCGCCTGTATATGTCTCAGAACGAACACTTCGCTTATACGTATGATATCGCGGTCTGCATATGGATTCAGTATATTCGTCATCACCTGTCTGCATACTTCAGATGAACGCGTGCAGACTCTGTACACGTCATGTATTCGAATCGTTTCAAATCCATTTTCTGTTCTGCATACTTGAAGGCTAGTGCTTAAACCCTGAACCACGCCAGTCAGAATTTAACGGCAAAATAGGCGATCAAAGTCTCCATCACATTCTGGATTTTCTTGATGTAGTTAGAAGGGCACTCTCCGCCTAGCAGAGGCCTCTTGGAAGGCGAGCACGAGCCTCTACTACTCTCGCGGCGCTTGTCGACGGTTTCCTTACAAGCACACGCTAAAATATTACAGAGGTTATGCACAAAGAACTCAGCATTTACTTACTCTCTGACCGCGGTGGTAGCTAGCTTATGCTTCACAATGCTATCGTCGTCATCCCCTTGGTTGGCCATGCAGCGAAACGTTTTCATTTGGCCGTAGTACACCCTGGCGTCGGCTCAAGAGCTGTGGTCAGACATAGCATGCCTACTGAGTAATCCACATGCACACATACAACGTACTATGCTCTTCGTAATGGCGTTCTATTGGTCGGCACTGTGTTTAAGAGAACAAACATGACGTAAGCACGTAAACCTTTGTGACAACTTGAAACGCCGCCTCACTGCATCTACTAAATCACACACTTGTCCTGGTTTGACATAAGCAACACCGTATAGTGTACACGCACAACTTATCAGGCCTAGACTGCTAAGTCCGTTCGGTATGCCTTTATAACCTCCGCCTGTCACCCGCGTTGTCCGAAACTCTTGGAACTCTTTATCTTGCACAGTTGCACCTCACTGCACTGTGCCAATTAGATGTTTTCCGACCGTGTAGAATGCGTGTATCCACTTTGCTTACACGTGTTTAACACTTGCGGTAAACACGGTGTATACAGCAGTGGATAACTAGTGGAAGGAGACTGTCTTACACTCTAGTGTATAACTGATGGATAACAACTGTGTATAACGCCGTGTATGGAGATGATAACAAGCGTACAACAAGCGTTATTAGAGTGAATGCAAAACGAAACTATCTGTATAACTCCGCATATTTATGACGCGTTGTGACGATCGCATTATCTTATTTATTTTTATAATAGTAGGAAAAGAAAATTAATCACATCAAAACGTATATTCAGGTACATGTAAATGCATTGCATGCACAAGATCTGAGAACAAATTAAAGGCTCAGTGTTCGCGGCTAGGATTTCACCATCCAGGCATGTAAACCAGCCGGGGCCTGTAACTGGAGAAGAGGTCCATCAATCCTTTCTTTTCTGGCCACTTTCCATGTGTCTGTTCCCCGTCTATCCAGCTCGTCCATCCAATTATTAATTCTTTCCGATCTCCAGCTAGGCCGTCTTCTTTCTATTATCCCATCACCCGTAGTTTCTTCCTCCGACATCATGCCAGTTGCAATGCACTTCCATGCCTCCATTTCTTCATTTGTAAGGACTTTACTGCGGCGCTCCCAAAGCTAGTTAATGACACTACATTCGTAACGCTATGATTATATCACACACGTACCCTTTGCTGCCTTGCTCGAACGCTTATTCGTTTTTGGCGGTCGTCAGTAACTACTCGCTTTAGAGACTTCCTGTAAGTTCTTAGTGCAGCTAGAGAATAGAATAGATATTGAATAAATCGAACAAATGAACGAATTGGAACAAAACACATGTGACTTACACTGTACTTCAATGTATTGAAATTCACTTAGTTCCTGATGAAGTTTCTTACAAACTCCTTCGTTGTGGGGACTTTCCAAACTATATGCATGTGAATCAAAATTTTTAGCAGAACTGACAAAAGCATGCTTGCTTACGGTTCTTCGGTTCTGAGTTGTGAACCTTCATTGAAAGATTTTAAAAGTTTGTGTACACTGCTCTACTCGATTGAAAGCATGCATGCATTGAGCAAATGAATGGCTGCTAATTTAGCTTGGCAAACCTGAAGACACAACGGAGTACGTCTTTTCCTTTTTGCAGGCTCTGCTGGGGCCTCTGATGTACAAGTCCCTTTATCAGCCTCTAACGCCTGCACTTTGATTTCAAGGGTACTCAATTTCTGACAGATTCCCTCCATTTTTTCATTCACTTTTGCCATCTAATTGGCGACAAGTGATTTGACGTCATGCCACATAGCAGAAACCGCATCTACTGGAGCTGGTGTTCTACTACCGCGAGAGATTACAGATCTTGGTGACGCGATGTCATCATTGTAAGGAAGTGCTTTATTTAAAAGAAAAACTATATAAATTGTTGCATATAGAACCCTAAATTGTCGAAGTGCATGTACTGGTACACACACACACACACACACACACACACGCGCGCGCACACACACCACACACCGGCACGCACACACGCACACACACACACATACACACCACACACCGGCACGCACACACGCACACAGACACACACACACATCCACACACACAGACACACGCACGCACACACACACATACACACCACACACCGGCACGCACACACGCACACATGCAGACACACACACACACACACACACACACACACACACACACACACACACACACACACACACACACACACACACACACACACACACACACACACACACACACACACACTACCTGCGGAGGGTATTCTTGCCGGAGGTGTTACTTGACTCGTTCCTATTAATATTTAGATGTAGAACACATGCAAAATTGTATTCCATAATGTGTAACATACTTATGTGACAAATTCGAGACGAAGATCTTCCAGCTGATCCGTAAAACGATTCAGCATTTTGCAGGCCTATCTCCGGTGAAACTTCGTGAGAGTCAACGAAACTGTTAGGACCAGAATATAATGATCTTCTTGGCAGTGGCGGTCTGGGCATTAATTATCTGGGGGGGCACATCACCTACCTGGCGCCCCCCCCCCCCCCCCCCCCCCCCCCCCCATCCCCGCACCCCGACCAGCTACAGGTATCAAAGTTTAATGCAAATGTGGATGTACATGTAATTACATTCATGTACATGTACAGTAGGATATGGATGTGAATGTGTTACAATAACGCTTTGGAGAGCTCTGATGAACTCCGTGCGAAATCATCGATTATTGAATCGCATGATAAAGAAGGGAGAATTTTGCGTTCCACAGACATCATCAGCAAATCTTCTAGCCTTTCCTGAGTCGTTGTGGATCGAAGTCGCGTCTTGATGCGTTTTAAAGCAGAAAAGGAACGCTCTGCGGAACACGTACTAATCGGAATTGCGACTGCAATTGAATAGATTTTGCAAACCTCTGGAAATGCATCGTAGAGATGATAGGCAGGATTGCACAGAAGGTTTAGAGCATCCAAAAAGGACCAATTTGCAAGAACCTGATCAGCAGGATCGGTTTGTTGATCTACACCAGTAGTACCATCATCATTTGTTTCATCACTTAGCAAATCAGTCAATGTGATGTCTTCAACATCCATTCTGTGAGAGGTGCTAGAGGGTGTATGAAATCGATCGTACACTGCAGCAAAACTTAACAGCTCTTGAAGGCATTGGTTTGAATTCAACTGAAATTTATCACAGAACTCTGCAACATTGCAGTGAAGATCTTGAGCAGATTTTCCACTCTTCACGAGATCGGTAAAATTGCCAGGCGCAAAAAGGGCTAATGTTTCAAATAGTGACCTATTCTTATCAAATCGTCTCCTCATTGATGCAATAATAGTGTCAAGAGCAACGAAGAATGTCTTACGCTGCCATGACTCTTCGGATGTTTCAAGTACCTCACCATCTTCCGTGTTGCGGCACATTCGACGACTTACCCTTGTTGTTTTCCACTGGATGCTGCTAGAATCTTGAACACTTCGTTCCATTATGTCGATTATATCCTGTGGTGCACTTCTCATTCTCTCTAGAGATGCAATGACGCTATCTATCATGGCAAGTGCTTTCGCATAGTCCATGTTCACACTTTGGAGGTACCTACTAAGAGGTCCCGTTTTTGCAAATATCTCCTGAAACAAGAAAGCAGTAGCCAAAAATTCTCTAGTTTGAATTGATGATAACAACCCTGCTGCTTCAGATCGATGTTTCAAATCGAACGACACCTCCGTCTGGATCTGATTCAATGTTAGCAGGATACATTCATAACGCTCGAGAAAAGTAGACAAGCACATTTCCCGTGCGCTCCATCGAACTGTATTTAGTCGCTTGAGAGAACGGATAGCACATCCCTGTGACCTTTGAACCTCTTCAAACAAACCATGCACCTTTTGGGATCGGGTAAACAAGACATAGAGGGTTTCTAAATTCCCAAACAGGGTCACAACATCCACAGATGTGGCTGCTGCATCTGATATCACCAAATTCAGGCAGTGAGCATAGCAGTGCACATACAAGATGTTGGGATTTATGCGTGTTTGAATAAGGGATTGAAGACCATTGTAGCATCCACTCATGTTGGATGCCCCATCATATGCTTGAGCTATTAGCTTGTCAAAGGACACATCTCTCAACTTCAGCACTGACATAATGACTCCATACAAGTCTTCTGCTGTAGTTCCTGGAGCTCGCTGGCAAGCCAGAAGGTGTTCTGATACATGACCATTCAAATGAACTATTCGAACACAGATACTCACCTGCTCATGATGGCTAATGTCTGGCGTTGTGTCTGCCATAAGTGACCAAGCTCTGCAATTATGAATTGCTTTAACAATTGTGCAAGTAATGTGTTCGTTAATGATGGATATGAGTTTATTCTGAGACTTGTAGCTCATAAAGGTCAGTACAGAGCCACGCCCTTTCTGTCCTGATGAACCTTCACTTGCAGACTGATGACGCTCAATTATCTTTTCTAAATGCTCCTGTAGTGGTGGGTCGTAAGTGGAAAGTAACTTTAGAGTTTCAAGAAAGTTCCCTGTATTTGTCATGCTGTCTGTCATCATCTCCCTATGTCCTCTTATTGGAAGACCTTGGCGACCAAGTAACATCAGAACCTTAACAATACGTTCTAACACTGTCCTGTTCTTAGCAACGATTGCTCGTTTGCGAGCATTTTCAACACTATCCGCCCTTGCAAAAGCTTGTTGCACTGTGTCATCTTGCAAAAAAAGTGCCTGTGATACAATAGCATTCCTGTGGGCACAAGACGACTCATGCTTTAAGACTGCACTGTATTGCTTCTTCCAGTTGCAAAATCCATTAGTGGTGAATGCATTCCCCTGGTTGGCTCTCCAATGTTCACCTCTCAAAGTGGCATCACTAAACAAGAGACAGGGTAGGCAGTACAAAGCACCTTTACTGACAGAGTATGATATCCACTGCCGCCTTACACCATCAGAATGAACAAATACTTGTTCAGAACAGTGCCGCTGCATACTCTTCTGAGAGTGGTTTAGCACGTGTTTTGATGGCTGACAAGGACCAAGTTTAATTATATCATGTTTTTCACTAACACTTACTCTGCACCCAACCAACGCTACAGGATCCAATACTCCTGTCCTGCTGTCAAAATGGAGTCCAAACTTTGCTGCTACTGCCTGAGTTGAGACAGCTTCGCTCACTGCTGTTGCCGATGTCACAGTAGAAACTTCCACAGATACAGGTTCATTCCTTCCAACTTCACTTGGTGCTTTTTCCACAGTGCTGCCCTCACTCACCATTGATGCGACTGGATCAAGAACATCTTCAATAGCATTGGATGAACTACATGCAGCATCGTCTCCGGGAACTTCAATATTCTCACGTGGGGACATTGGGGACTGCATCAGCACCGGCATGACTTCCAGGACATCATCAGTCATCACAAGGCCGCTACTATCACTAGAGACAGTCGATGCACTCTGGGTTGTCAAAAAATTCGTCATGAATGCACCTAGCTTACTCTCTTCGTCAGCCCTAGCTTTTTTAAGCTTTCTGTTACATGACCCTGATTTTTTTCGTTTTCCACCTGACATTATGGTTGCGCAGATTCAATGTAGCAATAACAACTATATGCATGCATATACACGTATACATTGTGTGTAACAAAGCATAATCGTGCCTGTTAACAAAAGAATGCCCGCGCCAGCCGGCCCGCCAGAGCCAAGAGCGCCCGAGAGTACTGGCGCCCGAGAAATAAATTTATTAAAAGTGGGAGATTCCGGATCCATAACCAGGGAAGGGGTAGGGTACGGATCAAGTATTCTAGTTCCCAGACTTACGTACGTAAGCATTACACATGCTGATGTCATCGAGAGTAAAAAATTTTTTTTAACAATTTAGGGATATTGGCGCCCTGTCTCAGTTTTGGCGCCCTCCTTTTAGTGTCCGCTGGGGGGGCATTTGCCCCCCCTGCACCCCTGGCCAGACCGCCACTGCTTCTTGGTGAATACGTGTACCTGTCCATCAAAAGACTCAAGCAGTCGATTTCAATGAATCATACTCCGCAGCTGCCCATGCGCACGTGCATTTCGTCATAATTGTAAAATTTCGAATTTCACATCAGCTTTTTTTTTTTACCCTCGTACAAAGCATGGAAGGGCCAAATAAGCGATACAGATGCTGGATTTGTCAACAAGACTTATCACGATCTGTCTATTACAGGCATATGCGACGAAATGGATGTCCCGCTTTGGTCAGAATGCAGACAAAGGAATGTCATATGACAAAGGGTACTAATACACGTACGTCACAAGAAACAAGTAACCTCAGCATTGATATGGAAGAAGAGAGCAGCGATATGGATAACGTGAACGACAGGTACACGCTGTGCACCGAAGAGGCGGAAGAGCAGCCAACTTCCGCGGCTGATGACTTGCATCTCGAAGACAGAAATGTTAATGTAATGGAAAACGCAGATGCTTATCAGGAAACAGAAGTCGTCCTCGATTCAGATTACGATGACTTAGCCTTTGATTGCACAGGCTGTAGCACTCCTGAAGGTTCTAAGACCGGTTGGTTCGCATCCGACGATAAACAGTTTCCTTTTGGTGCCATATGTCTGTTCCTCAATTATTATCAACTCAAATTTCATGTACCAGACAGAGGAATGCAACTTCTTCTTTCTTTCCTAAAAGTCATGATTGCTCTAATCTCACTAATAGTTCCATCCAACTCATCATTAAAGCTCCTAATGAATCAATTTCCTTCTTCACTGAATGCAATGAGAACAAGACTGAGTGTTGAACAAAGAGAACTTCTGCAGTATGTTATGTGTCCGAAGTGTGATACTCTATGTGGTGAAGCAAAGGCCGTGATATTTTCCAATCAAAATAGGTGCTCACATGTACCATTTCCAAATCACCCTCATAAGAGCCGTAGAGTTGCTTGCCAGTCCTTAATTTGCAAAGTAGTCAAGTTTTCAAAAATGTCGAAGACTTTACCTCAAATAACATACATTTATAGTAGTATACTAAAAACAATTAAAAGCCTAATAACCAGAAAGAGCATTTATTCTAATTTGGATGGATGGATGTCTAGAAGTTTCAATGGAAAATATGTTGACATTTATGATGGTGCAATATGGAATGAGTTTACTGTTGTAAATGGAAGACCCTTTTTGGATGTACCATACAATTTAGGTTTAATCCTTAACGTGGATTGGTTTTAACCTTATGAACACACGCAATACAGTATAGGTGTAATTTATCTTGCTATTCTAAATTTACCAAGATCAGAACGATATAAGTTGGAGAATGTCATTATTGTGGGTTGTATACCTGGTCCAAAGGAACCCAGCAATATCAATCCTTACTTAAAGCCACTTGTGGATGAACTCTTAGTCTTATGGGAAGGAATAACAATAGATTCTCCTTCATGTGATTTACCAATATGTATTCGTGGTGCATTACTTGCAGTGTCCTGTGATGTACCTGCAACTAGAAAGGTGTGCGGATTTTCTGGTCATTCAGCTACCATGGGGTGTTCTAAATGTTTAAAATCTTATACCTGCCTGTCCTTTGGAGAGAAGCTAGATTATTCAGGCTTTGATAGAGATGCTTGGATTCCACGAAGTATGGAACAACATCTACTTGCAATTCATGAATTGGAATCTGCAAGGACCCCAACAGAAGTACAGCAAGTAATTAAAAAGAATGGTGTCAGATACAGTGAACTTTTACGTCTTCCTTACTTTGATATCATAAGACAGCATGTGACAGATGCCATGCACAATATGTATTTAGGAACAGCAAAGCATGTTGTAAGCATATGGAAGGATAGGGGAATTTTAGGAAATGCTGACTTTGATATTATACAAACTAGAATTGATAGTATGCTTGTTCCAATTGAGATAGGACGCATACTGTATAAAATAAGTTCTAAATTTAGTGAACTCACTGCAGACCAGTGGCGTAATTGGACAAATATTTATTCATTATATGCACTGAAAGGTATTCTACCAGAAAGGGATGATGCATGTTGGACAATATTTGTTGAGGCATCAATCATTTTGTCCCAGTCATCACTGTCACCTGATGATGTTTCATTAGCAGACACCAAAATAATTGGATTTTGTAAAACATTTGAAGAGCTGTATGGAAAGACAGCATGCACACCAAACATGCATCTTCATGCACATCTTAAAGATTGCATAATAGACTTTGGGCCAATTTCATCCTTTTGGGTATTTCCATTTGAGCGCTATAATGGAGTGATGGGATCGTTCATTAATAATTGGAGGAGTCCTGAGATGCAGATAATGAGAAAATTTACATCCTATCAGAATATTGTATCATGTGCAAGTGACTCATCACTCGATTGTCCCCTTCATGATTTCATCCAATCTTGCATAATTTCTGAATGTCATGTTGGATCTCTTCAGTCAACCATTGCGGATGTTTATAAGCAAGACATGTATGCCAGAAATATATATGGTGACAACATTAATGCTATATTTTCATCAAACCATCATGCAATTCTTTCAAAGTGTTATGAAAGATATTTAAATGACATAGAACTTACTGCTTTGTCGGCTGTGTATCACATACTATATCCCAATATAAACCAATTTGAGCAGCCAGTTTCTCGTCGACATTTGATTTGCAGTGATATTGAAATACACGGAGAACGTTTTTTGTCAGCAAAATCAAAATCTCAACGTTCTGCAGTGGTTATGGCATCCTGGTATGATTCTGATGGGCAAGTCAACCTACACACTGCTGCATCATACAGATTTGGAATTGTGCAGTATTTCTTGAAGCATGCATATCATATTGATGTTTCGGACGAACCCAGCATGAAAAATACAGACCACCTGTTTGCCAAAGTTACTTGGTATGGAAAGCATCCTAGGGAGAATCACTTCCCTGACCCAATTAGAGTTGTGACAACCTTGTTTGAAAGTGAGGGTCCAGCATCATTTATACCTGTGAGCCGTATAGCAAATAGGTGTGCTATTGCAAACAATCAGTACATTCAATTTGATTACGGAGAAGATTGTGTTTGTGTTGTGTCTCCATTGGTAAAGCACGGCTATTAAAACCATTATTAAATGTGCTTTCATTTGCTATTATTATAATAATAATATACAGGATACAAGAATACACTAATGAGAATAAATGCACTATTATTATTATTATTACATGTACTATAATAATACATAATCAACACATATACTGGTCTAAATAAATGCACCTTTTAATTATAGTAAAGTCACCTATAACTATAAATCCACACTCACACCTCAACCCCCCTCCTCCAAATGAACCCTTGCACGGGAGAGCAATGCTCTTGCATTAGCTCTCACGAGGGAAAGGCTCAGCCTCTGGTACAATGTGGTAGTAGCCTGCGATCTGCTGCATCCCATTTGGATCGCTAGACGAGCCGCCAGACGTTTAAAAGATTCCTGGGCTTCCATGCCCCAGCATCCATACGACTCCACAGCTAGTGGAATACATACCCACCCCAGCTCCTTACATTTCCCATCATTAGCAGCATGCTTCCTAACCTCGGCAACCTGAGCAGATGACCCACACTTCACTCCCGCTTCCGTCAAAGTGGTTGGATTAAGCGGAGAAGTGATGGTGAGGTCAAATGCAGCAGGTTTGCCAAGGTGCCAGTTTTTAACCAAAACATCTGCAGGACGAGAGTTAAGCCTGTCATGACCTTGACCACTTCCCACTTCTACCTGACCACCTAGACAGGCTCTGTGGCAAAACTCCACAAAAACATCCCGTAGGCTGTTGTGACGTAAGACTACATCCCCCCCGTGTTTGCACGTCAGTGCATGGTGACCAAGCGGGTCCAGCCTGTGGTCAGGGCAGTGAGGACAGCAAGAACCAAACGAAACATCCATTCCTAACCACCACTTCACAGCAATCTGGAATTCATTTGGCTCCAGATGCAAGTTAAGGCCTGGGGAGGGGACAACAGTAAGCCACGAAGCAGCATGACGAGATGAAATTGATAGCAAGCGAGCTCTATTGGCAGGAGAAGAGATGTGAAACAGCTGCCGAAACTGCTGGTCTTCAATTTTTCCGGACAGGGAGTGCTGGCGCATGTTAGAGGTGGCTAATGTTTCCAGAGTTATTGCATCCTCAGCTGGTACTAACCCATTAAAGAGTTCGATTGGCTCCACTAAAAGATTCCACTTGTCACAGCCAGAACTGCTGATGGAGGCAAGGTATGCTGCAACACAATGGGATGACAAGCTACGGAGGCCAAGCCCACCCCTACTAAGGCTAAGCTGTGCTTGCATCCACTCCACATCAGCAGCATCTACAGCTGTGCATTCAGCAAAGCATTGGCGTACGTCCTTGTCAAACAGCGCCAAGCCCTCTGCAATGTGTGAAGGAGGTGCGGAGCGAGCCAAATGGACTAACTTGCAGAATGCCGCACACTGCCGTAACAGAAGGAAAGCTACCTGAGGATCCTCCGCTCCTACTTCTGCCAACTGGGATAATAGTACTGCTGCATCAGCTCGTTTTTGCGCCACGAACTTAGCACAAAAAATGAGATCCCCAATTGGAGCACCCAGAATCACAAGGTTGGGTACTCGTGACACCTTCATCTCAGGAGGAAAAGAAGACAGGTCTCCACATCCAAACAACTCACATTTAGATACATTGACGAAAAGACCCAAAGATGGACCCATCTTTTGAATGAGAGTCAAAGCCCGATTAACCGCTTGTGAGTGCCCCAACAAAACCCCATCATCCAGGTACCAACCGTTAAAAAGTAGAGGCAGACACTCCCTGTCCTGTGCGATATATGACACAACCTTGTGTAGAACTAAGGAAAAGAGAAGTGGACCCAGCGGATCCCCTTGCTGGACACCAACCTCCGAACTCAACTGTCCAAGCGGGTGCCATAAAGTTGGTTGTGAGCCATAGCACCATCCTACCCAGGGAAGAAGTTCTGGGAAATGGACTGCACATTCCTCCAGGAGAGCCTGCCGAGACACACAGTTAAATGCATTGGACATATCCACCTTACAGACAGTAAAATTATCATCTATCCAATGCTCCTTGATGCAGCTCCTAACCCCATGAATGACCTTTTCTGCCCCAGCTGTGCATGCGACTCCGTATTGCAAAGGAGCAAAGAAATCGGTGGCTTTGGGCTTAGTGATGATACAAAGACACTTCCCTGTTAAGCGTCTCAAGGCCTCTCCAACTGCAATAGGGCGAATATCCAATGGGCGACCCTCCTTGTTCTTCACCAATGCAGTGAGAGATCCACCAGCCAGAAACTTTGATACTGAAATTGGAGCTCTGCCACTGGCCAGGATGTCTACTACACCACGCAAAGAGGAGCAGAGAGGAACTGATAGATGGATTTGAGCAGAATCAAGTAGATGCTGAATGCGAAGCCCTGATGGCCCACATGCTGTACCCTTGGGAAATGAATGAAGAACTGATAAGATGTTAAAGTCCTGTGGCAACACATGAGTGACAGGAGGACTGGAAGATGTAGGTAGAGAAGGCTGAGCTCCCTTAGGGTGTTTCTGTTGAAGTGAATTCCAAACCTCTTGGGTATTAGGAGCTATGCCTGGAGAAACCAAGGCCTGACAAGCTTTCCCTAATAACCCCTCTCTACCCAGACCTATAGCTGAAGAGATCTTCTTTTTGGATACGTCTATTGGAGAATTTTGTTTGTGAGGAGGGATGACAGGACGCCTTTTAATTCTATTCCATATGCCGCCAATGTCCCCTTGAGACCACAAGCCGCATAGCTGCTCTATTGATGGATGCTTGCAGTGGCGCCCACCCCGCTTAGAAGCTCGCAGCACACATTTGGGGAGCATAAAAAGTTTCAACCATGTCTCCTCTGAGTTCTCAAAGCAGATTGACCTCAGGACATCAGACAGGACACGTGCAACTGCCGGCCTGGCCTTGTGTGGAATGTAGCGGATTGTTGGACATTGTAGTTCACATACCTCCTCCCATGAAGGAAGTGCAGGGAGAGGATTTTCGGAAGGACATGAGACACCTAGGGAGCTATGAGGGAAACTACGACAACCTGAAACAACAATCGTGGAGCACTTATCCAAATGAGATGTAAAACGGGACACTGCTACAAGGCAGAAACAGTTTGTGCAGACAGTAAGGTTCTGCTCCTGTAACCACCAGGTAGGTACTTCACCAGGAAAAACCCCTTTAGCGTGGAGGTTCATGTGACTTCGCCACATAGTTGGTGCAATGAACTCCTGGCATCCATCAACTATACACTGCTTCCTGTGAGTGCTGACTAGATGAGGCTCTGGGAGACACCCAGATAGTGGGGATGAAGCATTCGAGGGTCGTGACTGGACTACGGGTTCAGGGGATGCACATTGACGTGGAAGATCAGAAAATGCTTGCCTAGATGTCGAGGGTGGTTGATATGGGCCTGGAAAGGGTAGACCTTGTAACGTAGAAGAGGATAACGGAACTATCTGGGAGGGCGGCGAAGGTGATTGCGGTTGAGTGGGAAGCAGCTGTGGCATTATGACAGCTGGAGGTGTAAGTGGCAAAGGTTCTTGCGCGGTGGTGGATGACTGTGAATCCGATTGCGTTAGGACATTCACACTGTGGTCAGGTAGGGGAGAAACTGGTTGCGATGTAGTCAAATCAAGGTCGCAGTTGCGTACATGTAGTGACGGAGCGTCTAAATTGCAACACCGATTCCGCTTCGAAGGCTGACAGCTTGAACAAGGGCGGCCTGCTTTGACGCACGCACAGGACTTGCATCGGGCACTGACTCCATTGCAAGCGCAACACCTTGTTCCACCCAGTTTAAAAAGCTTTACAGAGAACTGGTATACAAAACAATTGTTACCGCCATTATTATTATATAAAATTTTCAGCTGATTTACATATTGCGTTGACAGATAAAAATCATTAATCATTCGCCTCAGGCATCACGCAGCAGCAGCAGGCTTATGTTGTGACCACTCTAAGACAGGTATTAATCCGGCTAATTATGTGAAAACAGATACATTTTTCAGTAGCAAATTCATCATACTGTATTATTGAAGCGGTAAACTGGGTAGCTAAATGTTGATATTGCTTTGTACATGTAAAGAAAGAAATTGACATCATATGGCAATATGCATGCATAAATTATTCTGCATATCATTGCAACCAGTTATACAACACTATTCAGTAGAACATTGCATTTAGAGTTCAGAGTTGGATGAGTGGGAGTGGATGACCAGGAGCCTAGCAATTCTTGAGAATGTTTCATTAGCAGTGATTTCCCAGTCTCCATACGCCTCCACTCACATTTAGCCTCTTTTGAGACAACCCAAAGCACCTCTTCACTCACTGCAGCTGAGGCACCTGAGGTCTGACAAGCATCTGAAATCTTAGAATTTTTGAGGGTATGTATAACCTTGATGTCTAATGCTGCAGACCGAGACTGTGACCAGTTTGGTATCACAATGTCACCGGGGCTTTGGCTGGACCAATACCACAACCTTGCTCCAAAAGAGGGGAATGATGAGTACGACGGCAAAAGTCAGCAATACAATCACGTTTGCAGTTGTGTCGTGTCACCATGCCCATCCCCGGCATAACGACAAGTTAAATTCTCGGTTATACGCCTTAGGATATACAAAGCTTATCCAGGTTGAATGCGGTCGTTGTATACAAAGTGTAAACACGCAATCCACACCTCGGTGTATAACATGCGTAAGTAGACTGAAACGCTTGTTGTACATCTAGAGTAACGCGCGTTAAACGATAGAGTGGATAACACGTGTACTACGAGCGAAAACACAAGTTATACATCAAATGCATATGCAGCATGTACACACACGCATAAAACACATGTAAAACGGGCGGATACACCTTGTGGATAATTTCAATTTGGCATGGTGCTGATTCGTCAGCTATATAGTGATCAAAATCAACAATCCAATTTCTCTTACGTTGGGAACGGGCTCCATTAGTACTGTCTCCACAGATAGCCCAGTAGTCCAACTTTCCTTTCCTCCTATTTCGTTGGGTACTCAACCAAGTTGCCTATTTTTGTTTCCTTTGCTCGATCGTGCGTCGTCACCTCCATTAATGACCAACATGTGCAAAACTTAAAACCGAGCATGCGCAGAAAATGATATCAAAATTAATTTCTCAAATAGGCCTACAGGCTACACCCCGCTAGAAATAGTCACAGATGTAGGTATCAGAAGTTTACAATGATTATAGGGATCCAATAACTTACCTGTGAGTTCGAAATAGTACGCGACTCGGTCGAGGTAATTATAGTAGCCACACTCATATGCGTTTTCATGGGTGTGGTTAAAACGGCCTATATTCCTATTTATTGCGCACTGTCGTAATTTACGGGCTAAAGTGCCGCTCGCGATATGGGTGCGGTAAGCACCCGATACTTCGCTCCAACAATACCCATCTGCACACTGCACTGGACATTGACATATCTAGGTACGAGTATGTATATCGGTCCGCACACGTGCATGTCTAGATATGTATCTGCATACCATGGCGTGGGCAAACTCTGCATATTACTGCATACGATACTATGTCACGCAGTGAAAGCTCAATGCACACACGTACCCATCTAGACATTTGTGCATGTATAATGCACTTATCAATGCCACCCGGTACCCCCCCCCCCCCCCCCCCCCCCCCCCCCCCCCCCCCCCGTATGGGCGATGCCGGGATTAGGAGGGGATTTGACAATATTTGATCGGCGTGACGTATTTAGGTAGGGGCGGTTTGAAATGTTAGGGGATTTGACATTATGGCCATGCCTACTGTGGATATTGACTATTGTACATGTACGTGTATTGAAATATGGCGCAAGAGAAAAGTGTTTGGGAGACAATAGGAGAATCGTAAAAATTTCAAGTGTGGAGGAGGGACTGCCCATTGACAAAGTGATTAAGACAGCATTCTTGGTTTTTGGCGGCGAAGTTGAGCATATTAGTGTAGTCTGTACTGATACGGGTAGAAGAGTAATGGGGTGAGCGGAAGGTCTTTGTTGATCTCCAGGGCAGAGATATACCTGACAGGAGTATTTTGCAAGTAATACCAGTGCGCAAATTGAGCGAGTTAAAAAATAAATAGTCAGCTGTAGATTACGTATCACCCATATGTTTAATGCTGTAGGGGGGCCCTATTCCGGATTCTACAAGACCACAGCCACGGTGGGTGAGTTCATACTTATACATATCACGGCGTTACGCATGCATGTACATTTCCATGTACATGTACAAGTGGCTGTATTGTGTGGATCACGAACTCTCCCGCCCTAATAATATTCATGCAAATTCTACATCGACATCTCGGCTAGTGATAGGCCTTTTAGTTTACCCATGCCAGAATTATCTACCAAACAACTGGTAGATATTAGATAATCTATCTAAACGCTGAGACCACATACTGATAAACATCAAAATGTCTTGGTATAAGGGTGCATACATGCTATAAAACGTTACATGTGTGCTTTTTCTTTTCTTTTAGGATAGTACAATCATTGATAAACTGCAAGATGACCTATTTAGAGAGAGGGCTACTATTTATTACATCAAGACCTCTAGCTCGATACCAAGAATGTATAAATGCTGCCTCGGTTGAAATAGGTTTGCAAAATCCAGCGGCATTAGTAAATAGAGCAGCATTAATATCTTCTGCTAGAGAGAAAATGATTAAAGAAGCATTTGTATTTGCAAAAGGAAGAGTCGCCAGTAAAGCCGCACCGTCAGTATTTAAGTGAAGAACTTCGTACATCACATGTTAAATATCTTGATGAGGTGATTAAAAATCATGAAGAAAAGATCTCATTCAATGAGCAACAAATTTCTTTTTGTCTCAGTGTGTCAAACTATGCAGGATGTGAAGAGCTTAAAAACTCTATTATTGATATTAGTAAAGTTATATATGAGCTTGGACATGAGAAGAAAAAAATACAGAATTCCATTCGTAAGGCCAGGTGGTATCAACTGAAATCAGCTAATAAAGGAGTTGCAGCTAGTTGTTCACATGATGCATCATCATCATCTAGCTGTAACAATGTATCTATGCTGGAGACAACAGATTCTGAAACACAATTCAACTCCTCTGAATTAACTGATGATTCAGAGAGTTCCAATACTAGTGCATTACCTATTACTCCTCAACAGTGCAACATAAGTGACTACCTGACAATTAATAGGGATTTATTTTCAACTAAACTTGATGGTCTAACACTCATGGAATATTGCAAAGTTAGAAAATATATGCATGAATGTATTTTGACTCACAACAGAAGTATGTGTAATTGTGAAGCGATACTTAACATTGCTGAAATGGTAATGAATGATTGCATCGTTCCAGTGAGCAAGGCATTTAGAATAGCATTTCTTCAAGTAACATATCATCAAAAAAATGCACAACGACGCCTTCTGCAAATGCCTCCAATCATATTGTGCATTCAAGGAACACTTTTCCTTATGGAAAAAAATGATGCATTTGATTACACTGGTCTGGCAAAATATCTTAGCATTGCTGAACCACATAATGTGAAAGGTATTACCAAAGAAGAGGTAAAGCGTTTAATGCTTCCTCCACAAAGTGATAGGGAAAGGGAATTAGTACGTTAAATTGTGCACAAGGCATCAGGTGGGACACAGAAAAGGACTGCGACTACATCTGGTTTTCGGAAAATGGAGGAACATTCAGCACATGTAGAAGCATGCATTTCTACTGCGGCAGAGATTTGTTCATCTATCTCTGAGCTTTCCATACTACAGAATCAAGCTATGTTGGAATACTACTGTGGTAGCATGCAAACACAACTGAACTGCAGCACAGAAGATGAGGGATCGAGCTAGAAGGCTAAAAGTGAAGATGATGGTTGCAGAGAGATCATTGCGCAGAAAAGTATCGGAAAGAGTTATTAAAATTATGCTGGACTGTCCTGATATTGGTGCAGTAATAGAAAATTTTCATTGAAGAGCATAGTGTAGGTGCCGATGCATGGAGGAGAACAGGTGTGTTAACATTTGCATGATGGCAATACAAAACTGAAGAGCAAAGTAACTTACAAAGCAATCCAAGGTAATCTAGAAGCAGTATATGGAAGAAAGTTTGCCTATGGAACAGTAGTTCAACTTTGTGTGCCACGTAACACGCGCAGAACCTCTGCCAAGCGGTATTACAGCTTAGCCAAGGTTACAACCAGACGGTGCAGAAAAGGTTTTACATTGGGCTATTCCATAATATAATTGTACACCCCTACTGATGACTAATATCAAGGTATCCCCCCAGGACATAAAGCCTCTACACCATACCCCCCCAGGACATTTATTTTGGACCCCCTCTGTACATTACCATTGAACCCCCTCTGGACACAACCTGATGTAGGATACCCCCTTAGGACATTAAAGTTTATAACCCGTAGACATAATTTTAATAATTGTAACTTTATTTTAAGATGACGCAAGGTATTACGTAATGATACTTCGTTTATGAATAAATTATGCGCGGTAGAAATTAAATTGTTGTCTTGATTTTAGTTTACGAATGGTTCATGGTATAATCTTATAAAGCACAGATTCACAATCAGTCCGATTTATTGTAAATTATAACCGTGTTTGAAATTCAATTTGAAAAAAAAAAGCAAGATGACCGCCTATGTATGGGCCATTTCTCCATATATGCATCCAATAACCTTTTGGAGATTTCTCCTCGCAACTTAACATCTTTTATGATTCATGCTATCTTGATGTTTATAGGTTTTTCCATTTCTTATGTATAGAATAGCCAGTTGATGAAGCAAGTAAAGAGCGATTCATGATGGATGACTGGGTGAAGAGCCGACAAAGGAAAGCAGAATAATGCTTCTTTGCTTTTGCTCCAGACTAGCCAATAACGATGAACGTCTTCTCCGTTTGGCAGTTTGTAACACAGAAGAGAAACTGGGAACACTCCGTTGGAAGAATCATAGGAAATTTTAGAGAAAGCTTTTCAGAACCCCTTCTAACAGCTTCTTTTACTTCTTCACTTGTGGGCATTTCTCCCTTGATGAAGATTCCTAATTTCCTATATCAGCACCGACTACCTGTACAATACTTTTGGTTTCAACTGTCCCTAAGAGTAAGGCCTCAACATGGAACTCCAGGCTTTCAGTTGATCCTTTAACAGCAGGATCTGGTTTTGATTGAGGCACCTCTAGGTTTCCTTGAATCTCAAGGCCTTCACTCAATCCTTCAATAGCAATCATCAATGTGTCAATCAGCATAAACACAAATACAAGTTATGAATATATTGGTCCTCCGTACTTGAACACTATTTGATCCCATGCAAATAGTGCCTATCATTAACATTATTATGCCTCATTTAACGTTTTAGCAACAGCGGATATCGAAAGGGCCGCCAAGAGCCAGCCCGGGCCCGGGGCAAAATTTTTTCTCGGGCCCCTAGCCTAATGAATTAATAATACATTAGTGTATAATACTGTTGTTTGCCATTTGTGTTATGTACAAAGCAAATTAAAAAAAAGAACATTAACATACAGTACGCACAAATTATCAATTGAAGGGGAGTGCCGACAGCAGCCTTGCGCGCTTTTTTGTTTGCGAAGGTTTCTATTATTTCATTAAAATCTAGTTGCTTCGCCAACTCTGACTCGACAGCCTAAAGAAGTCAACCGCATCTGGCACATAGTTGATCGGAGATAGTTCTTAATTCTTTTTAGATCACTAAAAGATCGTTCTGCTTCAGCTACTGTAACCGGCAACGTGCAGTAAATGCGAAGAGCTACGCAACAGTTGGGAAACATAACCATCAATGACATTTCTGATTATCATGAATCTCATCAATCTCATTAAATCTTTAAACGCTATCTCTTACATCAAACCCATGTGTTTTAGCGTATTCTGCCCTTTGAACCCTTCAGCACGCATTGCCTTTTCCCTTCTATTCTGGGCGCCTGATTGTGATGGTAGCTCATTCTTGCCGCTCGTTAAATAGAAAGTGTAAACCAAGACGCTGATTGGTTACAACGGTCTGGGCCCCAAAACTAATTAGCAACTAAGCCATTCATTATCGACCAGGCCTGAGGGGGCGTGCCTAGTGACTAATAAAGGGCGTGGCTCTAAAGGCCCGGGCCCCATTGAGGCCCGGGCTCGGGGATTTTGCCCTCCCTGCCCCCCCCTCTCATTGGGGCTGATTATTGCGGATGTTATTGCTATTTCTAACTATCATGAAATTATTAAGCACGTGATAACTTTTGAACGAGAGCCTTATTAACGCGCATCTTTTTCAAATCGGGTGGAAAACTGGTTATCCTAAGCGCTCATACCAGTCGATCGCCTATGTGACACAGCGAACACCGCGAAAGCACCGAAGCAAATGGATGGAAACAATTTATACGGACGCTTATGCTAGTACAGACGCTATGGCGTAGGAAGATGGAAATAAAGGTCGTGGTAAGCAGTTGAGAGTACTCTGTGGGTTTTACATTGTTGGGAAAGGGGAGTAGACTTGCGATCCGTATCGAGAGCGTCATTGATTCTTTTTAGACCCATTAAATAGCGAACGCATTTGTTTTGTTACTGCATGAACTAAACCCGGCTATTGTAAACAGTACCATTTCTCGTATGTGTGTGTTTGTTTGTGGTGTGTGTGTGTGTGTGTGTGTGTGTGTGAGTTTGTAAGTGTGTTTGAGTTAGTATTTGTGTATTTGTGTGTGTGTGTGTTTGTGTGTGAGAGTATGTTATTTGAATGCTGTTGTGTGAGTGTGATTGTGTGCGCACACAGTTGCAGGGACACTACATTTGTATGATATAAACTATGAACATGTTATGCAGAAATGAAATATACATTCAGTGGTGCTGACGGTATATCTGAAAACAATCAGACTCATCATGTCGAGCATAGATTGATGCCACACTGGGAGCAACACCATGGTATCCTTCCTTTTGCCATTTTCATGGCATTGTTGGCATCACCTGGATACTGTGCATCTATCCTTTTCGATTTTTTTCGCGCAATGCATGTGTAGTACTTTAGTTGGTTGTTGGATTGCATGGTGGCCCAATGCTTTTCCTTTTGTTGCAACTTCCAATGAGTTTTCCGCTAGCTCCAGTCCGCATGTTTTCATATCCAGTGTTGGTCTAGCAAATTTTCTGCACAGGATATGACTATGCATATCTCTACGTCAAACCAGAACATGTATCGGTAGTATTTCCTGCTCTTTGTCTGCACATGGTAGTACTGCCTTAGCTGGTCATTACGGTCTACCCCTTCCATGTTTGCAGAGGTGGCACTGTAATGGCTGTCTTGTCTGTTAGAGCTGTATAATGTGTGTGTGCGTGTAATGCCATGTAAAGCGAAAATTGCAATCTTAGCATACATATATTCTTTGCTGGCACAATCCTCAACAGTAGGTTGTATGGAGGTGGAGGATGATTTGGGAGAGCTGAAATACAAATATCAATTCACTTAAGTGTTGCCTTAGCAGAACATTAGACAACCTACATGTATTCTTGCTGGCACAATCCACAACAGTAGGTTGTGTGGAGGTGGTTAGCAGCTGCAGTGTACAGTATGTAACAACTTGTTACAGTTGGCACATGTACATGTATTTTAATAACAACAATGTGTATGCACATGTGTTGTATACTTCACAACATTGTTACACTGTCATCCTTTGCGTAGATTAGTTGGAGTGCATCTTCCTCTTTGGTTTTGAGGTCTTACCTCCTTTTCTTAGTAAGTGCCCCTTGACTTGTGTCTTGCTCACACACAATTGACGGCTGCTGCTCCTGCTATTCTTCAATAGTCTTCCTAGCTTGACTGTTGTCCTTTGATAGCTGCTCCGGCTGCTCCTGCTGCTCCTGCTGCTCTTCACCAGCACTTTCCTTCACTTCAAAGGGCGTAAACCCCTTTCAAGAAGTCCCTCTCCAGTAATGCCGTAGCTTCCCTTGTTCCTACAGGCATTGGATTCAGAATTAATTACATGTTTGAGTTTACACAACTACCCAGCTACATGCAGCTTGTGTAAACTAGCAAATCCACAAGCATGTTCGTACATTTAGCTGCAATCTTCCCAACTTAATCATTCTTATTAATCTTGACGATGCAGGATCCCCCCACTTTCTGATCACCTCAGAGGTTATCGCTGCGTATAACTGATAAAGAGAGACTTCCTCGGCCCAATGCAACAAAAAGTCTATATGTGTATTATGAACTTGAACGAGAGCGATCGAAGTGTCCAATCTCAAACTTACAGATTGAAAGTAGAACACAAAAGACATGTCCAGGCCTTGAAGCCACCTAAAAATGGTGATACAAATTTCGCAATTGCAACTAGGAACAGTATGATGTTAACCCTCCTACTGCTGCTCATTAATTATTCATAACGTAACCCAGTGCGGAATGAAATTTTAGCGTGTGATTGGTTTTATATGCTATACGCGTTTAGAAGGTTTTTGTTAGAACGCTATGCTCTGTAAAGCCTGTTTCTTCAACGTACGTTGGTAAGTACCCCAGCTACTCCGATTGTGTCTTTTTAACACTAACCGTGCGTTCTTTGCGCCGCGAGAACGTTGTTTGTGAATCGTATCGTACGCTTACACGGGGCATGGCTCTATCACTCTGAGAACTAGCTTTCAAAGCGCCTACATGTCATGTAAGTGTTACTAGAACAGTTTTTAATGTTATATAACAAATCTCTCCTCTTTTGTGGCTTTTTAGGACACTTCGACGCGAGCACCTGTCTTGGGCTACAATTGGAATTGTTATTTTAAAAACTGACAGGTAACGTTCATGTTGCAAGGTGTGTGTGATGTGACTTGAAGGGTTGTGTATGTGGGAGACCGTTGTGTGAGTTTCATGCATATAGGAGTATTGTGTGTAGTAACAGGTGTGGTTGGGGAAGGCAGTTGTACATGTGGAAGGCATGAGTTGGGATGCAGTTGCAAGAGGTTGTGAGTAACTTATTTAGGTTGTGTCAGGTACATGCACATGTATATGTGATAGACAGTTGTGCCATTGGTTGTACATGGTAGTGATGTGTAGGAGAGTCGTTTGGTGGGTTAGCAGTTCTGTATGTGAGGTATGGACATGTTGGGAGTATTGTGTGGGGTGGGGCGATATAGCCAGAATGGGAATTATGTGTGCTGTGGAGGAGGGGATGTTGTGTGTGTGTGCTGGGATGGAGGAGTATGTGATGCAATTGTACACTGTGAGGTGGTTGTGAATATTGTGTGTGATCTATAGACAGTTGTGTTGTGCACAAGAAAGCAAGGGCAGCGTTATTTTGCGCTCCTTGTGTGAAAGAGATTCTGATATATGGGCTCTAAACAGAACTTTGTGGACCACTTGATAAGACTGTTGAAGACACAATACATATACATACAGCTGTATACACATATAGCCATGAAGTACTAGTCAATAATGCATTACAGTATGGTAGGTTGTAAAACATGGATAAACACAAAGGGGGACTTTACAGCTGCAACATATGTATGTTGTTGTTTTTCGTTTTCCTGATTTCCTGTTGCTGCACACCTCACAGTCATGTTGACCTGATGGCTCTGGAAAATGATTGTGTCCAATCAGTCTTGCTGGACTGTCTAGCACTGGTGCCAATTGTAGTGAAGTGAAGCATTCAGCTCCTATGAGGCCCTTCGCCACTTCTATTCTGAAATCCATGTGAGACAAAACTTTGCCCTCGCAGGTTTTGTAGTAAAGGACATATGCATTCACAAGTGTCACATCTAACAGGTGAAAATAAACCCTTTTCCACCATTTTCTTGAAAAGTTGTTGTAGCCATAGTATGTTACTAACTGATCAGACTTATCCACCCCACCCATGTATGCATTGTATTGATCAATACCCAGTGGTTTTTGTACCGTCTGATGTCCACCAGTGGCACCCTTTCTCCTCCTCTGTTTTGTGACAGTGCCCTCCTTATGGATGGTAGTTAGTAGTGCTACAACCCTCTTGTCTCTCCATTTCAGGCCCATGAGTTCTCCATCCTTGTAGTGAACAACTTCACCCAGCGCAACATCGGCTTTCTGGAATGATTTCGGGACATCCTTCCTGTCAAGCCGCAATGTACCACAGCTGCCAAACCCAGTGGAGAGCAACAGCTTGCATAGGTAGGGACTGGTGTAAAAATTATCAAAATATACATGGTATCCTTTTCCATGCAGCTTCTTCAGTAATTCTGTCACTACGTGGGTGCCCAGTGGAACACCAGCTGGCCGTTTCTCCTGCTTCCCAGTGTAGAGAATGAAGTTCCATGTGTACCCTGTGTCTGATTCAGCCAACACCCATGCCTTCATGCCCCACTTGTTGGGCTTTTTTGGCATATACTGAAGGAACGAGAGACGACCTTTGTACGAGATTATGCTCTCGTCAACACTTACTTCTCGGTTCATTGTATAACTTCTCTGATACGAGGTAACCAGTGATGTAATCAAGGGACGGATCTTGAAGAGTATGTCATAACCCCTTTCTCCTTTAGGTACTGCCTTGCTGTTGTCTGCAAGGTGCAGGAACTTCAAAATGAGCAGGAACCGGTCCCTGCTCATCACAGTTGAGAAGTTTGATGAGGAGAATGGCCAGCTGGTACACCAGTAGTGCTGTATACTGGGCATGTTCACGATGCCCATGGTGATAATCAGGCCCATGAACTTCTTCATCTCCTCCATTGTTATGGGCTTGCCTTTCAGCTGGTTTGCACGGGCCTTGCAGTGCTTCTTCAAGTAATCAGAGTGGCTTTGGAGATATTGATTTCCATACCTGTTTGTCTCTTCCACCACAGATACCATCGTCTGATCATTGAAAAGCTTGCAAAAAATGTCCACTGGCTGCAGGTGGTCCATTTTTTCAGTAACTCCAGGGATTGGTGTAAATGGTGGAATACTGCTTTGGAATGTCAAAGCAGTGGTGCTCTGTGGCAGTTCTACTTCCATTGGCTCCTCACAGCCAAGCTCCTCTTCAAACACATCACTGCACACGCTTTCCGTGTCATTACCACAGCCAAGCTCCTCCCCAAACACATCACTGCACACGCCTTCCGTTTCGTTACCACAGCCATGCTCCTCAAATACGTCACTGCACACGCCTTCCGTGTCGTTACCACTACCAAGCTCCTCCTCAAATACGTCACTGCACACGCCTTCCCTGTCGTTATTACTAATCCCGCCACCGCACACACCTTCCTCCTCGTCAATATAGCCGTCGAACTCGTCATCGCTTATGTCGCTTTCTATGTTTTCCATGTATTCGAGTAGGAACTCCGGGTCAGAGGGAAGATGACGGCGTGAGGCCATCTCGCGTTACGATCGTTAAAACTACACTGTGAATGGCATGCAGGTGTCGGGTACGAGTTATATTATACAATACAGCTGTAATTAACGCCTTGCTTCGCGCGCAAACTGGCGTTACGTACAATCATCCTGCTGGGCATATATATATGCCCGTCGCAATACGCAAGTGCAATTATTTGGCATATATATATGCCTTCCGCAGTAGGAGGGTTAAGAAAGGAAGTAGTATAATCTCTTACCAAGCGAGGAAGTGAAGTTGTCCATACAAAAGTAGATTCATCTGAATGCAGTCCGCGTATCAAAGCAAATCAGTGTAGTATGTTTTCAATTTGCAGTCGTCGTGGATGCAATTTGGCAAAAAACAACTTCATCCAGACTTATTGCTTTGTCATACTTGATGTGCATCAGTGCTAATGCTGTAAGTCTCTTTTCGTTCATGCTTTGCCTAGTGAAACTATTAAAGTGTCGGATTACACTTGCTGATCTTTCACACGCAAACGACGGGCACCGTACAAGCAATCTTAAGCAGAGTGAGGACAATAAGGAATGATATTTAGCAAAATGATTTAATGGCACTTGCACAAGACTGCGGTCTATCCACTTCAGGTACACTGACCCGCTTCATTTGCCACCTAAGCACTTCCTGATCAAATAACTCTGGAAGTGGCATGCCACCTTGGTACAGTTCTACTGCACCCTGGTTTTTCAAATGAAAAACTGAGTGGAAGGAACTTGCTGGCAACATCTGGCTTGTACAGTTCTCACGGGCAGCAGATTGAGTCTTGCCTTGTATATTGTGAGGTCAGGCCTGTTGTTTCCTGTAGTGCCAGGTATTGCCTGCTCCTTGAATTTTGTTCCCAAGCTGGGAGGAACAGCTTGCACAATCCTGTCAAGGGTACCAGCCCCGGTTATTGGAGCAGTGGTTCAGCACGTGTGCGAGGATTTTAGGCAACCTTCCACACACACGACACTGAGTGGAGGGGATTCGCTGGCGACATCTGGCTTGTACAGTTCTCACGGACAGCAGATTGAGTATTGCCTTGTGTATAAATCTATACTGAGGGAAAGTCGAAAATGCCCCAGTATATGTAAAGAACGTGGATTCTGGGTGCTGAGCCACAGAGTCAAATGCCCTCCCCTGGTCTGTTGATCTTTTGATGCCTGACAGGTGGTGCAACTTCATAGCCTGCTTCAGGCCCTGAAATACCTGGTTCCGCTTTGGAATACGAACGAAAGGCACCAGTAGGGCACCCCAGATACTTGTACCGGTCCTCCCATGAGAGTGCAGGGATGACATCTGTGTCCAGACGAGGAGGGTAGAGATGATCCACAAAAATTGGGGAGGTCTGATTTACCAGACACAGGGAGCCACACTTCTTTGTGTTAAATGCAAACCCTGCCCACTTTACATACTCCATGCATTGGTCCAACAAGTGCTGGGTCTCTTCTTTACTGGAGGCTGCAAGACAGATATCATCGGCATACGCTAGCGAGTTCATCTTATACCCGGCCAAGGTGTACCCAGTATCACAGCTCTATAGGTGGCGTAGCAGACCCTCTAACACGATGTTGAAAAGTATCGGGCTCTGAGGACACCCTTGCTTGACACCTCGCCTCTGGAAGATGGGAGGGGTGTATGAGTCTCTTCCTGTGCGGATGGCAATGGAGGCGTTGGTGTAGATGTCGCACACAGTGGCAGCATGGATCCAGATAGCCCGAGACGCTCCATCATAAAGGACAGGAGATCGTGGGACACTGATGGAAAGGCCTCATGGAGATCTAGCCATGTCAACACCAGGTTTCTGTTGCCCCGCCTGGAGTCTCATAATTGAGTGTAACAGAAAATTATGCTCGGCACAGCCATCATATGCCAGGAAGCCCTTCTGAGATGAAGAGAATGCCTATCTTTTAACTCTTTTGAGCTGTCCAAATACTCCTCGTGAGGGAATGGCTCACTGAGGATATCACCCGTGAAGGGAACAACCACGGGGGTGTAGGTACCAACGGTGGTGGCACCACTGAAGTGCTCCACATAGTCTGCTTCCCCAATCTTGCAGTACACTGGGAGTCCTGGTTGGAGGATGCAACGCATGCAGGTCCCACAATGCTCTATCCAAAGAGGTACTATAAACTAATCTGGGTAATGCTTTTAACCATTTGAATTTAAAGCTACGATTACAGCCAAATGTCTGAGGAAACTTAAAATCACTGGGAGGCGACAAATGATATTCAATAAGTGGTACTGCTGGCCTTCTGACATCCCTGTAAGGATGAGTTGTCCTATATTGAAAAACATTCCGATTTCATGTACGAAGCCGCTTGTTCCACAGTTGTTCGTTATTTCAGTAATTGTTGGTTCAGTGGTACTAGTATGTACAGGTACTATTGGTGGTATTGATGGCATTGAAGACTTACCACAGAATCAATCTGGCATTCATGATCGAGATCATCCGAAGTAATTCTTTGCAGAGCCACTGGAGGTGGCTATAGATCTTACAATGCGACAATACCATCTGGTACTGCTTCATCACTACACTCTGCTACAGCCTCTACAGTTCTCACTGTCTTAAAAAGCTGCGCTGTATTTTGTGTCATAGATGCAGCTTGCTTGGAACCTTTGTCTTTCCATCTCTTTCTTTTTCCCAGGCATTATGACTAGTAAAAGTGCTCAAGGAGTTAACTCAGTTGACTGTATGCCATTAATTAAATTGCTCAGATTTATTTTAAACTATGCGCCTAGGGCTAGGGATTCAATGTTGATAGCTATTAGTTTAATTACCAAATACGAACATAGCAGGTCATAGTGACCTTTATTACGGGGAGGGGGTCGTTTGACCCCATCGAACCCCACCCTGGCTATGGCCCTGAAGTTCAGCTTTGACATTAGGCTTTACTTCTCTCCGTATGAATTCTTTGAGTTCATGCCATAGATATTCAATTGAATTTGCATCAGGAGATTCTAGAGGAGTGTGCCACCAATTCATCTTCATAAAAGGCTTGGGCCTTTTTTGAAACGTGTTTGGGATCGTTGTCCTGCATGATTTCCATCTGGAAAGGATTCATGCAAGAACGGTAGGAGCGTTTTGTCCAAGATTTCAACATACAGGGCAGTGTTCATCTTGCCTTCAAAGATGCAGATGCCAATGGTGCCTTTTTTTTTTAAATGCCACCCCAACCATGCACTTTCGTAGGGTGCTTGGCCCTGTATGAGAAAGATTGAGATCATAATAGCACCAAGTGGAAAAAATACATCCTATTAACCGATTGTACGCGGTAGACGCAATTTTGCGTCTAACAATTATTACACGTAAAGCGCGGTAGACGCATATTTGCGTCCAGCTGTGTACACTACAGTACAAGAAGCACCATCCACAGTCGGTGACACATTTCGTTCGGAAACTTACACGGTTGTGTACACCAGTTCCTGTACTTTTCAGTTTATTATCGAACTAGTAGGCTTGCTATTGTGGGTTTCTACTAAATCTGCGGACAAGGTAAACAATCGATTGCATGCACCGATAAAATTCAATTGATGACACACATAGAGAATGGCAAAGCGCTCACGCAGGATGAACCGCGAAGACGTTATTGAACTTCTTGACAAGGATGACGATGCCCTCGAGAGGTATTGTAGTGACCCTGACGAGCCTGTTATGTCAGGGAGTGATGATGAATTCAGCGACCTTGAACAGGACAATGTGGATGGTAAACTATTAGCATATGCAATACATACACGTATAACATACCATACATGTAGATGCAGAGAGCATTGTTGACCACAAAAGGAAGCACAGACCAGACAATGACATTGAAAGCAGCGGTAGGAGCCAGTATATGGCATGGGTTCAACATCGGTGTGACATAACATTCATTCAGATGATGAGTTGTTGCCATTTCAAATTGCTACCTGTGGTATGGAAGAAATTGAAACAGAGCAAGATGGCTGGATGCAAGGTGAGAAAAGGAATTCATGCTATGATATCGATAAACCTTCCTCTTAAGGTCAAGAACCTATGGACACCACTATCACAACAAATCAAAACACATCTACACACATGTACAGTACGGGTCATAGTAAAAGTCACATTCCGTCTTAGTGCTACGATCGTAGCACGAAGATATGGCTTCTTGTTTCGTTTAGTTCTGACTTCGTAGCATTCTTCAAATAAGATTAACCCTATAACGGCCATAAGCGTATTTATACGCTTAAACATTAGGTAACGGCACGGCCGTAAGCGTATTTTTACGCGCGTCAATATTAAGAGCTATTTGAATTGTGGCGTAGACAACGCGTTACTGATCGTGGTTATTGCAATACAAACACGTAGTACAGAGGTTTGCATTTGTTCTAAATGGTTCTTTCGTCAAAAAAAACGTACGTAACGGTAGACTTAGGGGTTACCAAAGTATTCACTAAGCGGGACAAGCAGCAGGTATTACATAGTGCGGTTTGTTTGTACACGCGAGTCGGCAGGCGGCTGTAATCTCGGATCTGTTTATCTACATCTCCCATAAGTGCAGGTAGGTAATATATTCATGCAACACCATAAATATATTCATGCAACACAATAAAAACACCTTAGAAATGGCTATGAGATTTAGCATTGCACAAGTGCTGGCAATGCTTGAGAATGATGACATCAATGGCGACGAAGATGTGCCAATGATGCCAGGTAGTGACGATGAGTTTGGGAGCGAGGGTAGTGGTGATGAGCTTCTGGATGACATGGGTGAGGAGGATGTGCATACCACTTCTGAGGTCTGTGCAGGTGAGGAGGGGGAGCAAAATGGCAGCGAAGATGAGTTCCACCACCAGAACTATTTCGATGACATGGGTGAGGAGAATGTGCAAACCACTTCTGAGGCTTCTGCTGGTCTGCGGGAGCAAAGCAATAGCGTTCACCTGGAGAACACACTCCCTCAAAGTACCAATGTTACGCATGATGGTGCACAGGCCTCAAATGTACCTCAAAGGTGGTCATCCTCGTTTACACCAATAGCCGTAACCCCATTCAGCAATCCTGTTGGTCCAACATTCACTGTGGGGGAGGATGCAGGAGAGATATTCAACCATTTCTTTACTGACTCCCTAATTGACCACATTGTGATACAAACAAACAAGTATGCCCAAGAAACAATGGAGCCTACCAAGTTCCTAAAGTGGAAGAGTGTCACGACAGAAGAACTGAGGGCATATTTTGGCTTCATGATCTTGATGGGCCTGGTGAGAATGCCAGAGTTGGAGGACTATTGGAAGTTGGATCCAGTGTTCAATTATCCACCAATTGCTAGCAGAATATCTAGGAATAGATTCAAGGAAATATCTAGATTCCTACACTTTGCAGACAATCAATCACTAGTAAATCGAGGCGAACCTGGTTTTGACAGACTGGGAAAAGTCAGGCCAGTGATTGAGGAAATCAGCAAATCTCTGCTTCACAACTATGATGTGTCAAAAGACGTAGTGGTAGATGAAGCTATGATCCCGTTTAAAGGTCGATCATATCTGAAGCAATATCTCCCAAAAAAGCCTGTCAAATGGGGGATAAAGGCATGGTGTTTGGCTGATAGCCACAATGGGTATGTTCAGAAAGTGGATGTATATGCAGGCAAGACCATGGGGGAACGAAAAGATTGGAACATGGGTGAGCAAGTTGTCCTGGATCTAACTTACCACTTGCGAGGAAAGTACCACCATGTGTACTGCGACAACTTTTTCACATCTAGTCGTCTCTTAGAGGAGCTCCTTGCCAACGGCATATACGGTTGTGGCACGGTCCGTCAAAATACCAAAGGTTATCCTGCGCACCTAAAGATGTCGGGAAAAGGAAAGCGAGCCCAAAGGAAACTTGGGCTTATCAACAGGTTAGATTTTTAAAATTTAAACATACTCTGCTTTATAGTTATGTCTTGGTTTTGCAGAGGTGACATGGTAGCACAACAGCAGGGGCCACTGGTGTTCACAGTGTGGTTAGATACCAAACCAGTGACAATGATGGCGACAAACTGTCAACCAGGAGAAACATCTACTGTAAAAAGAAAGGCATCAGATGGAAGTAAAGCAGACGTGAGATGCCCAACAACCGTAACAGCATACTCCCAATGCATGCATGGTGTCGACTACAACGACCAGTTGCGCCAGTATTATTCAGTACCTACAAAATGCCGTAAATACTACAAGTATATATTTTGGTTCTTGTTTGAACTGGCTTCAACAAACAGTTATATACTAATGAAGCAATATACGTCTACAACTATGGCACTGAAGGACTATAGGGAAAATCTGGCCAAAAGCCTCATCGGGACCTACAATTCTAGGAAACGACCTGGGCGCATACCGTTACAGCCAATGCAAGTTGCTGAGGTACACTTCCCCAAAAAATTCAAAAAAGAGGGTCAAGTGAAAGCAGCAAGGTGTGATAGATGCCAAAAATTGGGTAGAAGGAAAGAAACAACGTGGTTCTGTTACAAGTGCAAAGTACATCTATGCCACACTGGTGAAGATGATACAGACTGTTTTTAAATATACCATGATAAGTAAACATTATGCACATCATAATACACTACATAACCAGTTTCATAGCCTGTTCCCATGCATGTATATCTCATTCATTTACATATATGTTTTCAATACCATTCAGCAGATAGAACATTCATTTTCCTAACAACTTTAAGTTGCACCTAAATAATGTCTTTATGGACAAGTTGAATCACAGGTACAAACAAATACTTACGACAGCTTCTTACAGCACTGCATGGCGTTATGCACAGGAACCTTGGGAGGAGACAGTCAGGGCATTGGCCAGGAGATGTGGCAGTACTCACAGCGATCTGGGAGGAGACAGTCAGGGCACTGGCCAGGAGATGTGGCAGTACTCACAGGGACCTGGGGAGGAGACAGTCAAGGCACTGGCCAGAAGAGGTTGCGGTATGCACAGGGACCTGGGGAGGAGACAGTCAGGGCATTGGCCAGGAGAGGTCGCAGTACGCACAGGGGCCTGGGGAGGAGACAGTCAGGGCACTGGCCAGGAGAGGTTGCGGTATGCACGAGGACCTGGGGAGGAGACAGTCAGGGCACTGGCCAGGAGATGTGGCAGTACTCACAGCGACCTGGGAGGAGACAGTCAGGGCACTGGCCAGGAGATGTGGCAGTACTCACAGGGACCTGGGGAGGAGACAGTCAAGGCACTGGCCAGAAGAGGTTGCGGTATGCACAGGGACCTGGGGAGGAGACAGTCAGGGCATTGGCCAGGAGATGTGGCAGTACTCACAGGGACCTGGGGAGGAGACAGTCAGGGCACTGGCCAGGAGATGTGGCAGAACTCACAGGGACCTGGGGAGGAGACAGCCAGTACGCACAGGGACCTGGGGAGGAGACAGTCAGGGCACTGGCCAGGAGATGTGGCAGAACTCACAGGGACCTGGGGAGGAGACAGCCAGTACGCACAGGGACCTGGGGAGGAGACAGTCAGGGCACTGGCCAGAAGATGTGGCAGAACTCACAGGACATGGGGATGAGCAAGTCAGGGCACTGGCCAGGAGATGTGGCAGTATGCATGTAGATCAGTGCAGATCAGTTTTATAGTACAGAACATATTGCAGCGGTGACTATATATATAATTCTGAAGCTAAAAGGATATCTTACTAGGATATGCCGCTGTACAAACGGTGCGTGACATTATTATCTAAGCAATACAAAACATACCTATACTGTCTGGTCATACTGTCTGTGTTTGAGCACCAAAACATAGGCAAACCGCATCGATGACCTAAGCAAAAGACAACAAAACGTGACAAAACAGCGTCTACGATGAACTTAGACCACACAAGCACCTCTAATATAGTGAAAAAGTCTCACGCTGACAAATAAAGCCTATACAAACCCAAGTAATCATTCATTCATCGGGTGGGCTACTATTAGAATCGCTAGAACACAACGACAACCATATCATAACAAATCAAAACGCACAATAGACAGTGTAATTCTACACAAGAAGGATAGGTAACAGGTTGAAAAACACTACGAAGCACTTTTTTGTAGTCCAACTGCTACTAGGTAGACAAAACGAGAGCGCGCGTGAAAGACACATTTCGTACTACAAATTAGTAATTTAGAAAAACGGGTCACAACGATCAATTCATGGAAATACATTGCTAAAACATACTTTAAGACATCCACGGTGAATTTCAGCCAGTACACTAACGAATATGCGAGTTCCAAAGTGATTGCCGCGCACGCCATAACTTTCAAAACTCTAAAAAATAATTTGGCCGGAAGGTCACATTACGTAGATTTTAATTTGACCGTTATAGGGTTAACACAACAGTTGTCGATTGCTAGACCTGTAATCTGACGTCATCGTTTAATCGCAGTTTAAATTATGTTTTAACGCTCGTTTAGTGCTACGATAATGGTCTACAGTGATTATGGATATTGTTTTACCATCAGAAAGGGTACAAAGCTCCTACTATATACCAACGGCTAATATCGGAGGGTATTCCATGTACACGCGAAAACATCCACCGGTTCTAGCAGCGCTTCGAAGTTAGTGGTGGTGGGATTCATCGAAACCCAGGATCAGGGCGTCCGTCGTCGATTACAACGAAAATCAAAGCGATGGTGGAGGAAGAAATGCATCGCGACAATGAAACCACCGCCACACAATTGCAAAACTACTGGTGTCACGACTAACGACTACGCAAAGGCCACCATGAAAGAAAACAAATATGAACAGTGGACAAAAGGGACATGTGAAGAAACGAAAGCATATTTTGGCTTTCATATTCTTATGTCAATCAACCGTTTACCATCAATTGATGACTATTGGAGCATAAATCCAAATCTGCACTACGGTCCAATAGCAAATCGGATTTCCAGGGACCGATTTAGGGACGTACAGGATTTTGTTGATAACGACACACTAGTGCCATGAGGTCAAAGCAGATATGATCGACTGGGAAAAGTGCGACCTGTCTTAGATTATGTGACTGCAAAATGCAAGGAACTATACAAGCCTCACAGGGAAGTTGCAGTTGACGAGGCAACGATCAAATTTCAAGGGAGATCCTCACTAAAGCAGTATATGCCACAAAAGCCCATAAAACGTGGTATTAAGGTTTGGGTGCTAGGGGATTCCCACAATGGATTCTTTGTTGATTTTGTTGTATACACTGGGAAAGAAGGAGATGCCGCTGTAAAAGGCCTTGGGAATATTCGTAGACAAATCCGTACAAATGCATTAAACACAACACACATAACCATACATGAACAAAAGCCTACAGCTGCTTCCTAATGCCTTTAGACTTCTGTGTGGATTTCTTTTCGGCAACCTTCTTGTCTACCCAAGTGCTTGAGTATGAATAACCACGAACTGTTAGCCATAAATCTACAACCGTTTGAAACACAGTTTTGCTTGATTCCTCATCCCAACTAGAACTTAGCATCGACCAAAAGAATAGAACATCTTTATTGTTCTTAACTGCTAGTGCTATATCTGAGATAAAGTTTACAGGCTTACAACCTTGCAAATGGCTACGAATTTCAAGCTCTATTGCTAGAAAAACTTCAAAGGTAAGACCGCTTACAAATGTGAGGCCTCCTCGGTCAACACAGTCGATCCAATCAGTAGAATCACATTGTACAGTGTCATCAGAGTTCAGCATGTCACCAAGACAGTTCAATAGGTCTTTTTTTCTGCCCTTAGACTTTTCCAATTTCTTCTTCAAAGTGTAGTGCTATTGCCGAGTGAGTCTTATAGCAAATCACAGCAATTGTATAATTATCAGCAGACTGCAATAAAAGGGCAGTAATAGGGTTTATATACATTTACCAGCGCATGTGTAGGGCTGCACAGCTAAACACCCACGCATACGTAGATACACCAAAAATATATGCCCATATAGCATCGCTACAAAAGCATGAGGAACATATCCTGCAGAATATTGAAGTGCATACATTTCCGGATTAATAAGACCACAGCTCGTGTTTCTAGAAGCCGGAGTATGGACTGCATAGTGAGATTTCACAACCTACTTGAACATGAAATGTCCAACATACTGGTAAACCATTGGGGCAAATGTTGCAGCAGAGATAATATATAGAGGGATTGGAAACGAAGCCAATCAACACTAATCAACGTGGACAATGCTACCAATGATTTTTAAGGCTTCAGGTGCCAGCTACTATTCTATAGATAATATGCAGACGATGCTACTTGGTTTGAATCCACTCTCAGTACATTTTTTCCCCCTTCTTTTTATTCACAGCATTTTGGGGAACAGATGCGATCATCGATGGTGCTATCTTTCACTCTTCATTCTTTCGATGGCGCTCCATTCGAAAGTTTCTTCCTCTCATCTCTGTAAAAATATTTATAGACATTCTTATATGCAGACATCACATAAAAGTACATCCACGCCACACAGGAAACAGTTTGAAGCATTTCCCGACATTTCTAGATTTGAAACAAAGGCTAGGCTACCCCACAAACCCGAGGTATCCACATATCGATGCATCCAATTTTAGAAGCACTTTCGTGACATAACCTGCCTATGCCACAATACATTCAGTTACTAACTTTTTAAGCTGCTTTACAAATCGCACGCAACAATAGTTGAGAAGCGGCTACCCCACAAAAATGTGGACTCCAATAAAAGCACTTTAAAGCATAATAAGTGACATTATATTACCAAAAAAGCGTTTTTTTCGCTTAAAACAATACCCCGCTATCAATCCCACTTTACTGAATATGAACCCACCTGATCCTGGTCACTATACTTGAGTACCAAGCAGAAAAGCTTCTTTTCCTCCCCCTTCGTCCGCCCCTTATAACACCTTAACTCTTTGACCGCCAAGTGCACATTTATGTGCAATAATTGCACCCTGTGTTCACCGCCAAGTGCACATTTATGTGCACACGTATTAGAAAACCAATCTGTATCGCATGGCTACGCACTTTGTGCACCAAACAGCGCTCAGGGCATAGAACTACGACTGGAGTGTTGGTTTTTAATTGAAAGGTAAGCGGTAACTAACAGCTGCAGCTGTACGTGTAATGGGGCCTCTATCGTCCCTAGCGGCTTAGAACAAGCACCCGCTTGTTCTACTAAAATAGGGGAGAGCGAAGCTTTTAAAAAAGCTGGACCTTAGAAATAACACCAAGGGATAAAAATATCGTGTTTTCGTCGTCTGTTTTATAGTGTATACGACGTACGGCTTCAAATCCCTGCCCACTTGGCTCCGCCTATATCGGGTGCTGTTAGCAACCATTGTTTTTCAAACAGTGAATATAAATATATCAAAACAAAAATCACAAAACGCATTTTTATCATAGTAATGTCTTTAAAGTAAGCTAACCGTGTGATTCTTCAAGAACGGCGAGTCTTCGGCGACTAATAAGCAACGGTAGCCATAATTAAAAACATAGCTGACAATTAACGACGTCATCCGTATTGCAATATTGACGTCCAAAGAGTTAAAGGTGCGATTAGCGCCAGATAGCATCGCCCGCTGAGGCTCTCGTAGAAATGTATAGCTCACGTGACTCGTTTCCAATCCCTGGGATTGGGGAGTTATACTGTAGCCACAACAAACATTCTAATGTTCAACAGGTTTGCAATCGTTACTAGAATACAAAAGAATAGGGAGATCCTGTAGAATGGTATCTACACATACATGTATCTACAACATTGAAACAAACTACATACACTCATGTCCAATGCAGATTTATGCTATAGTGGTGGAAATGGTTTTCATCACTTTCTTTGTAAACTTTTCTGTATTGCTTGAATATGGCTTAACTTCTATCTGTGAGTTACTAATAGGCTTACAACAATGAAACTTATGAGTTCCTGGTATAGTTTTTGATTGTGATAATCTGGCTTCTAGTAGTTCCAACTCCTCATATTCCTTATTGTCTACATAACCAAAGTTCATGCCATGAATTTCATTTGTAGCAAATGTAAATAGTTGCTCAGCACTTAATTTTTGGTAATCAGTGGGACGCTGCAAACTTGCTTTAGTTGCAAGCTGTTTCAGGGTGTCCGCTATGCCATCAGCAGCTGTTTTGCCATGTGAAGTGGCAAAAAAGTGCCACTCTGCTGCTATACCGAAATCTTCCAAATGGTGGCAAGGGTTAACAAAGTTCTTTCTGTTTTTATATTGTGCTGAGCACCCATCAGACACATAGAATATTTTGCTTGGTACACTACTGTTAAAAAAGTAATGAGCTTTTTCTGAAACAAGTGTACAGAAACTGTGTCATGGACTGTACTTTCTGCTATGTAACATCTGTTTAAAAGCTGTCCATCAGAATCCTTGTAATAGCACATAAATGGATGTACTGTTGCTTGTGATACATGCCAATGGTAGGATTGGATAGCATCTTGCACAATACAAGTATAATTTTCTGAGAAATCTGCTATGACAAAAACTTCTCCATGCTTTAGATTTCTCTTCAAATCTTGAACATAGTTGGCCTGTACCTTAGCTATTAACCGATTATACGCGGAATTAAATTTGCAATACATAACCCATAACCGCGGAATTAATTTTTGTGAATAATGTAAATTTAGATATCGTGTGACTTTGCGCGCCATAACTTTTGAACGAAGCGACTTTTATATTGGCAACTTTTTGAAATCGAGCAAATGAGTAGATCAGCTATTTGCTGTTGCATTCTGATTGGAGATCCGATGTAGGGAAGATACCGAGACCACGCATCATAATATTCAACAGAGACGGACAGGTTTACAGGGACGTTGTGACGCGAGCAGGGTGAACCTGTTGTCATACAGATGAAAAGTAAGTATATCGGGGTGATGTAAAACATGTTTGTTGTCGCTATTATCGGGCACGGGTGCGTTGTCAAAACTGCATCCGAGTACAGTGTATTGTAAATTTATTATTGTATTTAGTGCCGTGGAAGATGCTTTGTTCACAACAGTTTATTATTTACTCTTATAGAGTACGGTTTGACTTTGTCTTGCGTGTTTGTGCTCAAATACCGATACGACGTACGACGTTGGGAAGGTGTCAAGCGCATCGATGAAGGCATTATATTGAGACGCGGCTGGGATTCTGGCAGGTGGAGACTAGACATTGGTAAGCATGATGTGCGCGATGGAGAGGTAACCACAGCTGTACGCTGAGAGTGTTGTCTGCGCTGGGCTCCAGGTAACCACAGCTATGCGCTGGGAGTGTTGTATGTTGTGGAGAGGTGACCACAGCTGTATGCTGGGAGTGCTGTGTGTGATGGGGAGGTAACCTCAGCTGGGAGTGTTGTGTGTGTGATGGGGAGGTAACCTCAGCTGGGAGTGTTGTTTGCCATTTAGATGCTCTTATTGTGTCAAGGGTGATGTGTAGATAGCCGTGCTGATGCTCTGAGTGTGTCAAGGGTGATGTGTAGATAGCCATTTAGATGCTCTTATTGTGTCAAGGGTGATGTGTAGATAGTCGTGCTGATGAGCTGAGTGTGTCAAGGGTGATGTGTAGATAGCCATGCTGGTGCTCTGAGTGCGTCAGATGTGATGCGTAGATAGTCGTGCTTGATGCTCTGAGTGTGTCAAGGGTGATGTGTAGATAGCCATTTAGATGCTCTTATTGTGTCAAGGGTGATGTGTAGATAGCCGTGCTGATGTGCTGAGTGTGTCAAGGGTGATGTGTAGATAGCCATGCTGGTGCTCTGAGTGTGATGTGTAAATAATTGTGCTGATGCGCTGAGTGTGTCAAGGGTGATGTTTAGATAGCTGTGCTGGTCCTCTGAGTGTATCAGTTGTGATGTGTAAACACTCATCTATGTAAATACACCCACTATACACGCACATACCCATTGAACTAAACATTCATGGCCATGCTTGTTTAGTTGAAAATGTAACGTTTCTTATCAGATAAATACATAGCCATGTATACATGTCGAATTTCATTCCAAGGTTATTCTTCATTACAGTGTTGTGTGTGCCACTTGTTGAAACAGTCATCACTTCTACCATTGAAACACAGCCACACTGAGCATCCTTTGCACTTCCATTGTGTATCCTTTCTTATATGTGCACGTGCACATAGAGTACATTTGCTTCTCTTCTTGATCGTGTCTTCTGTTTTGTAACAGGAATATGTATCAGATTTACTGACCTTGGAACAGTTGCCAATGCTGTTCTTCCTGGCTTTTTTCTGGTGCAGTAATCTCCAATCACAGAATCGGCCAGTTGGAGGCGAAACTGCTTCATTGTCATGTTTTTTGATGTAAGGTCTGCTCTGTAGTTTTTGTGCAGTACATTATTGCTGTGTCAAATAAGAACCAAAAAATGTATTTGTAAAACTTTCTGCATTTTGTTTGTGTCTTATAGTATCCTCTTATTTGGTCCCCTCTGTCAACCCCTCTCATGTAGGTGTTATATTCACTTATTGAGGATGGACAGGGCACCTCAATCTTTGAGCCGTCTGAGAGCCGTCTGCTCACCGTCAATTCCAGTGTAGGGTCTTGGCAACTGGTAGACATTACCATCACAACTTTTTTGTCCAGCCAGGCTGAAGCCACTAATGCTCCTTTTTGAACGGTGAGTGAGTCTCCCCTGCACATTTCAAAGTTACATGTGTAATTTTTACTTCATAATAAGCATTGTATTTTGTACTGACCTGTTTGTCAGAGTTGCTTGAGATAGCTCTGTGGGAAATTGCTTTCTGTTACTTCTAACAGTTCCACAAGCATATACACCCCATTGTAGTAGTTCCTCTAGTAATTCTACTGATGTAAAAAAATTGTCGAAGTATACTACATGGTGTTTTCCTTGTAGTTGTGCTGTTAGCGAAAGAACTACTTGAGAACCAAGACCTTTCACTGCCTCATTTCCCTGCTTCCCAGTATATACAGTAAAATCTACAAAGTATCCATTATGGGAATCCCCCAGTACCCAAACCTTAACTGATTACCAGCCGTAAGCGTCTAAAGACGCGCAATCATTACGTTCCGTGGCAGCCGTAAGCGTCTAAAGATGCGGCCGGATATGTCGGACAAAAGTTTTATTTTAAGTGAGCAGGTTGTGCACAGATACGAAATACTGTGTCAGAATGTACTCTACGATGATATAGGAATACAGTAAGGTTCTGATCTGGTACCATTGTAGTCCTAACTTACGCCGTACGATACTGCTATTTGTAGGGGTAGTGTCTATGAAGACGTGGCTGGATTCCGGCCCGATATGGCCAACAAGAACGTTGTAATATGCCACTGTGCATGAGGTCGTGTGAAAATGTACTCTAAGATGTGTTTAGAATACACTAGGGTTTAGATAAGACGTCATTATAGTTTAAAATTACGCAGTACGATATAGCTAAATGTAAGGAAGGCGGGCCCATGCAGTTGGTAGGAAGTGAGTGCATCGGTACAGCTGTAGATCCTCCGATAATAACCACACGCAAGTTATCTCATGCCACACAAAGTAAACAAATGACGACCAAGCGGCGATGCTTTAGCATTGATGATGTTATTGGACTCCTGGATGGTGATGATGAGGAAGTAATGGCAAGTGATAGCGACGAGGATTATGAGGACCTGATGACTGAAGAATCAGAGGATGAAGCAGAGGCCAATGATTTGGATAATGAGGTGAACAACACTGCAGCTGCTGGGCCTTGTATTCATGGCCTAGATGCAAATGAAATCGTGTCAGCCTTGGATGCATCTGCAGAAGGATACACAAATCAAGACAGAACTGGAGACTTACAGGGAGATGCTGAAGACCCTCAACCATCAATACGAAGAGCAAAACGTGGAAGAAAGAAGTGCACAGAAACACACTCACAAAAGAAGTCAAGCTCGATCTTTCAGGCCAGATCCACAGAAGCATTCCAAAACACAGTAGAGCCTACATGTAACCATCTGGATGGGGATCTACAGGGAGATGAAGAAAATACTTCTGAACCTCCACCACATACAAAAAAACAAAAACGTGGGGGTAAAAAGGGCAATGATACACTCCAACAAAAGAAGTGGAGCACAACTTTAGAGCCCATAATCATAAAACCTTTCGAAGATACAGTAGGGCCGGGCCAACCTTTTTGGTTAGTTCAAGTCCAGCTGAAGTTCTTAGTTTTCTATTTGTGAATGAATTAGTGGAGACCATTGTAGATGAAACAAACATGTATGCTGAGAGGATGATGGAGCCAGCAAAGTTTGCAAAATGGAAGCAAGTAGATATGCAAGAAATAAAAGCGTACCTTGGGTTCAATATGTTGATGGGTCTGGTTCAGATGCCTGAAGTAGAAGACTACTGGAAAACAGATCCTCATTTATACTACGCACCTATAGCAACCAGGATCTCCAGAACTCGGTTCAAAGAAATAACACGATATTTGCACTTTACTGACAACACATCGTTGGTACCTAGGGGTCAAAGAGGACACGATAAATTAGGGAAAGTCCGACCTGTTATTACCGCAGTCAGTTCAGCTCTTCTCTCCAGCTATAATATGGGAAACGAATGTGTTGTTGATGAAGCCATGATTGCCTTCCAGGGAAGGTGGTGCCTAAAGCAGTACCTACCAAAAAAACCAATCAAGCGTGGGATAAAAGCCTGGTGCTTAGCTGACAGCTCAAACGGATACATTCAAAAATTTGAGGTGTATACAGGAAGGAATGACACAGGAGAGCAGGAAAATGGTTTGGGTACACGGGTGGTTATTTCACTTACACAACACCTTCAAGGAAAACACCATCATGTCTTTTGCGATAACTTTTTCACGTCAGCACACCTCCTGGAACAACTTCTTGCAAATGGAATATATGCAAATGGCACCATAAGGCAAAATAGTAAAGGCTTTCCAGAAGAATTAAAAATTCCTGCAAGACAAAAAAAGAAGCCAATGGAAAGGATTGGTCTTGGAAACAGGTGGGTGTTCAAATACATGTGTATTCGTTGCACTTACGTCGTTCATGAAATGCCTACAGGGGTGACATTGGCTGTCTTTCAGAAAGGTGCATTAGTTGCTACAGCGTGGATGGACAACAAAATGGTTACAGTTATGTCAACTAACTGTGAGGCTGGAAAGGTAAGTTCCACAACAAGGAAATAAAAAAATGGACAACGACAAGAATTTCCCTGCCCTGAAGCCATTGTGTCATACTCAACACATATGCACGGTGTTGATCATAATGATCAAATTCGCCAGTACTATTCAGTACGAACGAAGTCCAGAAAATGCTATCGCTACATATTCTGGTTTCTATTTGAACTAACAGTAGCAAATGCCTTCATAATATATCGGCAAAACTACAAACCAGATGAGTGTGTACGCACCTTTCGACTCACCCTTGCTGAAGAGCTCATTGGAACATTTTGCAGTAGAAAGAGAGCAGGAAGACCCCCAAGAGATCATCAATCCTTGAGTATAAGAGAGCAACATTTCCCTAAGAAAATAAAAACAGAAAAAAAGAAAAACATAAAACGATGTTATTACTGTTCTGTAAAAGGTAAGAGAAAGGAAACAACGTGGCACTGCCAAGAGTGCAATCTTCCATTCTGTCACACAGGGGAAGATGATGGCACTGACTGCTTTGAACAGTACCATTAAAAACATTAGAAAATGTAATCAAAACAGAACGAAGACATACATAATGTTCATTTACATGTATTGTATTGGCACTGAACTGTAGAGTGGATTGTGTACACGAAGGATCTGAGGAGGCAGTGGGAACAGTATGTACCTGAATTACCAGGGTGAAGTTTTTATGGGGGATAGAGTAGATCTTAGTAGTTGTGCACAGAAAGAGGTGACAGAATACATACACCTCCCTACACTCCCCTCACACTCTCACCTTACACTCACCTCGTACACCCACCCTACACTCCCCACATACACCCACCCTACACTCACCTCGTACACCCACCCTACACTCACCTCGTACACCCACCCTACACTCCCCCTCATACACCTCACCTCGTACACCCACCTCGTACACCCACTCTAACATTATGCGAACTCGTAAAGAAACTAATGAAGAGAAACAAGCAGACGCGGTACAACTGAATAACAACCTTAACCACTCTACACTCTCCTCGTACACACCCACCCTACACTCCCCTCATACACCCACCCTACACTCCCCTATACACCCACACTAAACTCCCCTCGTACACCCACCTACACTCACCAGTAGATGTGGCAGTACTCACAGGGACCTGGGGAGGAGACAGTCAAAGCACTGGCCAGGAGATGTGGCAGTATGCAGGAACCTGAAGAGGAGACAGTCAGGGCACTGGCCAGGAGATGTGGCAGTATGTACAGGGACCTGGGGAGGAGACAGTCAGGACACTGGCCAGGAAATGTGGCAGTACTCACAGGGACCTGGGGAGGAGACAGTCAGGGCACTGGCCCGGAGATGTGGCAGTATGTACAGGAACCTGAAGAGGAGACAGTCAGGACACTGGCCAGGAGATGTGGCAGTATGTACAGGAACCTGAAGAGGAGACAGTCAGGGCACTGGCCAGGAGATGTGGCAGTATGTACAGGAACCTGAAGAGGAGACAGTCAGGGCACTGGCCAGGAGATGTGGCAGTACTCACAGGGACCTGGGGAGGAGACAGTCAGGGCACTGGCCAGGAGATGTGGCAGTACTCACAGGGACCTGGGGAGGAGACAGTCAGGGCACTGGCCCGGAGATGTGGCAGTATGTACAGGGACCTGGGGAGGAGACAGTCAGGACACTGGCCAGGAAATGTGGCAGTACTCACAGGGACCTGGGGAGGAGACAGTCAGGGCACTGGCCCGGAGATGTGGCAGTATGTACAGGAACCTGGGGAGGAGACAGTCAGGACACTGGCCAGGAAATGTGGCAGTACTGACAAGGACCTGGGGAGGAGACAGTCAGGGCACTGGCCAGGAGATGTGGCAGTACTCACAGGGATCTGGGGAGGAGACAGTCAGGGCACTGGCCAGGAGATATGGCAGTATGCACAGGGACCTGGGGAGGAGACAGTCAGGGCACTGGCCAGGAGATGTGGCAGTATGTACAGGGACCTGGGGAGGAGACAGTCAGGACACTGGCCAGGAAATGTGGCAGTACTCACAGGGACCTGGGGAGGAGACAGTCAGGGCACTGGCCAGGAGATGTGGCAGTATGCACAAAGACCTGGGGAGGAGACAGTCAGGGCACTGGCCAGGAGATGTGGCAGTACTCACAGGGACCTGGGGAGGAGACAGTCTGGGCCCTGGCCAGTAGATGTGACAGTACTCAGTGACCTGGGGAGGAGACAGTCAGGGCACTGGCCAGGGGATGTGACAGGACTCACAGGGACCTCAGGAGGAGACAGTCAGACAGGCAAGAATTGTGAGAGCTAGGAAGTTGCAACAAACCAGTGGTCCAAAAAGGTCTTATAAAGGGCATCCAATTGGTGCCGCGAGTGAAACAAGGGTCAACAATACTAAGTACAAGTCGAGCGCTAATTAGAATAAACACATGTATGAACTACGATGAGTTTTATAGTACGGAACATATTGCAGCGGTACCTATATATATAATTCTGAAGCTAAAAGGATGTCTTACAAGTATACGCCGCTCAAACACCTAACTACGTTAGTGACTTCTCATCGCCTCGTACGGTACTATCGTAACACTACCGTATGGGTAGCACAATACAAAATCAGAAAATATTACAACGATCTAACGAAAATACGATAGAAAATGGAATACTGAACAAGAAAATATCAACTTGCCCATACAAATCTCCTTCCGTTGAACTGCTGCGTACAGTTAACTGACAGGCGTCAAATTTGAAAAACGTACGAAATTAATTCGGCCGGAAGCAGTTAAACGTAATAATCAATTTGGCTGGTAATCAGTTAATGCCACGTTTAATTGGCTTCAGTGGCATGTATTGTTTTAGGGAGGATCTTCCTTGGAACTTTATCATAGCCTCGTCCACAGCCACCTCCCTTTGTGGCATGTACACCTCGCGACACTTTGCAGTCACATAATCCAATACAGGTCTCACTTTTCCCAGCCGATCGTGTCCCCTTTGGCCACGTGGCACTAGTGTGTCATTGTCTACAAAATGAAGGTATTTTTGCAGATCTTGGAATCTGTCCCTTGAGATCCGATCTGCTACTGGAGCATAGCGCAGATTGGCATTCATGCTCCAATAGTCGTCTATTGATGGGAGACGGTTTATAGACATCAGTATGTGAAAGCCTAAGTACGCTTTTAGTTCTGCAGTGCTGATATTATTCCACTTTTCATACTTCTCTGTTGTCATTGCACGCTTGGCATATTCATTGGAAGCCTCAGAAATATCTTTTAGGAGCTGTTCTGTAAAGAACAATCCAAATATTTGTGACAGTGAGTTAGATATTGTTGTGGTTGGACCAGTGCAGGATTGGAATGAATTTATCCTGTTTGGAGTCAGTGTGTGCGTTCACTTAGATTTAGCCTGCCTCTGGCCGGCATGAACCTGTCTGGATGATGAAGTACTTTGCTCGGTGTGCTCTGTAGGGTCTATGTGTAAACAGTTCTATTACTTTGGTGTATGTATTTACCACACTCACCAGGCATGATGATGTGTGTCGATGTTTGTTGGTTTGGACCTTGTGGCTCTATTTCATTTACAGTGGTGTCCATTGATTCATCTTGGTGAAAAGAGATTGTATCAATATCTAGGCATGTGGTACTTCTCTCACCTTCAATGCAGTCAACTTGAATATCTTCTATGGCACAGGTAGCAATTTGGAACGATAGCAGCTCATCATCTGAATGAGTTATAATGTCACACCACCCATGTCGAAACCATATCCTTGTTCTTACCACTGCTTTCAATGTCATTCTCAGGTCTGTGTTTCCTTTTACGTTGAACAAAACACTCTGCATATCATGTATTTTATATGTTATGGGTATTGCAAATGTACCTATATGTCTAACCTTCCTCATCTTCTTGTTCAAGGTCACTGAATTCATCATCACTACTTGACATACAAATCTCGTCAGAGCTCTCCAGGGCATCGTCATCCCTATCTCAAAGCTCCAAGGCCTCCTGGCGGTCCATCCTGCGCGAGCGCTTAGCCATTCTCTAATCTAATTATGTTGTGATTGGAACGTTATCATTGCAATCGTTTGTTTACCTTGCCCACAATAGCAAGCCGACTCCTTCGATACTAAAATAAACAGTACTGGGTCTGGTAAACACCGCTGTACAAGTTCCGGAGCCGAATGAGCTAATGACTGTCAATAGCGCTTTATGTAGACTATAGTATACAGCTGGACGCAAATTTGCGTCTACCGCGTTTTACACAAAATAATTATTAGACGCAAATTTGCGTCTTTCGCGTATAATCGGTTAAATCATGTTGCTTGAGTTTATTCAACATTTCCATAAAATACTCATCGACTTGCTGTATTGTTGTTATCAAAATTGAACGATCTGTTGTAGTCCACTGTTGGTACTGAATATTATCGATCATGTTGTTGTCCATAATTTGTTGTAGCTTCTCTTTCAATTTGTTTGTTCCAGGACATTGTTTGCAGTGGGTCATGTAGCAATCAATACTTGGGAGGATTGTACATAATGGCAGCCAAGCAGTATCTGTAGTGAGTGAAAGCACTATGACTTTAAACAGACAATTTACTTCCAATAAACATTAGCTTGGTATTTTGGTGAGTACAAACACAAACTGTGTGTGTCCCACTGGAACCTGCCAGCACGCATTCTTTTGGTCGTAGACTGGCAAAAGTAGAGAATCCAACTTTAACGCTGGGATGAAGCACTTTAAAGTGCTGGTAAGCTTCTTTTAAGTTACACAATAGCAGCCTTTTCTGTCTGTGCTCTCTCTTACCCTCTTTAGTAATTACAGACACGCAATCTTTTTTTCCAGGCATTGTTCTGCTTACTTCATCATTGTGGTACACACTAAGCACTAATACCTCGGTAGCGGCTGGCAGAGTTCTACCAGGTTTTAAATTTGGGCTAGAAAGAATGCCTTTTTCTTGGGCAAGTTTTTTTGCTTGTCTAGCCATGTAATTAGTGGCGCCAAATTCTTTTTATGGACCAGTTTTTTGGTAAAACAGTTAGAATTTGCACCTTTTCGCTTCTTTTTATGGAAGAATGAAACTTGTCTTTCAGTTGTGCAATAGTACATTCAGCATCGTCATCGGGATATGGTCTTGACCCAACAGCACACTCAATACTTGCACTAAGCCTGACTTCCAGTCTTCTGATCTACCTCAAGGTATAATTCTTACCTTGTCTGTGCACTTCTCTTATCGACACTTGAGAAACTCTGAAAAAACAAGAGTTTCATTGACTTTATTAATTTCAAATTTGGCACTAGATAGGTTGTCAACACAATATTACGTATCACTTATTTCACTCTGAGTGCTTTCTTCATCAACCAATGCATTCGTAGGATCAGCATCTGCATCGTCAGTGTGTCTATCATTGCCTCGAAATTCTTCATTATCACTGTATCCTTTGCATTGCAGCTAATTTCAGAATCCAGTGTGATTTGTGAATCTTCGAGCTCACTGTGGCTAGCATTCGTTTCGTCATCTTCGTCGTTTTGGCTACAAACATCCATCGATGCCATCGTTTTACTTGCATACCCAGAGCATTCGGGTATATCAGCTTCTTTTTCAGGACCATCGCTAACACCTGCAATTGTCGACAAATCTTCGGGCGCCAACGTATACAATTTTTGACGGCATACACAGCAAATCTTGTGCTTTCGTGTTAAATGCAGCGATGGAAACTTTATGATTAGACTGTTGGGAATTATGTCTCAAACTGTGACTACCACCACCAAGAATACGTTTCCTTGTGTGACTCTTCAGAGGATCACAGCAATGCACGAAGCATGTGGATGACATGCTCTGTATACAATGAGTGCAAAGAACTTGAAATGATACAGCGAAAAGCGGCGAACTTGAAATGATGCAACAAATGGAACGGACTATAGCGAGCAGAACGAACTTTGATATTGATAGAACTAATAGAACGGACTTGAAAGGTTGAGTGAAAGTACTGAAGTTGATCATAAGGTTTTATGTTCTCTCACGGACTCCATTGTTCACAGTGTGGGCCACCCCGGTGATGGGATTAATTTTGGCCCTTAGTGTATTTAGTGCAAGGGTTCGGCCTTTGTATGATATCACACTGTCATCTACACTGATTTCTTTGTTCAAGGTGTAGCTGAGCTTGTAGTTATGAACCAGTGTGTTTACTACCTGCAATTCCATTGCAAGAAAAACCTCATATGTTATGCTGTTGACACATGTTAGCCCACCACGATTAACCAGTTGAATCCAATCCCTTGAACCATTTATCTCATTGTCAGAACTAATCATGTCATCCAGACAGAGCAGCATATCCTTGGTTAAGGGACAAGGTGTCTTAACTTTAAACAGTTTCTTTTTTATAGCATGAAGAACATAGCCTGCTGAGTATGTTATGGCATTTATCTCCTCATAGGTGAGTGGATAATGAAGACCCTCATCACTAGCTGCTGATAATGCTACGCTAAAATGTGACTCAATCAAGCCTTTGAACATGTGATGGCCTACATATTGATGACACATTGCGGAGTTAACATTGGTAATGTTTGCACTACGCATACATGTTTCCCATCCATTAACATAGTGTTGCGAAGAATGAAGAGTGTGGTAATGTGACCAAATCTTATGACATGAAACTTTGAAGCCTTTTAATGTTTGTGGTATTACTTTAGGTAAGCACTGACCTAACATAGAAGTTAGCTTATTATCCTGTTATGTTGCATCAGTAATATTTTCCTGAATCCAGCAGCACAAGCCAAGAGCCATTGAACGAATCGCGGCTGATTTTGGTGCATTCTAAGCCACAGTTTCATCATTCGCAAGGGCTTTAATGGCTCTGTATAGGCAAGCCGATCACAGGTGGCTGCAAGAGAATATCAGCAATTCATAAATACAGACATAAACTCATATGAACATAACATACTTGTGCTTTGTGCAAGACATGTTTGCACAGTTGTTGAGGTCGGAGTAGAAGCTGCAAAGCCAAAACCCGCACTCAGCAATGGTTTGTATAGGTGTATTCTATTAATACCTTTTTTGCCAGATGAAGAAACTCTGGGTACAACTGCTGGTTGCTCAATCTCAGGTGTTGGATGTTCCAATAGGTGCTGCCTCAGTACCTCCAATATGGTGGCTTGACGATCTTTGTCAACAGGCGGCGCACTGTGAACAATTACATCATAGTACTCATCCTCTTTCTCTGCAGTGCTGTGCGAAGGTGCAGGCTTCAACCGGTTGAAGTGTACCACTTTACGCCTTCCAGGATTAGCACAGTCCACAATCCTGTAGATGGAAGGTCAGAGGACCTTAACCACTTTGAAAGGCCCCTGCCAAAGTCTGTGCAGCTTCTTTGAATAACCCCTGCGGACTGCTGGATTGTGTAGAGAAACAAGATCATTAATACAGTATGGGTCCCCTCTGACGTCAGCATCGTACGACTCCTGATGTACTTGCTGCAGATGCTTCAAAGAAAGGTTGCAGGGTATAATGGATGTCAAACTGGTAGATACAGTTGAGTTTCGACAGTGGACCTCTACAGATCACGCTACCCTTGAGGCCAGAATCTTGTCAGTTGATGAGTTTTTAGATCTGTTGAAGAAGCTTCCCAGGTGCACCTCTCAGGTTCTACACCACTTTCAACTGGGAACATGTCATTCAAATGTAGTGCAGAAGTATACGCATATAAATGTTTTGCATGTTCACGAACCAAACATTAACTTACGTCGAATTCCATAAACAAATTCTTGGTTTAAGAGCAGTCGATTTGAGACAGTTGGTGTGCAGTTGCCATTAGCAATTTTATTATTTGTAAAGAGCACATTTAACTGATTCAGTGCTATTTATCTGACACAAAATTTGCATTATGAAATCTCTCTTTCTGCTCATGATCGCTTGTGATCCATAACTTCTTTCCAGACTTGAGATGAGCGTTTGGGTCTCCTAGCCAAAACTTATTTATTACCATTTAAACATTACTCAATAAACTTCTAGTACTTGTCTTCCTTCGCTTCTCAAATGGCACTTCTTCGCTGCTTGAAGAATCAAATTTAGTGTCCTATTCAGATCAAATACCATAGAAATACTTAAAAATGATGCACAGTAATTGATGTACTTACTTTATCCAACTGCTTCAGAAGCATTGAACTGATATCATGCACTTGCTTTTGTTTCAAATGTGTATTCACCCACTTTGCAAATATTGATGCAGATGGAATAATAATAATTATGCAAGAGACTGCATGTTCTGTTGTAGAAGTACCTTGACAACACAGTAGTCATCAAAAACATCATCTGCAGTGTCAGGTTCCTATGGAAACATATAAATCATGCATGTATATAGTTTTATTCTACCAAGAATTACTAACATCCTCCAGTTGCTTCTTCTGTTCAATGTTTTTACTTTTTCCCTATCTATTAGATACCAGTAAAAATTAAAATTAAAGTATAAATATAACAAATTACCTTCACCACAGATGCTGGACTGGATTCAGATCCAGAAACATTTTTAGTGCCTGGCAGTTCTAACATTGCTATATGATACATTATACAATACCACAATACAATTCATCCATCAGTATTACCTTCATCACTACTGGGTGGTTCATCAGCATAGTCATGATAATCTAAAACAGTTGTCATTTCCTTTGAACTTCCTAATTTAATTAGTGCAGCAAAAACCTTTAGGCAAAATTTCCATATCCATTATCCATAATTCATTTGTCTACCCAGCCTAAATTTCTAAACATATTAACATACACGGGTTCTGCCGGAAAACACTTATAGGCATGCGTCTGCATTGTTGATAGTCGTAACCTAACTTTGAATAGGAGATACTTATCAAAAAGAGTTCATTCATGAATGAACTCTTTTTGATAAGTATCTCCTATTCAAAGTTATGCACGCGAACAAACACCTCAATTGCGATAAATTTAATTAATTAATTAACGCAACCCAACATTAGCGTCTGCTTGATGGGGCAAGGGAGGGCATTTGTTCTCCCCTCCCCCCCCCCCCGTGTACCCCAGCCCCAGCTAATTAATATTCATGAAAGTACTCAATAATCTGATTACAGCTCGTGGTGATTATATAACCTAGCGGTTAACAGCAGCTTTGTGCATGTGTTAATTCGCGCGGAGGGGACACAACAGATAATATAGCGGATAGGGCTAGCAAGGGTGTTGAAGCCATACACGTATAACATAGAGCATTACAGCGTTATTTGTTCTTTTTTTGTGCAACTTTATTTGTTCTTTTTTTATGCAATTAGTTGCTTTCTAAGACCCTTTGTTTTCTGCATGCTTTTCTTCTGTGCCTTCTTGTCCATGCATTTGCTTGGGCGAAGCCTCGTATCGTGATCCACGTACCTACAACCATATCTAACACTGTGTTGGAGATGCCTTCATTCCAGTCAACCAGTATTATTGACCAAAGAAGTAAAATATCTCCACTTTGCTTTGTTTGTAAGATTGCCTTATCATTGAGGCATGTTGGCTGATAGTGTAGTTGAATACACGGAGTTCACGTTCCATTGTGACGAAAAGTTCTAACGTCTTGTCGTTGACATATACCAATCCACCACGGTTAATTGCATTTAGCCAATCGGAATATATGTTTGGGTTCACATACAAGATCGCTGAGACAACTTATAAGGCTCTCTTTGTTAGGATTTGAAGATCTTGAAAGTCTCTTCTTCAGCGCTTGAGGGACATATCCTGCTGCATATCGTATTGCATTCATTTCTTCTGATGTTATGCCCTCATGTGCGCTTGGTCCAAACAGATTCTGTCATGGTACAAAATGTTCTTTTACCAGATTCTTGAGTATGAAGTGGCCTATATACTGGTAAAATACTGGTGAAGGAATCATTTCAATGCTGTTAAGAAGGAACAAATTCCATATTACGAAGCAAATGATACTTAGACCACAGCAATGTTCGTGTTTTGCTTTGCTTGGAATAAGAGCATGCTGGAAAACAAGTGCTTATACACTGTATTGATTCTGATTCAAATTTATGCAGATCTAAAGGATGGTTAGGTATCCAATCAATAAGTTTGTTAGTAATCTGGAGAGTAGATTGTGCACTTGTGGTTGACAAAGAGAATGCCATATCTCTTTTTAGACTATATACAAGGCTTGCACTAATATTGATGAGTCAGTACACACTCTGGAAAATGCTGTTAATTATAAATATTGACAAATCAATTCCACTTTACCGGCACTTGAAACAGCCACGACTTCCACTACATTTTTGCTGATACTTGTGGACTTGCGATGGCGTCATTTAGGCAGTGCACAGAGTGCTGAAGAAATCTCTTCCGTTGCACCTCGACAGTTTCCTCGAGTAGCATTTCTACAAATGTAGCAGTCCCCGCTGCTTCATTGCCAAACAGTACGCTTAATGCTTTGGATACAGATGAACTCAACACCTGGAAAAGTAATGGCTGGTGTAAATACTAGCCATAAAGCTGTACGAGCTATCTTACTTGAGCAGCTACATCAACTGTACATCAACATGCACTCTAGTCAGACATTTCCTACTTCCTGTATTCACTCGTCATGTTACTCAATATTATGTAACCTTCTAGAACATTCTCTTAGTTATGGTGCTATATATAGACACACGCGATTTTTCTTTCTACTTTACTTTTTGTGATTCCATTAAAAGACTATGCTCTACATGTTGACACTTTGACCAAGCAGACTACTAGCCTGCTTGTATGCGTCTGTATAGATGTAGTAGATTGCTCTTGAACTTGGTTTTCTGTAGTACATTACCTTTTTAAGGCATATCGTGATGTAGTCCTTGCTGGAATTGCTACATCTGTATTGTACAGATACTATCTTCGTTTTGGCAGCACAATTCAAATTGATCATTAATGTACGAATGCGCAGGCTTAGTTCCCGCAAAGTTCCCGCATCAAACAAACCTTATTTCCACCTAAGCTAATTTGTAACAGGAGACGACAGGAGAAAGTAATTCCATCTTACATCCTTGTTGAAGACGAATTAATGTCGTAGTACAACTGATGGAATTTCTCATCTCACTAAAATAATTTGAAAGCTGAAAGGAGTTGGGACAGAAGTAAAGTGCATTGCTGATGGTGTGACTGGAATTATGCTTCAACTTGAAGTGTGTGAAGGAAAAGAAGCCGAATCAAGGAAAAATTGGTCCCATTTGCCTTCTGGAACTGCACAGACATTGAGGCTCACTGAACATTGGCATAATTCAGAATAAATTGTCATTGGTGACTCTGCATTTTCATCTGTGACTACTGCAATTGAGTGCTATAAGTGTGGTCTATTGTATACTGGAGTCCTGAAAACAGCGTCACGAGAGTATTCAAGAGACTATCTAAATGATACATCAAAATACACCAGCAGGGGTGATCACATTTGCCTGACGTCGACAATTGATGGCTGTTCACTTATTGCACTTGGATGGAAGGATAAGACAGTGAAAACATTTGTTTCCACATGTGGTACAACTCTTCCAGGAAAGCCACACCAAAAGCACAGATACAGTCATAGTGGTGCCATAATCACCACTGAAGTACAACGCCCACAGCTTGCCTCTCAGTATTTCAGTGCAGCAGGCAAAATTGACACACATAATCACCTTCGACTAGGATTGCTTGGTGTTGAAGAGGCATGGGGTACTCAAACATGGTGGCATCGCTTGGTGGCAACAATGTTTGGAGTGACTGTTGTTGATGCAATGTTATCTTATAACTATGAGCAGAATGCTGCATTGTCTGTTACTGAATTTGCTAGCAATCTTGCTATGTTGTTGATTTTTAACCAGCTTGATGGTCATGATGTGGAAGGAGGCGACGATCATCTGATTTTTTGAAGTCTCCTGTTGCATTAGTTCCTGTGCAATTTAGTGCTCACCCATTGAGGCGATTGTCACAGCTAAAAGCATAGGTAAGCCAATTTACTAAAATTACTCGAGCAAAATGACCTTGGTTTATCATGATAGTGTTCATTGATTACTTTCTCATGATCCTTGGCATCAAATATGCAGTTGAACGTTGTGTGAGTCTACTTACAACTTCAAGAAGGAGTGAGTGCAAGTTAGCAGGATACAAATTTTCAGCAGTTATATTTGCCGCTGTGAGAACGCTTTGCACCATGGTGCTCCATCCTGATCCACCAGTTTTTAACCCTTAAACTGCGACGGGCGACTTTAGTCGCCAAAACTAAGCGCTTGCGCAGTGCGGAAGGCGACTTTAGTCGCTGAGCAGGACAGTAAATTATGTTATTGCTGTGCGCGGGCAATCTAAGATAAATTTCAGCTGTCTTTACGTTGTATGAATAATCGAACGCTGTTTACGTAACCAACCGATACGATTGCGTGCAATGACTAAGCGCAAGCTATCGTCGGACCCCGAGTTTTTGCTCAAGTTCATGGACGACATTGACTCCGACGGGAGTGACGATGATTTCGATGGATATGTTGACGATGATGAACAGGAGATGGATGTGAGTGATACATATATACATGAACTTGGAGGTGTTTACATGGAGGTGGCACGAGGTGCAGGTGGAAGTATGGAAGTGCCCCAAGTGGGTGGGTGCTATGACGTATCAGGAAGTGGTTTGGATAGTGCAGCTTTAGAAGTGGCCCAAGTGCATGGGTGTAATGATGTGTCAGGAGGTGGTTTGGATAGTGCAGCTACGGTAGAAGATGCATTTCAAAGTGAGGTTGATGTTAGAAGTGAGGAGGAAAGTAGTGGTGAGGTGTCTGAAGGAAGTGAAGAGCAGTTGAAAATTCCACGATTCACTGAGAAGTGTGGTGTAGTGAAGGATTTGAGTGGGAAACAGCCAGTAGACTACTTCCTTGAGCTCTTTCATGACGAACTGCAGGACTACATTGTGGAGGAGTCAAACAGGTATGGAGAGCAGTACATCACTACTCACCAAGCTTACCTGACACAGCATCCACGGGCAAGGGCAAACGCATTTGTGAAGAAGCCCTTCACTAGATTACAGTTCAGATTGTTTCTGTCACTGATCATCTGCATGGGGATAGTGAACATGCCAAACATTCAAAGCTATTGGAACACCAGCTGGCCCTTTGCATCCAACAATTTCAATGAAATCATGAGCCGAGATAGGTTCCTGCTATACTTAAAAATTTTTGCACCTTGCAAATAATGACAGAATGATACCATTGCACCAGGTGGGGCATGATATATTATTCAAGGTGCGATACTTTTTGTCGCAGCTGATGGAAAGCTATCAAAGCAGCTACAGGATGGAAAGGGAACTCAGTGTAGACGAGATGATGATAAAATACAAAGGACGTCTATCATTTTTACAATATATGCCCAAAAAACCCCACAAATGGGGCATCAAAGCATGGGCTTTAGCTGAAGCTGGGAGTGGGTACTGCTGGAATCTAACGGTGTACACAGGGAAAGAAGAAAGTGCCACTGAGGATGCCCTAGGTACACGAGTGGTAGTAGACCTGGTAAAAAGTCTTGCCGGCAAGGGTCACCACATATATTTTGACAACTATTACACGAGCCCAACCCTTTGCCACATACTTCACAACAATCCACAACGGGGAAATGATTTCAAAAAGACGACGTTTGAAAGGTGGACCTGGAGGCCATGTCACAGTACAAAAGCCTGCTGCAATAGATCAATATAATACATATATGGGTGGGGTGGACAGAGCAGGACAGCTAATGCAATACTATGGTTACAATAATGTTACAAAAAAATGGTGGAAGAGAATTTTTTTCCACATGCTGGATGTCACATTAGTAAACGCGTACATCCTGTACAATAAAAGTAATACAGGGAAACTATTGTCCCATATGGATTTCAGAATAGCGGTTGCCAAGGGGCTTATTGCTTCTACAGGAAAAGAAGAACAAACATGTCAGTCTGTAGTCACCAACTGCCCAACACGTCTAATAGGGCACAATCACTTCCCAGAGCCAGGAGGGGGAAAGCCTGACTGCAGGGTATGCAGTAACCGAGCTGGTGGGAAAAGGAAGCAAACTAGTTACAGATGCAAGACATGTAAAGTGCCATTATGCATATTTCCATGCTTTGAAAGATACCACACAGTTGTGAACTTTTAATGTTTGAACATGTACTTGTATCTGCGCAGTTGCATATTGTATGCTGTATGTATGCATCACTATAAAAATACACATTTATAATCATATTACATTTATGAAGGATGAAATCAAATACCATGATCACACCACACACATGCACCATGTTCACACCACACACATGCACCATGTTCACACCACACACATGCACCATGTTCACACCACACACATGCACCATGTTCACACCACACACATGCACCATGTTCACACCACACACATGCACCATGTTCACACCACACACATGCACCATGTTCACACCACACACATGCACCATGTTCACACCACACGCATGCACCATGTTCACACCACACGCATGCACCATGTTCACACCACACACATGCACCATGTTCACACCACACACATGCACCATGTTCACACCACACACATGCACCATGTTCACACCACACACATGCACCATGTTCACACCACACACATGCACCATGTTCGCACCACACACATGCACCATGTTCGCACCACACACATGCACCATGTTCGCACCACACACATGCACCATGTTCACACCACACACATGCACCATGTTCACACCACACACATGCACCATGTTCACACCACACACATGCACCATGTTTACACCACACATGCACCATGTTCACACCACACATGCACCATGTCACACCACACACATGCACCATGTTTACACCACACATATACACACCAAGTTCACACAAAATACATGCACACGCACTGTAAATGCGTATTACCGTTTAGAATCAGCCTACGAAAAGCGGTATGAGAGCACTGTACCGCTTTGATGTCCATAATTCTAATTATTGTCCCACAAGTTCACGGTTTCATTTCATTGTAGTACAGCTGCAAAACAAACAACCAATCTAAATGATATGGATTAGTTCTCACAACACGTACCGATATAGAATACTCATCTTTCGATCAGCCGAGGATTACGGCAACCAAGCACGCTATACACTTCGCTCAGCGAAGTATACGTAGCGCTCGGACACTGATAAAAGTGTGAAATTTTTTTAGCCGGAACTCTTACTAAGACGATTCCAGAAATCAGGAACAAAAGAGCGGCGCGGCGCGTTCGAAAGAAAAACCAAGAAACGTTCATCGCACCCATCCGCCATAAAATATTCAAAAATCCCTCCGCAATCACGTCACGTTATGAATAATTAATGAGCGCAGTCGAAGGGTTAACAGCTATGAAAATTAAGTAGGTTGGGAGTAAACTGTAACAGAGCCTTTTTCTTATCACGAGCTCTTTTACATGCTTGGCTTATTTCCTCTTGGCAGTCCTTCCAAATTACTTCAAACTCTGGAGGAGTTATTGTTGTGAAATGAAGAAAAATGATGTGTTTTAGCTTGTGCCCCTTGAATCCACCCCTTCCACCAGTCAGAGTGCTTGGCAGCATCACTTCCTCATCAAAGATGGCATCTCTGTTGCCAGCTTCACTACCAGTGTTGATACCCTTGCTGGTACACAGAGCTTTGAGTTGGCCCTCATCACCTCAGACACAGACTGGAGGCCTTGTGGTGCGCTGTTAGCTGGAACAGTGTTATCTGGAACAGTGCTAGCTGGAATGCTGCCTGATATCTATCAGGTGGTTGTCTATTTCGTTTGGGGTTTCGTCTCGTGTTCTCCACATCATCGTCACGTTTAGTGTTGTCCTCTTCCGCAAAAATGGGAGTCTCCTGCTCCTCCACATGATCTAAAGGACCTCGTTCCATCTTGTCCCCTTCCCCATTACTTGCGTCTTTGTCAAGTGTTACAAAACCAGCTGTCCTTTCGTGCCCCTACGCAGGGTTTGTGAAGTGTTGTTCCGGTTCCATAGGGGTGCTACTGCATAATTTAGGCCGGTTCGTGTGAATAGTTTTCTTTTTTTGCCCACCAATCAGCTGGATTCTGTTGTTCACTGCGCTCACTTTGTTGAGTATGGTGTATGGACCCCTCCCTAGTGAGATGAACATCTTGGTTTGGCCGTGTTTTACCGTAGGAACAAAAAGCCACACTCTGTCGCCAACATGAAACTTCGAAACACAGGCTTCCTTGTCGGCCAATTGCTTCTGCTTCACATGAGCAACTTTAAGTCTTTCATGCACTTCAGTGAACACAGTCTTTCAATGTCGTTTGCGTCTTCCTGACATATTCTGCCAGTGGCTGGGTTTCAGCCCGGCATGACCCCAGAATCACATCAACTGGTAGGTTGGGGGTACGACCAAACGTGGCCAAGAACAGTGTGTATCCCGTTGATTTGTGGATTGCTGTCCTGTATGCAAATAGGCATTGACATTTCTGCAAGTGGTCGTTCTAGTCTCTGTGATTGTCCGAGATAACTTTAGCCAGCATATCCTCAAGTGTGCGGTTAAAACTCTCGACCTGACCATTACCTTGTGGATGGTAAAATGTTGTTTGGGTGCGCGTGATACCTATTCTGTCACTTAGGATTGGATTACTCCACTGACAAAATTTGGCCCTTGGTCACTGTGGATTGCTTCTGGTACACCAAATTTACCGACTATTTCCTCTGTCAATACAGCTGCAAAAGTAGTGCTGTCAGTCTTGGCGAGCGAGAATGCTTCCACCCACTTAGAGAAAAGGTCTGTCACCACAAGGATATACTGATTTCCATTCAGCGTGGTTGGCAAGGGGCCCAAGATATCCCATGACAATTTCTGGAATGGGTAGTCACTGCTGAGGGTGCCCAACGGGGCTTGTGGTTTGGGCACTGGATGATTACGTCGTTGACACACCACATTTTTCAACAGCTTCGCTGCATGTACAGTAGCATTGCTTGATATCTGACGTCGGGACATCATGTCAGCAATGGTATAGAATGTACCCGACCTGTACCTAATGGTTATATCAAACTGCTGTAGGTACAACAGCTAGCGAGTGAGTCAATCACCGGTGTCCTTCAGTCCTCGCAGTGACATCAGTGGGTTGTGGTCCGTTAGTAGAGTAAACCATCTGCCGTAGAGGTAAGGAAAGAACTCCTTGATTGCAGCTACTGCCCCTAAAGCTTCCCTCTCTATTGTCGAGTAGTTGCGTTCAGCTTCGTTGAGCTGCTGACTCCAGTACACGATCTTGCTGCTGCATACCTAGATGTATGTTTCGGATCATTATCCATCATCAACCTGCGACCGCCCGGGTACAGTGCATTGATCGATGGAGACTACGTTGAAGCAAGGATATCCACAAAAAGCTCCTGTTTCATCATCCTGTCAAAAATACATATGGTTGTGGGTTCATTCTTGCTGATCCCAGCCCAAACATGTACTTTGGTTGGATGTTTAGCCCTGCATGCAGCAATATAAGAAATCTGGTTAATGCACGTGTCGTTCACGCCATGTATTATAACATTACTGGGGCTAAGGTTGTGGAGATTCTCTAATTATATGGCAGCAAATTCTCCTGTGACTTTCGAGCTACACTGAGCATTCATCTGACCATTTTACATTGTCGAAGTGTCGTTTACTATCTGCTGGGCCCACTCTAAACGGCTTCTGTTTATTCGCATCACGAATCAAGTGACAGTAAGCGCTTCCATGAAAGGTCCACCCTAGACGCGCCCGACAACGCAGAATCGTTTAACGATGTATATTGTAACCAATACTTGGGAGATGCCGATGTTGCAGTTGATAGGCCGTTGTTTCATCATAGCGTTGCATTTGTTGCTCAACAATGGCCATGAATTGTGGTGTAATCTTTGTCGGTCCATCGGAGCCACGCTTGCGACTGATGGTCTGAGTGTTCCTAAATCACACAAGGAATTCGTTCACACACTTTCGTGTGCATTGTAGGTTTTCTTCATGAAATAGCTTCGCTATAGTTGGTGCTCGTTTTCCAGCCGCAAAGTGATGAAGACTGCGCTGCTTTTTATAGTTACAGTATACTGTTTTATGCCCTAGCTTGAGTGTCATAGTCGACGTACTCAGCGTCACTTCTAACTTATAGTTTTACAAACAATGCTAACAAACGTGTTCCGTGCAAACCTGATGCGGCCGTGGTTCAATTACACTCCAATAAAAAATTCATCGTGGCAATGAGACCCCAGGAGCCGTTCCATTCTCATGTTCTCAGTGGAGACTGAGAAGCTCACAGAACTGTCCATTGGAGACTGCTCGCGTTTTGTGGATGGTTTCTCATCTGGCAAATCCAGCTGTGAGGTAGAGGGATGGTAAGACAAAGACACCATGTTAGATACCTGTGTTTTATTAGAGTCTGGCACGGTTAGGGGATTTGGTCTATCTGCATAAGTTTGAGTGCATTTTTCATTTTGTTTAACGTTTGTTATTTCTGACCAAGAGGCAGTACATTTATATGTTTGGTTTGGGGCGAGTATATATTCAGACGGTGACATGAATACTTCAGGTAGGTCTATACAATGTACCCAGTTAGCTTGACACGCCTTGTTTGTGGCTGTGTCTTTGCTGATTAGGACGCTAGGGTGTTCAGGGATTCTGGGACGGGACCATTTAATCCTTTTCAGTCCTATTACAACGTCATACTCGCTAAAAAGATGTGACTGCCACGTGGCGTTATCCGTGGTGTCTACAGATTTAGTGCCGATACTCATTTTTTGTCTGTAGTAAAGGTTTAAGGTATTCTTTTTAAACATGTACACAAATTTGGAGTAGCGTTGCGGTTCTTTCTTTGACTATGCGGTATAATTTGATAGATGGTCCACAGAATTCATGCACATTACACAAACGAATAACCTGCAACATTGTCTTCATTTTCCACCGCTCTCACAAATCTCTAGTCCATATCATAATTCTTTATACTCTCCCGAGAAGCACGACCAGTTTCGGAAACTGTTTGGGTTTCTTCTTCAGGTGACGGGAAAATGGCAATATTTGAGCAAGTTTCACGTTTAAGTCCTTTGTTTCTGGTTAATTCACGTGATCATCATGATGACGTCACTCCCGGATCCGCTGGTCCCGAAACCCGTTTGAAGGATGTTGTTTGGGTAGTCTGCTGTGACTCTGCAGTGTTGGTAGTTGTCAAATGGTTGGCTGCCTTGTGGTACGTTTCTTGGTGTCTGGTTTTTTAGTTTTGCTGAGACTAGCATGTTGCTCAGTGACCGGTTCTTTTTTAATGCAATACGGGGGGGCATCGGATAGAGCTTGTTTAGAAATGGATTCTTTTGGACATCAATCCAGATCAAGTTTAGCTCCGTTCGAAATTGGGATACATGAGTATTGTAGGTTAGGGCCATTGTCGGTGTATCTGTTTGCTTTTGTGTATGATTGTGAGTCTATCTTTCTATCGTACACGTCTGATCAACGGTTTAATGATTTTTTCATCGTATCCCCTCGATATGAGAGCATTTTGGACTTTGTGGATCTGTTGAAGGAAGTTTACTTTGTCCGTGTTTGTCCTGAGAGCTCTGTATGATTCTCCCAGTGCTGTACTCTTTCCAACGCCACCGGGGTGGAATAATGGGTCTTTGTATATGGTCATGTCCAAGAAGTTTATTTCGGTCTCTGAGCATTCACTGGTAAATTTGATCGTTGGGTGCAGTTTGTTGCACTGTTGAACAAAGTGTTCAAAGTCCATTTGGGGACCTGTCACGCAAAAATTGATCCGGGTAAAAATTGATCCGGCCGGATCACTTTTAGTTGCAATTATTGATCCAGCCGGATCACTTTTGGCTGCAAAAAGTGATCCGCCTCTGCAAAAAGTGATCCGGGTACAAATTCTCGTCGATTCAAGTTTGTTTTGATAATTATATATATACAAATCTTAGCAATATGCTGATCGACCGGGCTCCATTTCACCAGTTGTTGTTCACTTCTGTATCCATTGCGTATATCGATCCTGACGGATAACGGCACGCATGCATGCATGCATGAAAAAACATCCCTTTTCTGCCAATACATGAACACAAGACAGCTAGGGCCCTGTACATTTAGTGCATGCGTGGCCCGCTACTGCCAAAACTGATCCAGACCTGGTAATTTACGTATGAACATATAAGGTACGCCCAGATCACTTTTTGCAGCCAAAGCGGATCCGGGTAATATATACGTATGAATGTACGTATAAGGTACGCCCGGATCACCTTTTGCAGCCAAAACTGATCCGGGTAATAAATACCATGAGTGTGTGTATTATACATGCCCGGATCATTTTTTACTCATCCCATATATATATATATATATAGTGGATAATTAAATTTAAGCATACTATTATAATGCTACCAAAGCATAATATTTTGGTTCATATACACACTTATTATTATATTTTTATATTTCCTCCAGCCTTAATTATTATACACATCTTTTGTGGTTATTGATCATTATAACCGCAAACGGCACTGATTACACCTTATAATTATGCATGTATGCCCTTCAGAAGTGTGTGCATATATAATCATAAATACTTATTTTAGAATTTGCTGTCAAATAATATCTCAGTCAATAATGGACCTACATGTGATACATTTATTGAAACCGCAACAATTATGCATGAAAATCATAGCTTCTTAACAGTTTCAAAGTGGTTGCTGATATTGGTATTATAAATGGACTCGTTCTGATGTCTGTCATTAGTAGTAACCTCTATAGGTGAATGCTTTAGCCATTTGTAGGTTGCTCCTGATAGTGCAAAAACATATATTGCTGTTCTGAGCAAAGATGCTGCTGCAATTATTTCAAATTCTGTGGCCCATGTGCCGAGTGATTGCATATTTGTACGTTTCATGTATTGCTCTACTGACTCGTTTCGAGCCAAAAAGCAGGCCAGCTTGGGAGAAGATGCATTATGTATCATGTAGGATGTAATAAGGAGGCGGAATTCTTGGTGGTCCTGTTGGGATCCTGTTACAGCCAGGGCAATTGACCGAAAAAAACAATTTCCATCACCCTTGACCCTTTTAGTTACTGCTGGAGCTTGAGAGACCTTCATAGACGATGGATCACTATGATGAGAATGTTTGCCAACAACTAATTTGATTCCTAACGTATGACATCACTCCTCTTGCCAATCACTACATACCGGTAGGTAGCTTATATTCTCCATTTCTTCCCCTTTCAAAATTTCCAAACATGAAGCAGTGGAGGTTTGATCTAAAAGCTGTTCTCTAAAACATTGTAGAGTGTTCTTATTGACAGACTTATCAGTAAAGAATTTTCTTGCATCTAGGACCCACTGGCAATAGTCATCCAGATTTAATGGTGACATAAGGTAGTAAGTGTTCTCAAGTACCTGAAGTGACTTCACTGAGACATTGCTTTCCCTGATCCAAATATTGAGTAGATCAATTGATCTCACCATTCTCAATGCATCATCCAGGTATAAGAAGACTTTTCTTTTGAAAACGTCAAACTCATCATTTAGGTCTTGTTACTATAACAAAATCTCCTCCATACACCTCTCTTAGTGGTGCTTCTCCATAGTACAAACGGTAGTCTATCCACAGAGCAACATCAATATCTTTGCTTAGAGCATATTCTCTTTGCTCTAAATGTAAGGATATGTCCTGCAGAATGGAAAAATAAAATCTTAACATATGCATTGATTTATAAGTATAATAGTCACTTACATCAAATTCGTCACCATCTTCATCTCCCTTGTAGTGCAATGCACAGGCTCCTGAGCGCCACAAACGAAGCAAGTGTGAGCAGTTGATTTGTTTGCTAAGCACTTCAAAATCTACATTTTCATAATCATCATTTAATGGTTGCTCATTATGTTCATCTGCTTTTTCTTCTTCCATATTTTTCTCCATACCGTCTTTTTTTGGTTTCTGGTATGGTTTCAAATATGCTCCACTAACCCTTTCAACAATTTCAGCAGCATTGCTGGCTAATTGAAGACAATACATCCCCTTGCCATGACACTTGATAATAATGTATGGGCCTACAAAAGGTGTGTCCAGCTTGCCTCCAGCTCGCTTTCCTCTTCTGAAGTCTTTCTTTATCACCATTTCTCCAACTTCAAATGAATGCTTACTTGCATGCTTCTTATCATATGCGTGCTTCTGCTTTATCTGTGCTTGCTGTATACTTTGCTTCACAGACTCAAGTACTTTTAGACGCTGCTCACTCATAACATCAACAACTTCAGCAATTGCTGGCTCTTCTTGGTTCATTAACATCATATCTGGTTCCTTTTCATCAATGTTGATATCAATAGGAAGAATTGCTTTTCGACCAAACATCACTTCAAATGGAGAAAAGTTTGTCGACTCATGAACAGAAGTATTGTATGCGTATACACAAGTGTCTAAGTACTCATCCCATATTTCCTTTTTGTCTTGTACAAACTTCACTATCATGTTCTGTAGGGTCTGGTTAAATCGTTCGTCAAGACCATTTGCCTGTAAAATCATAAGACACAATCAATACATTAATAAATTACTGAGGGGAAAAAAACATGATATTCCTTATGCTTGTTGTGCAATTAAAGCTTAGCTAGAGGATAAAAAGTTATTATACTTGATTTCAATATGGGGTATACATGAATTTATCATATTGTAACAAACCTGAGGATGATATGGTGTAGTAAATATCCGTTTAATTCCCAGTGCTTCTGCCAAGTGAGTGTCAAGCTGATTTTTGAACTCTGTCCCATTGTCAGTTGTTAGCACTCTTGGAATTCCCATTCTCATAAATATCTGTATACATTTGAGAAAAAAACGGTCAAGCATTACCTATAAACTTGGATAACTATATGACCTTGAATAGAATCCTTGATACACTTTTGGCACACTTATCCGGAAGTGGTACAGCTTCAACAAACTTTGAAAAATAGTCACTAAGTGTTAAAATTACCCTCTTTAGAAATAGGGCATAATGGTCCTATAAAATCAACACCAACATGAAACCAAGGAGCCTTCACTGGTATAGGATTAAGCTGTGGTGTTTCCTTTATTAATGTTCGGTTGACCCGTTGACAAGAATCACATGAATGTATCTAAAAGTATAAAAATGAATTATAGCAATTGGATATGAGTTACCATGCATGTACGTGTAATTACCATTTCCTGGACGTCTTTAACAATCCCACGCCACATGTAACGTTCACTGATTCGTTTAATCGTTCTCCTTTCCCCCATGTGTCCCGCAGTAGGGTCAAGATGGCACGCTGCAAGAATTTGTAGTTGTTCTGCGCGAGTCCTGACACATCGCACCTCAGTAATCTATGCAATATGTTAACGCACAAGCGATGTGATTGCTAGTATGTATTGGATACGCATGCAGGCACATGTACAGACCTTTCCTTTCACGATCTTCTTGAAATACATCACTCCATCACGGACAAAAAACTTCCTAGCTTTATTTCTGATCACTCGCTTTTGAACTTCACTACACTGACTAGGATACTTATGCTCAGTTAGATACAGAAAGGTATCGTCGATCAAACTTGATTCATTCACACTTGCCGAGCTGTTCAGTTCATCCATTCTCACGTCAAACAACCACGTAGTTGCGATAACTAACCTAATTAAGCAAAATTCTGTACAATTTGCGAGTCAGATTAAAAAGTATGTTTTTGCTGAAGTTGTCCTGAATATGTTGTTGATCCAGGCATACTTTATGCTTAGCTTTTGCATATGCATGCATATTACCCGTGGATCCGCTTTGGCTGCAAAAAGTGATCCGGGCGTACCTTATATGTTCATACGTAAATTACCAGGTCTGGATCAGTTTTGGCAGTAGCGGGCCACGCATGCACTAAATGTACAGGGCCCTAGCTGTCTTGTGTTCATGTATTGGCAGAAAAGGGATGTTTTTTCATGCATGCATGCATGCGTGCCGTTATCCGTCAGGATCGATATACGCAATGGATACAGAAGTGAACAACAACTGGTGAAATGGAGCCCGGTCGATCAGCATATTGCTAAGATTTGTATATATATAATTATCAAAACAAACTTGAATCGACGAGAATTTGTACCCGGATCACTTTTTGCAGAGGCGGATCACTTTTTGCAGCCAAAAGTGATCCGGCCGGATCAATAATTGCAACTAAAAGTGATCCGGCCGGATCAATTTTTACCCGGATCAATTTTTGCGTGACAGACCCTGCCAAACCATAAAGATATCATCTATGTAGCGAACCCATACTTTGATTTTTTTCTGCATCGGGCTCTATGAGTTTCTTCTCAAGTTCTCCCATAAAGATTCCACTGTATGAGGGGGGCATTATGTTACCCATTGGGACCCCTCGAATCTGAATGTAGTGTTCTCCGTTAAATTCAAATACATTGTTGTGAGTGATCATGTCTAAGAGTTCCTTCATAACTGTCATGTCTGGTATGTCTGTTGCACATTTCATGTTTTCTGAGGCTCTGATTGCAGCTCTATTCCCTTCGTCTATGGGGATGTTTGTATACTTGTTTGTCACATCAATGGAACATAGTAGAATGTCTGTTGAGAAAGTCAATGGTTTTTATAGAGTGGGTGGAATCACTTATGTATGATGGGAGGAGTTTAACGGCTTGTTTTAGCCAGTAGTCTAGAAACGCGAAGATGTTGAAAGTTACGCTATTGATACACGAGCATATGCATGAGGATTCTTGTGTAGTTTGATAAGGAAGTACATTAGGCTGGTTCTGTGGTTTATTGGGGGGAGGCAGAATCTATTATGTGACTTACTGTTTTCCTTGAGTTTGTCCAGTTTGATTGTGATTGTTTTCATGTCTGTGATATCTCCAGGTAGTCATGTCTGCTTGTCGTCTAGGTGTTTATGACCTGCCTCTATATATTTCTCTCTGTCCAGCAAGACTATGGTACTCCCTTTGTCGGATGTGTTGATGATTACATCGTGTTGTTGAGATAGTTTCTTGATTATGCTCATGCCATCTCTTGGGAGGTTGGTCCGACCTGTAGTTGGATGGATCTGAGAAAGGGTGAGTCGGATTCTATTGATCACGTTTTCTAGGTCGTGGCAGTCTGTGGGTTTAGGAATGTGTTTTGATTTTAGTCTGAATGGGTTATGTTTGGTCTGTGTATTTCTATGGATGTACCTGAGTCTTAATTTTCTAACAAGTAAATAAAAACATTCTCTACGAGAAAGTTGGTGGGATATAGGATCTGCAGGCAATTGGTGGTGTAAAAAGCAAGGAAACAAGGTCTTATCAGAAGGGAAAATGTAATAGTCCTATATTAAGCACATTTCTAGGGCATGTGTTGTTTCTGTGCTAAATATAGGACTATTACATTTTCCCTTCTGATAAGACCTTGTTTCCTTGCTTTTACACCACCAATTGCCTGCAAATCCTATACCCCACCAACTTTCTCGTGGAGAATGTTTTTATTTATTTGTTTCATTGATTTTTTTTGTATGTACATGTACAACGGGTTGTGTGACGTCATACAGTATGCGTCAATAAAAAGTTAACGCTACGTACTACGCTACCTTCGCAACGCAATACCTTAATTAGGTAATAAATTACGTAGGTAGAAAGTTGCAGTAGATCAGTAGAAAAATGCGTTATCTTATGGCAATGCGTAACACGAAAACATATTGAGAACAAGTTGTCAGGTTGGGCAGCTGCTAAAGCACGGATACATATCCGCCACACGCATTGCATCAGACAACTGCCACTGTTTGGTTCGTAGCGATGGTGTTTTTGGACTACGTGAAGCAAAGGATTTTATTCTATCATCAACAGGGGCGTAAGAGTAGAAACATTAGGAATCTTTTGTTGGGGGAAGGGTTGACGTTAGCCATGTAGGTATTTATCGATTTCTAAAAAGGTTTGAAAAATGTGGAACCTTGGCGCGCCGCCGTGGATCTGGTAGACCTTCAAAGATTACTGATGAGGTGAAGAGGATGGTGGAGGCTCAAATGCAGCTTGACGATGAAACAACCGCTGTTCTGCTTCGCGCGCTTCTGGCACAAAAAGGTGCGTATTATTTGGATTAATCATCGATGGAGTTATACTAGTTCAAGTTTTCATTGACATAGGTCATAAACTTTCGCTTCGCACCATTTTGCGTGCGTGGAGAAGCCTCGGATGGGTGTTCAGGGGCAGCACTTATTGCCAAATCATCAGGTACAAATTTAGCTTCAGGTACGAAAATGTGTTATACCTCCGGTTGTTCAGGGGCAGCGCTTATTGCCAAATCATCAGGTACAAATTTAGCTTCAGGTACGAAAATGTGTTATACCGCCGGTTCGATAGGGAAGGCAACAAGGTCAAACGCTTTGAATGGTGCCAGGAACATCAGCAGGACAACTTCTCCGACGTTATATGGACAGATGAGTCTTCTATTCAGTTAGAAACTCACCGAAGGACATGCTGTCGAAAGATTGGGCAACCGCCGAACGCAATGGTTAATACAATTTTAACCACTTATTGTTACAGATCTAAACATCTTGTCAAAGTACACGTTTGGGGGGCAATCAGCTTGAAAGGACCAGCTAAACTGTGCATATTTGACGGGATTATGGATTCTCCGCTCTATGTTAACATCTTGGAGACGACCTTGCTGCCGTTCCTAGCTCGTAAATTTCCAACCTCGCATCGTTTCATGGCTGATAACGATCCAAAGCACACATCTAAGTTAGCACAGCAGTTTTTGAACGAGAAGGAGAAGCAAGTCAGCTGGTGGCAGACCCCTGCTGAATCGCCTGACCTCAATCCTATTGAAAACCTATGGCATGTATATACGGAGAGAAGTGAAGCCTAAAATCAAGGATGAACTTATTAGAGGGATCAAGGCTTTTTGGCGGACAGTGACACCATCTGTGTGTGCTAAATACATAGGACACTTAAAAAAAGTAATCCCTAAAGCTATAGAACTGAAGGGTGATGCTACTGGTTATTGAGTGCTTGAATTTCAGTTTGTAAAGCAATTTTATTATTTCTTGTTACCTTCATATACAAGCACATAAATGAAAGAGGGTCCTTATGTAAGAAATGTTTTCATGTAAATAAGTAAACCTCTAAGCAGCTGTACATCTCACCTACACCTCATCACAACTTCTCACTCACTGATCACACCCGTACCCTGTTTGTGGTTTAGTGCATTAACCCCTTATCGGCTCAAGTAATGTATCCCCGCTTTGCACTCTAATTAGTCCACACTGGCACTCCTTATCGGCTCAAGTAATGTATCCCCGCTTTGCACTCTAATTAGTCCACACTGGCACCCCTTATCGGCTCAAGTAATGTATCCCCGCTTTGCACTCTAATTAGTCCACACTGGCACCCCTTATCGGCTCAAGTAATGTATCCCCGCTTTGCACTCTAATTAGTCCACACTGGCACCCCTTATCGGCTCAAGTAATGTATCCCCGCTTTGCACTCTAATTAGTCACACTGGCACCCCTTATCGGCTCAAGTAATGTGTCCCCGCTTTGCACTCTAATTAGTCCACACTGGCACCCCTTATCGGCTCAAGTAATGTGCCCCACTTTGCACTCCAATTAGTCCACACTGGCACCCCTTATCGGCTCAAGTAATGTGTCCCTGCTTTGCACTCTAATTAGTGAAGTGGTGCGCGATCGTTAACATGATAGTACTCCAGGTAATTATTTATAGGCAAAACTAACTGCGCATTTGAGAAGGGACAGGCGTACTTCAGTTAACGACTCACGCGCTAAACAATGATTGGCTCATTATATCGAAGAAACGCGGGTACTTCAAGATGATAAACAAATGTGAAACATATGTTTAGTTGTTGAAACATTATGTTCCACTTGCGCAACGTAAGGTACTACCGCAAATACGCACAACATTACTCCGCAACGTAAGGTAATTTTCTACGTAGGTTTTACGTTACCAAGGTACAGAACTACCTAGCGTTAACTTTTTATTGACGCATACTGTATGTGTGGGTGCAAGTAAAGTTTTAGTTAAAGGTGGGATGTGCGTTTTAATTATTCATATTTACCAACGATTGCTTTGGTTTAAACGCCATTACCAAGACAATCACGTGAGACGTGACACGCATGCGCATGTCTATAGTGCGCTCATTGCGTGCGAAGCAGCGAAATAAATTATTTTGTGCTGCCTCAAGTGCATATAGCGCTTGCCATTACAAGTTTACAACAATGTTAAAATTAACGGTGATAACAGCACACAAATAACACACAAACACATATAGTACATTAGTAATAGTACACATGATTATACTCCGAGTAAAAGTTCACTTCACCGCCTCGTCCTCGTCCTCTGTCTCCTCGTCCTCTGTCTCCTCGTCCTCTCTGTCTCCTCGTCCTCTGTCTCCTCGTCCTCTGTCTCCTCGTCCTCTGTCTCCTCGTCCTCTGTCTCTCGTCCTCTGTCTCCTCGTCCTCTGTCTCCTCGTCCTCTGTCTCCTCGTCCTCTGTCTCCTCGTCCTCTGTCTCCTCGTCCTCTGTCTCCTCGTCCTCTGCTCCTCGTCCTCTGTCTCCTCGTCCTCTGTCTCCTCGTCCTCTGTCCTCTGTCTCCTCTGTCTCCTCGTCCTCTGTCTCCTCGTCCTCTGTCTCCTCGTCCTTGTCTCCTCGTCCTCTGTCTCCTCGTCCTCTGTCTCCTCGTCCTCTGTCTCCTCGTCCTCTGTCTCCTCGTCCTCTGTCTCTCGTCCTCTGTCTCCTCGTCCTCTGTCTCCTCGTCCTCTGTCTCCTCCCTCGTCCTCTGTCTCCTCGTCCTCTGTCTCCTCGTCCTCTGTCTCCTCGTCCTCTGTCTCCTCGTCCTCTGTCTCCTCGTCCTCTGTCTCCTCGTCCTCTGTCTCCTCGTCCTCGTCCTCTGTCTCCTCGTCCTCGTCCTCTGTCTCCTCGTCTTCTGTCTCCTCGTCCTGGTCCTCTGTCTCCTCGTCCTCGTCCTCTGTCATCTCCTCCCATTACAATAGCATTTCCAGCACCACCGTCAACTACCCTTACAACATTGCCGCCCTCTCCAACACCGCCATCCTCTGCATCCATGTTCTCTAGACTTCGGACTTCTTTTGCTGTAATATCCATGATGCGATGTGAGCATGCCTTATGAATTGCTTATATAGGCCTTTCGAATGTTTCTAGTTTGTTTGAAAGGCTGGGCTTGACCTTCTTACATCAGCATAGGGAGGAGCATGCTAATAAAAGGCTGGAATTCACCTCGTTTGAAATGGAACATTTATTCATTTTTTGTACAAAATAGATTTTTAGGTCATCCAGGGAGCGTTCACACTTACACATGAGAGCTTTGAACAGAGACATCACTAAGGAGCATGGTACGTAGGAAAAGGCGGGACTTCACCTTGTTCGAAGTGTGACATTGCTCTAATTTTATACCAAGTCTGGAGTTCACCTTCCATATTACTTCATGATAAATAATAACCTTTTGACCATCCCATGAAGTTGGTAATGTTCACAGTAACAAAGTTATAATCAAATTTCATAGATGGAAAAACAATATATTCAACATGCATGTGTGTATACAAACAATACATTCACTGTTTGGAGATTAATTTTCAGTACATGTAGTTGATATTCAAGACACCTCATCCATTAGCTTGTTTCATCGCAGAGGGTAGTAACTCTGCCAATCACATCCACTCAGTCACCATCAGATATCACCTCAATATCAATGAAGTGATGCACCACCCAGGACAACACCTATCCCAAACACTCCACCTCTACAGGGAATGAGCTTTGAACAGTTGCTTACAAAGCTATATGCACACACACACACACACACACACACACACCGTACTTGGTAATCAAGAAATAATGATTCTTTCAGTTGAGTGAACAGAAGCCATACAGAAGTGCTAAAGCAAATTAAGCTTTGGACAGTTACTGAAGATCAGATATAAAACCACAACATGCACAAACACCCACCTAGCCACCCACAACACCACACACAACACACCCATGCACACCCACAACATGCACAAGCACCCACCTACCCACACCCATGCACACCCACACCCATGCACACACACGACCACCACACTACTTACATCTGTACACAATTGGGTGAAATACTTCTCCTGCCCCAAAAGAGATGCTAGGAATGTCTGTAAACTGATGTGGTTTGAGACTCAGAAACATGTGTTAGAAATGACACTGTACAACCTGATGTTGATGTTGAGCCATTACAATTACTGGTGTATATCCAGAATGCTATGTTGAGCCATTACAATAACTGGGGCATACACATGGGGGAAAAAATGGCCTACTTGCAATGCTACGAATAGAGTATCTCAGCTGAACTTCAACTATCAGAAGCACCAGCTTTTTTTTTATTCAACTGCTGTACTCACAGGTCAATTGTACTGGACCATTTCCTAGCAGAAATTCTATTTCGCTGCTCCATGTGTATACCCACCACACCAGTTAGTAATATGCTCACATAGCATGAATGAATGAGAGTTGCTTAATAGGAACACAGTGCCTTCAAGTGTATCAATAGTGGTCTAGGGTCATCTAATGAGCTGTTGGTTGAAAACAGCTTTGCCCTATTGTATGACCACAGAGTATGTGGTTCAAGGGACTGGTTAGATGTTGGTTGAAAACAACTTTGCCCTATTGTATAACCACAGAGTGTGGTTCTAGGGACTGGTTAGCTGTTGGTTGAAAACAGCTTTGCCCTATTGTATAACCACAGCGTATGTGGTCCAAGGGACTGGTTAGCTGTTGGTTGAAAACAGCTTTGCTAGCAGTAGCCAGCTATGGCATGCCCTATTGTATGACCACAGTTATGTTTACTCAAAATGCACTGGTCCATGTTTAGCACAATGAGAATTTGATTCTATCTGCTCAATACACACATAGTGCTAGAGCTGATGTAATTAATACATGTACACATGCCTGTACATTCCAATCCGTGTGAATAGGATTAGATTACTGAGATGTTACTATATCAAAATGGTTATTATTTGTCCATACAATATACATAGACATTTGACACAGTGTCACATCATCAGGCAAAGCGCTATCCAGTACATTGGGGATTACTCGCATCCATGTTTTAGCAGTTGGATCATAGGAAATATATGTTGCAATTCATCATGTGAGCAAATGCATACATTTCTGTCTCAGACCCCCAACCATAGCGTCCTTCTGAGTTAGGACGGTCCATGTGTGAACTAGCAATGTAATGATCCAAACTGGCATAATTTATTACATTTAGCTGTGCACATGCTTCAAATAATGGTGCAATACTTCTCATATGTGCAACAATTGCTATGCGTATAGCCAAATGTTGGGTTTGTGATCCCGCTCAGCGTACCTAAGGCTGCCACCAAATTAATTTACGTCATATAAAATGGCGGCTATAAGGAAAACTGCCTTCTACATCCACACCCACACACAGCTGCCCCTTACACCCACACACACACAACTGCCCGCTGCACAAACACAACTGCCCCCTGCACACACACACAACTGATTACTAGACCCTCACAAACACAAACTACCTTCTACATCGACACACACAACTGCCCCCTACACCCTCACACACAAATGCCTCCTACATCCACACACACAACTGATTCACACACATAGAACTGCCCCTTACACCCACACAACTGCCCCTTACACCCACACACACACAACTGCCCCCTGCACACACACACAGATTCCTACACCCACACACACACAACTGCCCCTTACACCCTTACACTACTGATTCCTTCACCCTCTCTCACACACAACTGCCCCTTACACACACACACACACACACAACTGCCCCCTGCACACACACAGATTCCTACACCCTCACACACACAACTGCCTTCTACACCCACACACACACAACTGCCCCTTACACCCTCACACAACTGATTCCTACACCCTCTCTCACACACTGATTCCTACACTCCTATTAGTATTACAGCTTTGATTATTCATCCACATGTACAAGTATAGGAGACAAACCACACATGGCGCTTACTTCTACACGTTCTAAAACTAACACATGTGTAGAAAGTTGTCTAACTATGCAGATAAAACTTTCCATTTGATAGGGATCACCACCGTACCCTCCACCCATCTACATGTACTATCACCAATTTAAACATAATACAAGTATACGCGCAATGATTAGAACTCACTTCAAGCTGCTATTCATCATATTTCAAACTCTAGCGTAAGACAAGCACACTTTTAAAGAAGATACGCAACAATAGACCACTTACGCGCCACAAATACTTTATATAAACTTACTCTCGGTGGCGTCCATCGCATTCCCAAACACCGCATCCACTCGCTGAGCGTCTTTCCGTTGTCGTAATAGCGATCGTAAACTAGTATTATGAAGGTCAACTGTCGGTCTAACCGTTAAAACCAACTTCCCAATTGAAATTGTGCACCGTTCTGAAGATACTAGTAATCACGCGCGAGCCCAATAATATTAGGTTACGAGTAATTTTAATTCCATAAAGAATACCGTATAGATGTATTAATATCGCTATGGTAACGTTGTTAACATAAATATGAACATATGTCGCATATTTGTCAGTACTTTTGGCAGCCTTAACTACCCTGAGCGTCAAGATGTATGAAAAACATTGAAACAGGCAGTTCCCATCACCTACGCCCTTCACCACAGTTCTGAGATTAGGACGTCTCAAAACAACATTAGGGCCACCAGGCTCTACAAAGTCATGTGGACTAGCAAATACAAGGTTAAGCAGTCTGCACTTTTCCCATTGCCACTGTTCATCAGTCTGATAATACCTGTACTCTGGCCAGGTAATACGAGGTGCAACCCGTGCTACAGCAGGTACATCATTACTCAATAACACTGGAATTTGAATTTGAATGGAATTTTTTCTCAGCCTTAGATTCTTCTATAGGGCTATCTACCTTCTTTCCATTCAAGTTGCTTGCAGAGGTCTGGCTGCAAGTCATTGGTATTGGTTTGACAACGGTAATGTCAACAGTTTTTTGCTTCTTAGTACCTGCACTATGCTTAACAGATGCTTTTTTGGGATGCTGTACGACAGGGTCAGTTGTGTGCACTAATGGCAAAGCACTAATGTTATTTGGACAGCTTTGCACTCTTTGGAGAGTGGAATGGAGGTAAGGTCAGGTCTAAACAGTTTCCTAAGCCTGTTGACCTCTTGAACACATTCATCACTGACCTTTATAGATTCAGGGTCAAAAGCTAGCAAGTGCAACCCAGCTAATGTTTTAACTCTGGAGATGGTAACGTATGCCATTCCTGTAGCAAACACTCTGCTGGACAGGTCTACAAGGGCACAATCTAGCGACAACCCTTGGCATTTGTGTATGGTGACAGCAAATGCTAAAATCAATGGAAACTGTTTTCTGTACACGTAGAACCGACGCAGAATCTGAAATCTGCTACGAAAACGCTCAATTTTGAATGGCACCTTTGGAGTGTGATCAAATGTGACCTGAATGCACTCTTTGGAAATTGCAGTTACAGAGCCAAGTGTTGACTGTGTCAATATTGCGTTGTAGCATGACTCTAGCCCCTACAGCTAGATTCAATTCTGCCTCTAATCCAGCAGTCATGTTACAGTCTTTATAACTGAAGCCATATCAATGCGCACTGATGATATCAGCAGCCACATGGCACATCGTGCAAGCACAGCATTTCCCTATTATTGCTAGTTACATAAATAACAGACACAATGCATATGACATTTGCTAAACCTTGCGTCAGACTTGCATAAACTAGAGAGTTCAAACAATAACTGCATGCATCTGATCAGCAGCTGACACTGGAATGAAACTAAAGTCTATTCCAACATCACGTAACGGCCACGGACAAAAGGCAACACTGATGCAACGTTTAGCTAATGTCCTATTGTAAACCAAGCTTAATAAGAGTAGGTAGCTACATTTACATACATTTGAATAACTTTATCGGTAGTCCTCTTTCGATGGCCTCGTTGGTTTTGCAGGGTATGCTTAGCCTTTCCGTACCGCACTCTCTTCGCCAAGCAAGCAGATTCAGGACTCTCCCAATAACGTTGCCTTTTAACGGACCGTTTCTTTTCTGGGTCTTCTTGATACCGCTCGCGTTCAGCAGTTCGTTTCTTTTCTGGCTCTGCTTGATACTGCTCGCGTTCAGCGGTCCGTTTCTTTTCTGGCGCAGCTTGATACCGCTCGTGTTCAGCGGTCCGTTTCTTTTCTGGCTCTGCTTTGTAGGATGCCCGTGCCGATTCTAACACATCATCTGGAATTTCAAGGTATTACGCATGTCGTTTCGCTCGTTTCTTTTATTGACATGAAGGCATTTTGAGAAAAACAACTTCACTAACAAAAGAGGTTACACCAAACGACAATTGAAGCACCAAAGCGTTTACGCTATTTATACAAACATTTATAGATATCTAAACTTACGTCTTACAAGTTATCTAATTATGCGTCTTACATAGACCGTAATATCGATTGTTTACCAAAATATAACATCGGCTATTTTATATGAAAGCGGCTCTTCCAGCCTATTCTGAAGCTATTGGTGAAATTTTCATTGTTTAAAAGTGTTTCTATCCCGAGTTATGCGTTGCCAAGAAGAAGGAGGAGACCCGCCCATGGTTCCGGGACTGGGTACGAGGACGGACTTTACCCTTTTGTTCTCTACAACCACGCGGTTCTGTGACATAAAACAAAGGCGAAACTGCTCATTTTTGACTACACTCTTTTCGGCCTCACAATCATCTCACGTGCGCTCACGTAAAAGATGAATATCATTAATGTCATATTTCGAATTTTACCCTGGCCTTAACTGCCCTGAGTCCACTCGGGGTGCTGTAGAGTGTTGTGAGGTAACATACGTTTATATTTGTGTTCAGAGTCATACCTTTGATAACCAGAAGTTTTTGGTTTTTCGATGGTCTATCCTCCTCTGTTGCAAGTTTGGCCAGGGAAGTTTGGTCCCTCTCTTGTTTAAACGCCCTCGCTTCGCCTTCAGCGTGTTTTAAGAGGTCCTCACAGGAGCGTTTTAGTGCCTTACCTCTGGATGTCTGAGAGGGAGGCATCCGTAATGCATTCCAAGACAGAGGTCTGCTGCCTTTTTATTGCCTCAGTTTTTTGGGCAATCAGTCTGGCATAGTGTTGTTTGGCTGTCTGTTCTTTCCACTCTCTCTCAGTTCATAGCCAGGCCAAAAGAACTGCTCTCTCACTTTCCCGAAGGTCTTATATCCACCCAAGTGCCCCAACTTGGCGTGTAGCTGGTCTATGATGACAGCTCTTAAGCCTTTTGGTACTACGACTTGCAGCTTGGAGTTCGGAAACCTCATGGACTGACGACAGAGGATACCATCCACTATGGAGAATTTATTCCCTAGAGCTCCAAATCTGCTTCAGAAAGCAGTTTGTCATCTTTGGTGGAATGGAGGATGCTGCCTGTTACTTCATCCGCTTCTTGTTTTAGGGTATCGAAATCTCCGAAGACATGTACGAACATTGAATCGTCTTCGCCCGCATGTACAGTAGCATCGCTTGATATCTGACGTCGGGACATCATGTTAGCAATGGTACAGAATGTACCCGACCTGTACCTTATGGTCATATCAAACTGCTGTAGGTACAACAGCCAGCGAGTGAGTCAACCACCGGTGTCCTTCAGTCCTCGCAGTGACATCAGTGGGTTGTGGTCCATTAGTAGAGTAAACCATCTGCCGTAGAGGTAAGGAAAGAACTCCTTGATTGCAGCTACTGCCCCTAAAGCTTCCCTCTCTATTGTCGAGTAGTTGCATTCAGCTTTGTTGAGCTTCCGACTCCTGTACGCGATCATGCTGCTGCATACCTAGATGTATGTTTCGGATCATTATCCATCATCAACCTGCGATCGCCCAGGTACAGTGCATTGATCGATGGAGACTACGTTGAAGCAAGGATATCCACAAAAAGCTCCTGTTTCATCATCCTGTCAAAAATACATATGGTTGTGGGTTCATTCTTGCTGATCCCAGCCCAAACATGTACTTTGGTTCGATGTTTAGCCCTGCATGCATGCAATATAAGAAATCTGGTTAATGCACGTGTCGTTCACGCCATGTATTATAACATTTCCGTGGCTTAAGGTGGCTGCACACGGAGTACGTAACTTTATGCAGCGTTCTTAGAAAATTTACGCAACGTAACGTAACGCGAGGGCTGCAATTCACACACACCGAAAATGATACGTAAAAATAGAAAAAAAATTGGCGTGAACAGCATGGACGCTCGACGTTCTCGAAAGCTGCTATTGCTATTATTGCTAAGGAGGTGAAAATCAAGAAGGCTTCGGAGGAAATGGGTTACAAAAATCAATACTGAAAGGCTGATAAAGGGTGAATATCACTCTCTAATAGCTGAAATGAGAATGTTTGACACTGAAAGTTTTTTAAAATACTTCAGAATGACACTGTCAAGGTTTGATCACCTGCTTAGTTTGATAGGCACAGCGCTTTATCGAAAAGGTACTGTTATGCGATTGCCTGTATCTCCTGGTGAAAGGCTAGTAGTTACTTCGAGATTTCTGGCTACAGGAGACTCAGTACGAACTATAGCCTTCAGCTATCGTTTAGGGCATTCAACAGTGTGTAAAATTATAGATGATACATGTGAGGCAATTTGGAATGCTCTGGCTGTTGATTATCTCCGACCTCCTTCTAGTCAAGAAGATTGGAAGAGTGGAATTTTCCTAGTTTCATAGGAGCAATTGGTGGAAAACATATTGTTATGCAGGCTCCTCATAGAAGTGGTTCTACCTTCTTCAACTACAAGAAGACGCACAGCATTGTCTTGATGGCAGTTTGTGATGCTCATTATTGTTTCAATATGTGGATATCGGTGACTATGGTCGGCATAGTGATGGTGGTGTATTTAGCCATTCAAATTTTGGAAAAAGCATGGAACACAATACTGTTTTTATTTCCTGAACCACAACATTTGCCGGGTACAAGTAAGACCTGTCCGTATGTTTTTGTTGCTGGTGAAGCTTTTTCACTTAAACCCTACTTACTGCACCCATATATTTACCAGAACCTCTTCAAATTTTCAATTATCGCTTATCAAGAGCACGCAGAGACATTGAAAACACCTTTGGCATCATGGCAGCAAAGTTTAAAGTATTCAGAAGACCAATTATTGCTCACCCTGATAAAGTTACCAGAATCACCAAAGCAGCTTGCGCTTTGCATGATTATCTTATAATACATCAGATGAAATCTTTTGACCACTTATCAGTTTTACAGTATTGTCCACCTGGGTATGTGGACCACGAAGACTCACTTGGGAATATAATCAGTGGCGATTGGAGATCCGAGGCAGGACAAACTGCAGCACTGGATCGTGTAAGAAATATGGGAGGTAACAGATATTCAACTCAGTAAATTGCCTCACCTATACAGCATTGAGGAAATTTTATCATTAAATAACATGACATGTTCAGTATCTAGGCGGTACTTATTCATGTCCACCAAATATTTAATTCTTAACACATTACAATGAACAATATGAAAAGGGTAAGTAATTTAGATCATATCTCTGATAAAGCCTTCGTTTACAATATACAAAGGCATATGTATAGTGTTTGAATATACTGCCACACCTTCAAAACAACTGTCTTTATTTGACATGGCAAATCATCATCACATATCACTGCATGATCTTCAGTGTAACGTCCTTGATAAATGTATTCATACACTGCCTCTGCTAAAATGGGGATCCCGCCATATCCACTGCTATTGAGTGTGCAGCAAACTGCCCTAAATGAAGCATTTCTTGTTGCTATAAGGATGTAATTGCAGTAAATTGTCTGAATGGAACTTGATTTGCCTGAAGTGAACATTTAATGTTGACAAAAAACATTCGCTTTCTCCCATGTCTGCACTTTGGGCAACAAATAGGCAAAAAATTCTCTTCTAAGCCCTCCCCCATCATACCCATCTTCACCTAAAAATGACACCTTCCAAGATAGGAAATAGTAGTATTTTTATATTCACTGCAAGAATATACCTTTATCACATTCTTTAAATCCAACTTCCCTCTTCTTAATGCCATAAAGGCATCATTGACAACTGTGTTCCTCTTAACCGCCAATAAAGATGGGAGATGTTAAATATTAGAATTGAGAAATTCTATTATCTGTTGCTCAGTTGACTTAAGGACTGTTACCGTATTTCTGGCGCGAGCACCAACTTCCGGTTTGTTGTTATAGTGACAAATTGCATTCCGTATTTCATTAGTACGTATATTTAGACCACGTATCATTTAAAGTTGAAATATCATTATTTCTGGTGCTTGCTTTGGCGCTGGATCTGTGGTTCTTACAACAGACAAGTGACCAAAGTCTGCTCGTAATTTGTTGTGTGGTAAGCTGTGTTAGTGTTTATTAGAGAATCTGTTTTCATAGGCGTGTGATCCAGAGTACAGCATATTTCCCTTTGTAACGTATCTTCCAGTTACATGGGACCTTTCAATCTAGGTTTGCATTTCCTCTTTTTTATCTTCGTACATTCTTTTTATACTTAACGCTACGCTGTGCGTAACAGGCTCCAGAATTGAAATGGTCAACGAAAACGTAAGAGCCATACATAGTACAACAACAACTCATACCATGCAGCTGTGGGTTGTAGATCCCTTGGATACAGTGATATGTTAGCGTACCGACTTCTGGACGTTCATGAACACCTCAGATCTCACAAAAAAGCTGAATGCGTGGAGAACACAATGCAGCGGATATTCATTCCCGCGCTCCTGCCAAATCATAACTGGCCTCATAATGGCCGGCTGCCTGAACATAAAATAGAACAATTCAAAGGCGCCGAGTAAGGTGAAAGGTTATGGGCAAGTAACTCATTCAACATACACAGAACTAGTTGCACTAACAGATTCTTCATTTGGCGGCCTTGACCATTTACTATAATATTGATACAGTGCGTCAAAGTCGCGTGCAGACCGCAATGGCGTCCGCAAGCTGAGCGTATTTTGTCGTTTTTACAACAATACATCCTTCAGCCACTCAACTAAGCCAAAACACGCAACACATAGTAACAAGTTATTCTATGTACTTGACGCTTTCTAATTGGGACATATAGTACCTCGCTTCAGGCGCTTTGTCTTTTCTATCCGCCATTACTTCAACAGCAAGAATAACGCTCAGAGTCATAATAGCCTACACAAATTTCTTATTATTAGATTCTGGGATCTGTAATACACCGCCTTAAGTCGCAAAACTTTGAACCAATACTCTGAGAGGTTTAGGTTCAACACCACAACATGACCTGTCCGGAATGTAATTTTTAACGGGTAACAGACCTTAATTATGTTGAGAAGGGCTGCAGAATGTGTTCGAGATACTTTTTGTTCACCTGAAGGAGAGATTGAATGGCAATATAGACATGTTCGCAGAACATAGCTGCTAATTGTTTGACACGATTCTGACAGTTGTTTGTGTATAATTCTTACATGCATGTGCGTCAATATGTATTTTTAATTAGTGTCATTAGTTACACTGATTGCAATATTTTGCTGAAGAGGCTGCCTTAAATACTGCAGGAAGAATAAAGACAAATAATCCATGGCACATATGATTTCTGCATGCAAATTACCCTGATTTATACATGCAGATAGATATTGCAAGGTACAGGTATAACATAAATATGCAAGCTATTATGCGGATGAAAGAACAAGTTATTAATTTACAGGTAACCAATATCATGTAGTACAAGACATGTTCAAGAACTCCACAAAGAGTTCACTCAGTTGTTTGATAAATGTTTGGCAGATATGAAGCTGAAGTTCCAACCTGGGAAGGTAGATAGGAGGAAACTGTAGCCCCTTCTTGATGGAAAGGTGATATCCCAGCTTGTAGTGCTGCTAGAAGGTTGAGGAGGTAGTAAGCATTCTGCTTCATACAAAAGTTGCTGGATTCTCATTTTAACATAAGGCCTTGTTCTGGGGCTCATGTTTTGAAGAGTAGAACCAATATATTGACTAAATAAAACATTTTCATCAGTTTCTTGAGATTTTCCTTTATTAATACTTTGGAGAGTTTCTAAATCTATCACATCACTTGTTGTGCATTTTCGTTTCTTGTTCACCCTGGTGAAACAAAGCAAATATACAGTAGAACCATGCAACAGAATGACATTATGGAGCACATAACCTACCATGCTAGTGATTGCAAAGAAGCTGTGCTGTCTGGTGATGATGATATGACTGATGGCAAAACAGGTTGGCTATTTTGGCCTTCAGAAATGGCTGCAGGTGGAGGTGGGTTTGGAACCAACTCTTGTACTCATCATTTCTTTGTGAACTGCAGTTCATACCATTTATCTAAGTTACGTATACGTGTGAATTACTTGCGTAAAGCTTGTGTAACGTTGCGTAAAGTTGCATAAAGTTACGTACTCCGTGTGCAGCCGCCTTTAGGTTGTGGAGATTCTCGAGCTGCACCGAGCATTCATCTGACCATATTACATTGTCAAAGTGTCATTTACTATCTGCTGGGCCGGCCCACTCTAAACGGCTTCGGCTTCTGTTTATTCGCATCAGGAATCAACTGACAGTAAGCGCTTCCATGAAAGGTCCACTCTAGACTCGCCCGACAACGCAGAATCGTTCAATAATGTATATTGTAACCAATACTTCGGAGATGCCGATGCAGTTGATAGGCCGTTGTTTCATCATAGCGTTGCATTTGTTGCTCAACAATGGCCATGAATTGTGGTGTAATCTTTGTCGGTCCACTGGAGCCACGCTTGCGACTGATGGTCTGAGTGTTCCTAAATCACACAAGGAATTCGTTCACACACTTTCGTGTGCATTGTAGCGCTCTGATTATGCAGCTCCACTTGGCCTGGTTGAGGTGTTCAGTGTTGTACTCCTATTGGCTGATGGAGCAGGTGTGAGATTCCTGCTGCGGTATAGAGGAAAGGGGAAACCATTTGTGGCAGAAGAGGAAAAATGACAATGGCATCCAGACAAGGAATAGCCAAGTACGTGATATACATTAAGCATTAAGAACAAACACTAACACAGAAAAGGGAAGAGTAAATGACGTAATGCATGTACAGTTACGAAGGTCAGGTGAGACCCATGTAAAAGTCAGGTATATGATTGGGATGTTGGGAGTTAGTTGACATGCAATCAGGTCTAAGGGGGTGAAGGTGGGTTGTCCTCTGGTGGCGTTCGACGCTGGTAGCACATCTTCGTGTACCAAATGGCTTGGGAACCATCAATGGCTGACAGCATTCATCTCGTTATAGAAGTTTGGTAAAAAGGTAGGAAACAACATGCTGTTTCTTATTTTCAAAGAATAATGACTTTTAAAGTGGTCATAGCGAACTAAAACACTCTACAGGAAGATGATGTGGGGTGGCAGATACAATACAGTACCTGATATTATGAGTACGGCGAGTTCACATCAACAATCTGCTATTGAACGCGCTAAAGGTGAAATGGTTGCGTGCTGTAACCACCCTGTAGTGAATAGGAAGATAGCTTCTTAAAGAAAAGACAAGAACAGCCGCAGGACGACAGCCAAAGCTCAATGACAGAATATGAATCTGAATTTCACTTTAGTGACAACGAGGACAATTATGGTGCCTGTAAACAACAGAATAGATGCGTCCAAGCATTGTACGAAGAGGAAGGTAGCTACATGTACTTAATGAGAAGACAGGAAAACTCACAAGAAAGCTCTATTACGAACTCTGAATCAGAATTTGAATTTAGTGAAGAGGGACAATATGGTGCCTGATTCCCAGTGTGATAGACCACTGTACTCTGTTACAAATTTAACTATTTATGAATACTGATTCCCTTCAAAGGATGGTCTTGCCTCAAACAATATATGCCAATGAAGCCTACAAAGAGGGGTATAAAGGTGTGGTGCCTTGCTGATAGCAACAATAGATACATACAGGCATTTGATATGTACAGCGGAAAGGGTGGACACACTGATCCAGCAGAAGACGCAGACGTCAGTGGCTTGGGTGTGAAGGTAGTGATGTTGCTGACATGCACCTTCAAGGAACTATCATTATCACTATCATTTGTGACAATTATTTTTCCTCAGTACAGCTATTCTCTGCATTACATTAACATATATGCTAATGGAACCGTACGACAAACATCACAAAGCTTCCCATTAGAACTCAAGATCACCAAATAGTCCAAGAAAGCCATTCAACAAATGGGGCTGGTGACAAGGTAAACAAATAGATTGTTCACTGATCATTTCCCAATAGGGGTGACCATGTCACATTGCAAAGTCAAATGATAGTTGCAACCCTGTGGCTAGATAACAAGGTTGTCACAATGCTATCTACCAACTGCCAACGTAGCGTTCTACAAACACATATTCCAGTTCCTACTTGACTCAGCCATCACAAATTTATCATTCACCATTCTTACAGTCAGCAGCCAACCATATAGACTCACCTTGGCTGATGAGCTAATTGCTGGATATAACAGTAGAAAGTGCAGTGGTCGTAAGCCAGGTATTGCGCAGCTGCACCAGTACAGCACTTTGCAATTAAAAAGAAATCAGCAACCAAAATAGGCGTTGAAAGATGCTACCTTTGCCAGGAGAAAGGTAAACGTCATGAGACAACATGGTATTGTATGGAGCGCGCCTTTGCCATACTGGGAGGCTTGATGTAGGTATGTTACAACACGCCCACAAAATGGCACCGAAATTTGGTCAATGATGCTGTTTTAATGTTTTATGGGACATGCGAGATACCACTTTTTTGACGGCCTTTTTTGATTTAGGTGATAGCCTTTAAAAACGTAGCACCGTGCTGTTATAGCTGATTCTCGTTAAGAGTCTTCACTAAGTCAAAAGAGTTATGCTATTTGATATACAAAAAAATCGGGACGAATATGATTTACAAACGTTTCACCCGAAAACGGGCGCAGACCTTGGTGAATGATTGATAGACTGGTACTATATTGTCTAGTCCCCGTTTTGTGTGATTTTCGAGCAAATCTAATGCCCCGCCGATAGCTTTCTACTTCCCGCAGGAATGTGATTCATGTAACGATTGCATGACTCATGATAATTTTTCTAACAATGTTGCCAAAATAGAGATGCAGGTGCAGTGAGTAAAACTTTTCTCCAGGCCATGGATGAAAAGTAATCAAATAGGTCATTTCTTATGCTAGATTCCTATAATGCAAGATGTACAGATAAGAAAGTATTCAACCTCTCGGGCATAATTGTTGGTAATCTTGTAGGTAGAAGTCTCTGTCATGTGTGGTATGATGAAGATGGTCAAGACAAGGTTTTTTATATTGGAAAATTTGAGAAACTAAAAAGGAGCAAAACATATGTCGTGGCGTATTGGAACCAATATGAAACGTATGATGATGCTGAAGACTTCGAACTGACCAAATACGAACTTGGAGCTGACATTGTGTGGGGGGACCTTGTATATTGTCGTGATGAAATCAGATGTAATGTAATATATATGCATTGTTCATAACTAACAGTCATCTGTTTGCACTGAGACGGAGGGCTCCCACACCTTCCCCGGCAGCGAGTGAAGCTAGCTTCTGCTGGTGCCAGTTGAGATTACAACTGGAGATAGAGAGCACAGCTGATGGATGTATTGGTAAGTGCCAGGCTTTTCCGGACAGCACTCCAGATGGAATGGAGGTCACCCGCTCTTCCCTCACCTGTATGAGGCAGTGTATTCAGGAACTATGCCATGTCACCGCAATCCATCTTAAAGATGAGTCTTGCTTTGGGGACGATACAAAAGTTGACACAAAGTTTTGAAGAATTCTTAGGCATTGCTCCTGTCTGCATGAAATACACAAGCGCTCAGATGATACAGATTTAATGCTTATGGTGAATGAGCTACACACAAAGTATCAGTGTTTTTTTTACATTCCAAGACGACATCACTCATGTTTTCCAAACTTTGCTGCAAATCTATTCAACAGCATTGATCAAATGAAATTGAGCGTATGGATGAAAAAACAATTCAAACGTCAACTTAAAGACTCCTTTCTTAATCGTTAACACTTTTGCACTAGTTCTCTTTATAGTTATGTATGTTCTTTGTGCATATGTTATTATTATTATTATATGACTATTGGTAAATATTGTTAAATGTGTATTGCAGGTTTGGTAACACGCTATCACTACTCAGTTAGCTTGCCCCTCTGAAAAAATGTAGGCAACCAATTTACTACAGTGTCTGGATACCAGGGAAAGCTTTAATGGATTTTATTCACATCAGACAGAGACAAGACAAAACTTGAACACACACATTTTACACAAGTACATTGAGAAGCACAAACATCAGAACACAAAAATCCTCTGCAGTCAATTCGAAAGTCAACAGGATCAAAGTCCTTATATAGGAGTGACCTTCTGCAAATGGTATTATTAGTGCAGTAAGCACTGCGCCACAGCATTTAGTATGCAGAGCTGTGCAGAGTCTGCATACCAACCATATGCAGATGAGTATCATTGAAGTGTTCATATGCAGACGTCTGCATATGAACACTTCAATGATACTTATCTGCATATGGTTAGTATGCAGACTCTGCACAACCCTGCATACTAAATGCTGTGGCGCAGTGAAGTGCATGACAATATCAGCATGAAGGAATTTTTTCTATAGATCCTTGTTTACAAGAAGTAATGCACAAGCGTGACTATTATCTCTACTGGCTCTACCACTTTCTTGTATGTAGGCTTCTATGCACCCCAGTGAAAAATTTGTCTAACATTGGAGCAGTCTACACCCATGCCATATGCTATTGTACTTAGTCTGGAGTGGTCTGGAGCTCCAATGGGTTCAGTGAAGTGATCACCGATGCTCTCCTTAAAATATCTGTACAGCATTGAACAATCGTTGTACTTGGAGCAAAATACCATCATCCTAGGGACATCACATCTATGCAGCTTTAGTTGTTTAACTACAGTACCAAAACATTCCTGTATTGATTTTCTTTCACCCACCCAGTTAACAATGTTTACTGATCTGATTGGTTCCCTAACATTCTGGGGAAGCTGGACAGAATTGAGTATAGGACTTTACCAGACCCACTTTTCACGTAGCAGTGATGTTATACATCCGCTGCTGTGAAAACATGGGTCTGGGTACGAGACTACCAGAGGGGCAACCAAGGTACATATAGTGCTGGTCCCAACTAAGAGCAGGTACACTCACCTCCAAGACGGGGGAGGGTGGGTGAAGAGGGCGTCTACAAAGATGGGTGACAACACTGACATGCTGCAGAGGGACGCACATTTCTTGGTGTTAACCGATTAACGGTTTACCAGCGGATATTCATTAACGCTATTTGTACGTAACTGCGGAATTATGGATCATTTACACAACCAAACGCTTACATTTATGTAACAGACATAATTAACTATCAGATATCTGTACCAAGGAGGCTATCGTATATGGTACTGTATTGTTACATGTCAGATAGATTGTCAGATTTGGCACATAATGATGGCATATTCTGATTCAGTATGTTACCTACAATGTGTTCCAAAACAGCATTATGTACCAGCTAGAACAGTGTAACAATATGTACCAGAACAATTTACATACATGTAACAATGTTTCTTATTTTATAGCACATCTCACAACAACCAAATCAGCAGTATAGATATAATATGATTGGGATACAAAATGAAATTGATAAATAATGTTCCAGTCAGAAATTAAATGGGGTTAAATGCAGAAGCAAATAGATGGTGTTTGGTGTTCAGTTATCCCAGGTGGTCATATGCAGGAGATTGGTAACCATCTCCTGTATAGTTTTCTGCTTGTGGACAATGAGATGTAGAGCTTAATGAATTAGCACAGGAACGACTCTCCGCAAACTAAGATCTCCTCTAATTCAGCAACTGTTGGGCCATTCTGAAACTTTGAATCAAGCCAGGTGCTAAAGCCTTTGTATGTTGATTTCTGACACTCTGCTGGATTCTCCTTGCAATACTTCCGCTAAAGAGATAAAAAATTTCATCACTCTGAACAGGTTAAATAAAAGCTACTAATATACCATTATAGCAACATGTCGCTCATATGATGGAAGATCTTCTTCAGCCACTTTTAGTATAGGTTTAAATTTTTCAACAAACTGCTTTATGTCCAACGAAGGATACACCTCACATGGCTTGATTCCAAATAGCTGAGATGCAAATGAATTAAATGTAAGATAATAAAATATCCCCATGCCTTACTCTGCGGCGCTCTTCAGCCCTCTGTTCTCCTCAGCGTGTTGTGGAGTAACTGTAGGCAATCTTATACTTTTGGGGATGCTCTGCCTCCTCCCCCAGCACCTTGTTGATAACAACCTGCAACCATAAATCACCATAACAGAATAAAATATGATATGACTTACCGATACATCTGCAGAAGATGGCAGTCTGTTAATAGTTCTGCAAAACAACTTACCTAATTCCTTCAGCAGATACACCTAAAATAATATAATAAATTAGAATGTAAACTTTTGTTATATTGCAACCTTGTACAGGCTTGACTCAATGTTAAATTACTTCACTGTCGATTCTTCAACGGCATCCTTCTTGTTCTGTTTTCATTTTTTTCATTTCCGCTTTAAGACCTTGGAGCTCACTCAAAATACTTTTCAGTACTGGGCTGAAAAGTATTTGTTGTTGCAAAGAAATTTGTTCACGACTTGGACCTGGACCCTCAGAATGCCGTGGTGGCTGAGATATTCGTATACGTATTCGACATTGCGCGCAATTGCAGCGTTGCAACAAAACATGTGCTGTGATTCTAATTAATGCACCGACCAAAAAAAAATCAATGGCCACAAAACGTAAGTGCATGGTACTACATGTATAAAACTGCCTTCGTTAATTACTAATGTGTACGCCGCTCGATTGTATAGGTTCTTACTGTGTACCTTGTAAAGAGGGTTTTGATTACCCTTCCAAGTACCGGCAGCACATCGCTAGCCGACCTCATATATTGTTTGTTGAGAGCCTTTTCATTCGGCAGTCAATGGCCATTTACACCCAGCGTACTGCTGACAATGAAGTAAGCGCATATGTTTATGGGTAAATACGTGTAGATTCTATATTATTATCTCGTAGCAACATACTAGTAACGAAGATGAATTTGAAAGACCTTTACCAGTACATACTGACGAATTGAAGGATGAAGAAATGGATTTTGGAGAAGATTCTGAACTTGAAGATCTCATTGAGGAAATCAGAGAGCAGAGCAATGAAAGCTATTACCCCTTTCCACCCAAGATCTTCACACTACTCTACTTGCTTGTAAACAGCCCTCATCCCATGGTATGGTGCTATATATTACTTTTACTACTTACTTACTTACTGATCATTTTCAGGGAGAAAGTAACCTCTCTTTTGTTTGGGTAGACCTGATTTTGCTGGCAATCTTGTGAGGTATCCTATTCAGAAAGAAGGCACCTACACGTAATTCTTGGTTATCGTGTTTGAATGTTATATACTCCAAGTTTTTCCAACCTGTGCAGTGAATTATTTTATGGTAATCGTTGGCACACAGACCTACGATTCTATTCACCCATGGTGATGTTGGCAGATGAAACCTCTGTGTTTGTGAACGATTGTGTCTCATTCTATCATCCAACACTTGGTAGTGTCTCCGGAAAGGTTACGAAGTTCTTTCATCAGGTGGGTTTTTACCTGTGTGTGATCAGGTATATTATTATTCTTTAACATCCTCAGAGTGACTCAATCACGGAGGTTTATGCCCGTATTGATATGCTTCTGGACCTTCGACAGTTCCGGCAAATGGAACCAGATACAACAGTTATGCACCTGCACAGTGATTAACTTATTCATGCTGGTCAGGTTGTCGTTCCAACCAATAGCATCCATGAAATTGCTACTCCTCCCAGTTTTCTAGTTCGCTGGATTGCTCCAGTAAACTTTGTTAGGATGGATGAAGAGGTATTTGCCTGAGATTGTGGTGTTTGCGTAGTATTATAATTTTTTCATGTTACAATAATTCCTTTCAAACACAGGAAACACTTTCCTATTTTTTGCCACATCCATTGAAACTGAAAGCTGCTGGGAAGCGAATAGTGATTGTGCCATTCACTGCGCCACAGCATTTAGTATGCAGGGTTGTGCAGAGTCTGCATACCAACCATATGCAGATGAGTATCATTGAAGTGTTCATATGCAGACGTCTGCATATGAACACTTCAATGATACTCATCTGCATATGGTTGGTATGCAGACTCTGCACAGCTCTGCATACTAAATGCTGTGGCGCAGTGATTGGTGCTTTTTTCTGACGATACAAGTGGTAACAAGTCCAAAAAGTGGCACAAATTTGAATCTTGGTCCCTGGTTATTGCGGGTCTTTCTCATCACTTCAATGCAAGAAAAGAAAACATTCACTTCATTTCCTGTTCTGACTAAGTGTCATCTTTGAAGTTATGCAAGCCTATTGCACAACAACTTACTATGTTGGAGACTGATGGAGTGGTTGTTTTTGATGCCCTGAATCAGGAAGAGGTGTTGGTGGTGGCTCCTGTGCTGTGCATTGTCTGCGACAATCCTATGGCATCTAAAAACTGTAATCATCTCGGCAGTAGTGCACTCAAGTATTGTCGTCTGTGTATGGTAAGTTATGGATTAAAGGAAAAACACTTTGTTTTCATATCCCAATAAAGGTGGAAAGGACTGGTGATCCTTACGTCATTTGTGAAAAGAGATGCAAATGCAGGGCAGTGGAGCAAATGAGTGAGATAAAAGCTCAGCGAACTGAAGATGCGAAGGTTGAGAAGAGAAATGAATATGGGCTGAGAGAGGATGATAATCCGCTACTTGATATCCCTGCTGATATTTATAAGTAAGTGAAATGCTAGTCGTCACAGTGTGGCTCAGCACCTGTTTATTTTTTTCTGTCAGTGAAAGCCTCCCCGTAGAAGTTCTCCACACACTTGAACTCGGAGCTTGCAAATATCTGTTGAAGGAAACCATGCCCACTCTCAGACCATGGCAGAAACGGGAGATCCTTGCAAGAGTCAGGGCTTTCAACACATCAGGTTTCAGGGTGAAGATGTATGGTAAGGTGTGCCAGTACTACCAATCTTTTTGGGGAAGAGACTTTAAAGCTTGGGCACAGATGGCCATCTTCATCTTGAAGCCATACTTGAATGAAAGACAGGCAGCAGTGTGGCTGAGTATCTCTAAGGTATGCTAAGTCTGTTTTTCACATTGAGAGATTCTCATATCTGGGCAGTTATTTCAGATAGCATACTGTGAATTCTTTGACGCAAGCAAGGCAGCTGAGTGGCAGAGTGTGTGTCAAGGATTCGTAGACGCAGATAAGCAGCATATGCCTTCCCTGCTTCAAAAGCCGAAGACACATATGATCCTTCATCTCGTTCAGTGTATGAAGGAATTAGGACCCAATCTTACAACAACTGCGATACATTTGCCACAATGGTATCTTTCCACAAAGGTGCCCAACAGTTATTTTGTGTACATGTTTAAACATTGCCCTTTATTACTGCAGTTGTGGAGATGCACTTCAAGAACTCTTTCATGCAAGTACGTGAGTCACATAATGTGTGGGATTCCAATTAACGAGCTCCAAGGGAACAAAGGCATATATCAACCCGGATCACCCAGAAAGGTGAGTGGCATGTTTTCCATTTTCTAATTCAAATTTTAGGCATGGCACCAGCGGCATAGTTTGCAGTCATTGCCTTTTTCATGTGAAGGCAATTTTAATGCCACCATTGAGAACCTGCAAGGGTTCACGGTTGCACTTACTGGCGCTGCTACTGAAGAAGTTGTAGGTTATGGTGCAATAGTATCACAGGACTCATCTCTCGTGAATTGTGGTGACTACATTCAGCTAGTAACTCAAAGCTCTCAGGTACAATATACATTACACATTGTTTTATGATTAAGTTATTTGTATTTTGCACTAGATACAATATGGAATTCTGCTTGCAGTACTGCGTACATCGAGTGGCGCTGTCCTTTGCTTAGTGCAGGGGTTCGATTCATTGCAGGCACCTGGGGGACAGACCATGCTCAATTAATATGACTGTCCTCTCCTTGAACTGAGCAAAAGAATCTTTACCACTTCATGTCACAGCATCCAGAGTCCTGTCTCAGTGGTTCATGAGTGCTCTACTAGTTGCGTGGTACAACAGGGTTCTTCAGCTGAATCCGTGGAAAGAGAGGAGGTGATTGTCTCTGATGGACTGGTTCTCTGTCATGATTGGACAAACAGAATGTATTGTTACAATGTGTTTTGTGTTTGATGCATAACTATTACTAATATTAATTTTACGATACATACTGTAAAAGAACATAAAATCACACATGATACATACAGTATCGCAACTTTATGAATCGGATTCGTAGTCGGACAGGAATTCAGTCGGACCGTAGTCGGAGTTCGGCAATTGTCCGTTAAATCTTCCGGTCCGCTCGGTGTAAGTCCGGTCCTGGTAATTTAGGTCTGTCCCAAAAACTCCGGTCCGCCTCCGTCAGTCCGATGAAAAAAGTCGGTCCGATACGCCTGGTTCGGGCGCCTCAAAACTTTGGTGCGGTCCATGGCTAACTATTCAATATACGGTCGGATTGCCAGTATGGGACGCATCAAGACCAGTATCAAGAATCCTATTAAGACTCGTAGGCAGTGGAACATGTATGCAGACTTGTGTCCGTCGATGTACGGAAGTTCAATCCGTAGGTGAGGACATATCCTTCTCCCATATAACTACTAAAAAAAATTGTATCCATAATTATGTTGCTCTGACTTGCCAATGGAATGCTTACGTAAATCTGGTTACGAAACTAGTACTATAAGGGTGCATGGTTTTTGTCTGATTTGGCATTAAATTTTAAAATGTTCCCTTATTTCACATAATTTGACAGAGGACGAGTTGAAGGGAAACGTACATCCTTCGAGCCATGTCGACGTCAATGAAATGAGATTCCCGAGGGAGCGCTTCGTATAGCCGACTTTTAAAACTTATACGTATTTGTCGACATAGCACTTGTGGTTCTCTTGCCGTACCAGAGATAATCATCAATCATCAACTTAATTTCATTAATTCTTTTCTAGCCACAATAATTATTAACAAAATTCATGTTCCCATTCTGATGGTGGTGGTGAGGACATCGAATCGTTAACGTTCATAAGGGTCTGAGGACCTTTAGTAATGACATCAATGAAACTTTTCGCGCTGTTTCAAATAATCGCTGCATGAAAACCATCCTGTTGCCTACAGAGATAGACTGAACTTGGAAAGAAAAGTGGTTACTAAAATAAAGGCTCGGTAAACCTAAACATGTAATTTCCTGTAGCAGCTGACCGAACTTTGAATGATGGTCGACCGACCGTCAACCGACCCTCAACCGACCGCCGAACGATTAGGCGGTCGACCTACCTATACAACATCAAAATCGGCGGCGGACTTAAGTATTTAAGTACGGTCCGAAAGATATGTTGGTCTATAGGCGGCCAATAGGCGGTATGATTTCGGACCGCCCGCTTTCCTCACAGGGAAAAAAGACCGAAAATCAATTTTGATTTATTAGTAGATTTAATACATGAAATGTTGGATTTCAATATGATTTATCGTTCCGCGAATCCAGCAATTATTCCATAGCTGATACGAAATCAGTTAACAGATTTTTCATTATGAATATGCATGTGGAAATCATTTACACGATTTTACAGATGCTTTCCGTGACCGAATCGTTTATAAAATGCCGTGTAGTATTTGAGTTGCATTATCACATGATTCTATCTGAAATTGATTTTATAATTGATTTATGAACTAGCGAAAGTACTTGCATGGTATATTTAATGTGACTCAATGCATACAAATTGATATTATTCACATGCATACATAACATAAACTTGATGTCTACACGATCACATTGGGAGTTCAGAAATATAGTAGAATGAACTTTCCATAGGTACAAGTGTACAGCGATTGATGAATCTCCTGGGGCTTATTATTCTGTCTGTCTGATAAAAAGAATTCTTCACCATGTAGAGGCCAGACACCTTGTCCTTCTCAGGTGTTTTGAATGCCATCCATGTAACATAAGCTAGATCATTTCCTTTCAGTATGCTTTTGTTGTTAATATCTTTCATGATAATATTTATTTTGAAAAAAAAACTTACAATTCCAAAGTAGGGATGATGATTACCATTATCTTTCAAAACAAACATTGCTTTAACAATAGAACCTCTGTCGAATTAAAATCTGATGAAGAAGTTTGTCCATTGACAGAGCACCGTCCATACTTATCTATTTGATGCTTGACATATACGTCACCATCGTATGTGTTGTTACAAAATTCTACAATTTGCTGATATAAATCCTCTTCCACCCTTACATTACATTTGCTAGGGTGTTGCATACGTATAGGCCAATCCTGTACATCACCCTGATCAATAGCACGTTGAAATGCAAAACGATCTTGTCCTTCTGGTTGAATGAGTAAGGCTAATACCCTGTAGCTATCAGGGTACAATAATCTTTCCACAGGTACTATATTCTTTAAAGCCTTAGGCATGCACACGTCAATGCCTGATGGTACTGCTAAATCATAGAACTCACTAGCATAGGTGAATTGTTGTAGAATATTCCTAAGTATTTGTGGTTCAATGTTTCTATTACTGCTTGGAGTGCCTGTCAAAATGCCATAGGCAAAGCACCAATAGACATGAGGTGGTCCATAGTCACTGACAACGTCTGCTATATGCAATGCCATGTGATAATTAATTGTCACTTCCCATTTACCATAAACTTTGGCAAAATGTTTATGGTGCTCATTAAGCAACCTGTACAAAGTAGCTATTTCATCTCTGGTTATGACAGGCTTTACTATAAGTTCAACAATTTCACACAATAAACATAGACTTTTGTAAGCCCTTCCTTCCAGCAAACCGACTAAGCAAGGTCTTGCATATATACATGTGAAGTTCTTCCATTGTTGTGCAGTTAGTCCAGCAAGGCTGTCACCATTTAAATTTGTAGGAAGTCTTCCAAGGTCATATGGTATTTTAACAGCCTTAATGCGACTATAAAAACTCTGATAACTGATTTACTGTTAAAGTTGATATGATCAGCTTTATTTCATTGTGAACCATTCCCAATAGTATGGTGTGCATAGGATCTGTGATCATCATGCGAACTATATCAAATATGGTAACCTGAGCAACTCACTATATTTGACACCATTTCTTTTGAATACTTTTAGCCTGTACCATTGAAGATGCCTTTTGATACTGTTTAGCTTGTACTAGTACATAATCTTTCATTCTGATTGGAGCCATCTTTGGTGTTAAATAACTCCTTTTACCACTTGCACCAGTTTTGTCATGTTCTCTTTCAGCTTTAAATGTACACCGAGAACATCCAAGGTCAGCCTTATGTCCCAAAAACTGTGACATTTTTTTGCATATCCGCTGATACTCCTAGTAATGCAGCTTTTACAATATTGCCATTTGGTCCAATTGGCATACCATTCCACAGGTCATCAACAATTGGCTTTAGAAATGTATTGATGTTTCTTTTTGGTTCTGTGGGTCGACTGGAATAACACCTAAAACCATTGTCCATTTTTTCCTAAACCTGACTTCCCTTGGCAAATTCAAAACAGTCATCATTATTGCTGATACCTTATATTCAGATCGCTTAAATGGCTTAAAACCAGTCGACATTTAGTAAAAGACCAATATTATTGCTGCCTCTCAGAAAAGGGACTGAAGGATGAAGAGGGTTCATCACAAAATCCTTCCAAACTTCCCCATCTTTAATATCTTCAAGAACATTTGCTGATGATGGTTTTTCTGAGGCCTGCTGTAAAAGCTTACAGAAGCTAGCATTATTAAACATATGCATTAGCCACATGGATGGAGCAACACAGTGATACAATTTGTGAGGAATCCATTTTGTCTTACTAAAAGCCATTTGTTTTGTGTATCCTAATTCACAACAACACATTTTGCCAAATTTCTTACTAGTGCATGTTTTACAAGCTTGTGCCTCAGCTAATGTATATAGTTGATTGCAAGCATCATCTGGGCAAACAGCATACTTTGTACTTTGAATCTGAGCTGATGAGGTTGATTTAAACAATGCGTATGTGGAGTTGGGAAATGCCTCATACAATGGATTTTCTGTTAGTCTTAACACAATTTTTATAAACCCACAAATTGCTGAAATTGCTTTATTTGTCATTTTAAAATTTAAACTAATCCATATCAGAACGGAGCAAAGCCATTTTAGAATGGGCGATGTAGTACACACTACTGGTTTTACAGCAGTCTTCTGTTCACAACAGCTCAGTTCTACATTTGCATGCTCACCCATATCTTTGTCTTTATTCCCATTGTGTACATCTTCACTATCGGTACTTTCTTCTTCACTGTCTGTATCATTGCTGTTTAAACTTTCTCCACCAGCAACAACTTGCATACAAACAGGGCTTTCTTCACTTCCATATCACTGTGGTTTGAACATTCTCCATCAACTTGCATACTTTTTTCATCACACGGTGCTGCATGGTATAGGAATTGAAGTGATTTGTAGTAACTACACATTGCTTAAATTGCCTGCACTGAGCGATAAAAAAAAAGTCAATCTTCACATCAGTGCCAGCCTGAGCATTATAGCATTATAACTAGAGCCCGACCTCTCATATATGCATGGCATCATTTTAAATACAAATGATATATATAATAAAATATAAGCAATAATAATAACAATAATAATGACTTAAGGTATTTTAGCATAGTTAAACCATAAGTGTTATTAAGAGTTTGAGATATTCACATTACAAAAGATTATATACATTACAATTTAATACTCACAACTATTTATTAAGCACTACGACTAAAAGTCACAAGATGTGGTTGGTGAGTTATGCTTATACTATTATACCAGTATTGTCAAATTAATATTAACAGCAAATTTATACAACCATCTGCAATCTGCACAGGCCAATGTTATGCATATATGTGACTGTCCTAATATAATGATGGGTGTTTCAAAACATCTTGGATCAAACGTATTGCAGTGTACTTCATTGTCTAAAATGATACCAATGGTCATGCAAGAGTGACTATTGTGTTAACCCACAGAAAATAGTGTAATCACTGACTGATATTCACCTGAATCTGATTCCGGATCCAGCTCTGTGTATTCTAGTCGTTCTGTTTCATATGCTTGATTAGAAGTAACTTCTAATGCCTGGTCATTACACGAATCTGGGGCTTGAAACAATGGAAACAAACTGATAGGTCACGTTAAAACTTTGTAATTTTTTTACGATACCCTGCCTCAAAATTAAATTCAAAGCGTCTTCACGTGCACTAAGTACATGTACACAAGCCATTCCAAACGATGAATACGCCACACTTATCGGACTGAAACCTACATGCACGATCCATGTCCTCAGTGCATTCGATGTGTGCATGCCGCGTATCCGCTGATTCAGCTGACACAGAAACTGATTTTGTGGGAGGCATTCAACCAAACACTGCACGGTGCCTTCGAACTGATGAGTATGAGTACAAGGAACGTCCCTTACACCTCTTGCAATTGCATTTGAATAAAGTTTCCTTCTTTCTAGAGCGAGGCATTCTCTAGCTCTATATTTTGCCCACCACTTTCAATTCACACATGCGCAGTTACCTATTCACACCTTTTCACGTGTTTATGGCGGCGAAAAAAGGATCAAGAACTTCTACGGCTAATGCTCAAAATGATGACGAAATGGAAGATGAATTGTACCTTCTAAGGCAGAGAGTGAGATTGCTTGAAAGCCGGGTTCAGGAACTAGAGAAAGAGTTCGAAAAGTCAAAGCAGCAAATGCCAGCAAATAGTAAGTTAATACGATAAATGTTTACTGTGTACATGTATATATAGGATGTGTTTGATTTTCAGAGGATTCTTCCCCTCCGCTAAGGAAAACAATACCTCTTGTACGTTCGTATATATACCTTATGCAATATATTATATACAGCCTGCATCCAACAGAGAGTTTTGCAAGACGTTTTTGAGCAGTTCTCAAAGCAGCTAGCTGAAGTCCTTCAGTCCAGAATGTGGAGTGAGCTGGAACCGGAGTTCCAGAAAAGCCTGGCTGATTCTGTCCAAGAGAATCTTGGATTGCATGGCTATCCGGCAGCTTCAAACAAGCAGATTAATAAGAGAGTGAAGGTAACACTTTTAATTACTCCAAAGCGTGCAGGCAGACATCACAAGCCTGTGCCTATCAGTCGTCTATGCGCCCAATGGTCCAAAGGTGAGTTTAGTGCACTATGGAATAGAGCATCCAATCATCATTCCCCAGGCCCCATGCGCCTTACCTCTAACCACAAATCTTCAAGTGTCCAGACAGCAGTTTCTCTTGCTAGGGAGAGACTCTTATCTAAGGCCTGTCAGACTCTAACTTCTTCAGGCCTGGCCCCTGACAACAACACCACATGGAATCTATTGGTCTCAAAGCATCCCAAAGGGACCCCACCTACTCCTCCCTCAGCACCTCTCTTAGCTGCCCCTCACCTTCCACCAGACTTCAACATCATGGCCGTATTGCACTCCTTTCCTAAGGATACAGCGTGTGGCCCTTCAGGTCTCCGCATACAGCATCTGATAGAAGCAGCAGAGGTTCCTCTTCCGTTCCCGATCTGTGCTGTACTTAGGGAGGTGGTTAATATGCTTATCTCTGGCAAGGTTCCGGTACAAGTGGCTAGGTTCCTTGCAGGGGGCAACCTGGTGGCGCTGGAAAAGAACAAACCCAACTGCCCCACGGACATCCGGCCTATTGCAGTTGGAGAGGCTATTCGGCGTCTGGTAGGGAAATGCCTATGCTCCATGACTAAGGCAATAACCCATGACTTCCTTGCTCCTTTTCAACTTGGGGTAGCTTGTCAAGGGGGTGCAGAAAAGATTATTCATGGCCTCAGAAGCTGTGTGGACGAACACTGGCACGAGGTTGATTTTGAAGTATTGAAGATCGATTTGCACAATGCATTTAATCGGGTATCAAGGCAGGCTGTCCTTAATGCGTGTGCCCTTCACATCCCAGAGCTGCTCCCATGGTCTCAATGGTGCTATGGGCAACATCCCGCTTTGTGGCACTCTTTGGGTACTATTTCTTCAGAAATAGGTGTACAACAAGGTGATCCCCTAGGTCCCCTTCTTTTTTGTCTTGTACTGCAACAGATAATATCAGCAATTGCGGAGGATGTTGACTGTGAATCGTTATTGTTTCACCACTGGTATATTGATGATGGTGTTGTCGCAGGGCCCGTTGCAGCCATTGCTCGGGTTCTTGCCATCATCCAAGAAAGCGGACCACCACTTGGCCTCAATATCAACATCGCCAAATGTGAGTTGTTCAGTTCGAGGGATCTAAGTTCTTTCCCAGAGGAGATGAGGCGATCGAATGTGCCACACTTTGAGATCCTGGGGGCTCCCATAGGTGATTTAGTGTTCTGCGCAAAGTTTGTAGCGCAGAAACAGTCGGAGGCTTCCAAGTTGCTTAAGGAGTTAGAAGCTGTGGGCTCTATCGACCCCCAGGTGGCTCTACTTCTTCTCAGGCAATGTGGGAGCTTTTGCAGACTAGTTCACTTAGCTAGGAACACTCCACCTCTCCTAGTCAATGAGGCCTTTGCCCTGTTTGATGATTGTGTGCAGCAATGCTTTTCAGAATGTACCGCAGTGGATGCTTCTGCTGCCACCTGGCAACAGGCACAACTTAGCTTGAAAAGGGGGGGTTTAGGGCTTCAGAGCTTAAGTTTCCATTCTCCTGCAGCCTGCATAGCATCATTTTTGTCCTCAGGCCTTTCTCCATCATCAGGTAGGTATATATCCTCGTCATTGCACCTTTACAACAGTCTAGTGGACCCTCAGGATTCCATCACCCATGAGTCTGTAGGCGATTCTCCTCTTTCACAGAAGGTTTTGTCTTCTAAGATAGAAGACCAACAGTTCAATAATCTTTTTCATAATGCATCTGTGACTGACAGGGCTCGTCTTTTGTACATTTCTTCCCCTCATGCCTCTGCCTGGCCGTCAGTCACTCCCTCCCCACGGCTCAACCTCCACTTGGAGCCTGCTGAGTTTCAAGTAGCACTTAAGTGGTGGTTGGGTATTCCAGTGGTCCAATGCCAAAGTTGCCCTCACTGTCCTTCCTGTGTGTTGGATGACTTTGGCCATCACTCCCTCACTTGCAACATGGAGGGGATGTGGTCTCGCGACACAATAAGCTCAGGGATGTGTTTTATGACTTCTGCCAACGCGCTTGCTTGGGTCCACGTCTGGAAATAGGTTGTGGGGCAGGATCCGCCCTGCAGATGTTCTTGTTCCTAACTGAGACCTTGGCAAACCGGCTGCCTTTGACTTGTCCGTCACGTCTACGCTACAATCAAGTGCTCTGCTAGAAGCAAGCGTGACGGCTGGTTCGGCAGCCCTGTTAGCTGAGAACAGAAAACACAACAACAGCGACAAAAAGTGTGACAAATTGGGGTGGGCCTGCATCCCTCTTGTGGTTGAGACCTACGGGTGTTGGGGAGCTGAAGCAGTGGCAGCATTATCAAAGCTTGCAGGACGTCTCTCCGTCAGGAATAATGAACCAAAGTCCAAGACCATTTTTAGCCTGTACAGCCGCCTAGGGTTGACATTAATAAGGGCGAACTGTAGAGCTATCCTATCTAGGTTAACTTGACTGTTATAGGACTTATATAATAATAATAATAATGTGCATTTATTCAATAATGTTGTTTCGTTCATGTATATATATGAAACAATCAATTTGGATCGCTATAGGATTATTACACCAGTCGAAGGTCTACTATATTGACTAATGGAAGTCCTGCACTAAAGCAGAAGCGACGCCTCTCTCTTGTGCAGCCGATTAACTTATGTAAGTTATACGCCGGCTACTGTCGGCATGCATATGACTTATTGCGCGCGCGGATCAGTCATGATATGATGATTTTTCTAGGCGGCACGCGATAACAAGCCATTCAGCAAGGGGAGATACGTGCTGAAGATGAAGAAGCCGTGAAAAATATCAGAGAGTCAGTCTCAGCAATAAATCCCAATGATTTGTCACCACCGCCAAGCTACAACAGTGACGATGAGCAGGTCTGCAAGAGGAGACAAATTTCGATTATAGCTCGGGCCAGAGCATGTCGAAATATTCAGAAATGCCAGGACAGCTCGGAAGAACAGAACTCCTTAAATGCGGAGTTCTCTACAGAATCTGACTCTTAGATAGTTTTGGCATTTGTTGATTTGCTGTAACCCCCCGGCTTGAATCAATTAAACGTATTTCATAGCTGAATCATACACAGAATCTGAGACTAAATAATTTGCACATTTCATAACTGATTCTATACATTACAATCAATCAGAGAATCAAAACTAGATAAAAGATCAGATTTTGCGATTGATTTTATTACTGAAATCCATTCAAAAATCCGAAATGACTCTCTCTCTCGATTTTTTAATTGATTTTTTCTATTCAATCAATTATGATTCACACAGGATTTTGAATGCACAATCAATTATGCAATCATTTATACGATTCACGGGCTTTTTTCCCTGAGCCTGCTTTCAAAGCCGATCCATAAGGTTTTTATTGGCCGATACTGTACATGAATCAGATTAGAATCTCCTCTGATACAGAATGATGCTTTATTTGGTACAGAATGATGTATCATTCCGTACCAAATCACTGCTGATCATATATGTAACATACAATGTGATTCAGTTCCGTAACAGTTCAAAGCTTTTGGCTGTGTAATTTTGGATATCGTGCGATTGGCACTTGACAAATTTCAAACTGAACAATATTTCGATGTGCGACTGTTTGAAATTGATTAGATCAGATTTTCAGGTACATGCTAATGCCAGCCGATCGGCTGTACGCTCTAGGTAAGGTTACTAACTCGCAGATCGAGGTGTTCAGCCTTTATTTTAGTCTGTATTGCTTTTAAAAAGACAAGTTGGGTTTCAAGGCACAACAACATTAATTATGTTCAAACCTATTAGGCTGTCTAATAATGTATGAGTGTGTTCCATCAATATCAATTTTCATTGCTTTGGATATAATATTATGGATTGGTACTGCTATGAATTCTTCATGCTCTCTCTGGATTTTCAACATGAATCTATGTTCTGTCAGTATATCAGCTTCTTTATACATCAAGGCGACCACGACAGGGTGGACCAGCATTCTTCAATACTGATGTAAGCTCCATTTCATACAATAATACTTTAGGTGGTGATGTTCTTACAAATGATAAACTTCGTCCAAATTGTATTTTATCACAGCGGAAAGAGCAAAAACTGCTATTTCTTTTGCAATCCAACTTTGAGGAAGTGCAATAAATGATTCCGTCCTTTAGTAACTTTGTGTATTTTTCAGTTGCACTCCAATTCAGTATATTGGCTTCTTCAGTTGTAGGAGTTTTAATCATTGGTTGACCTAACAAATAGGTGTGAGGTCCAATGTGTTCCATTTCATCACCATGATTACTACAACAATAATTTATAAACGATATAGTTATAGGACTCTCTTGCAATAAAACTTTGCTTTTTAGAAGCTGTAGTGTTAGTTATGTATCAATGTTGTGTAACAACTGTTGATGTATTATGCTCTTGCCGTGGATATTGCGTTTTAAATCTCCATTTTTACTTTCATACACAAAAGCAGATTGTGTCCAAAGGGGGCCCCACAATCTAGTGTATTTAGGTAAATGCAACAACATGTGTGCATTGGCTGTACAATTAGATTCTCCATAAATTTCAGGAAGTAATACAATAAAATCTTTTAGCATAATTTCCGCAGCATCTAGCAAAGATGAATCTATTGATTCTTGTAGGAGGATGTGCATGGCACATACAAGTAGTGCATAATGGTGAATATAAAGAGATGGCAAATAGTCCAAAAGAAGTGGCAACGAATAAAATAGCAACCAATTTTTAAGTTCCGATGCTTTCCAGAATTCATGCGGTGGATGCTGTCGCATAAGAACCCTGTCTATCACAGTAATGTTTCTGCCCAAATAGTATGGCTCCACATGATTAGATGATTCAAACCACAAGTTCATTAGCCTCTTTACAATACCTACATAAGCACAATGCAATTCCATCCACAAGGTTGATAGTATGAGCGAGAGGGGAGATTCCTACAATGCCATTAACACTATTTCCAGTTGTTTCTGCTGAACTCCCATCTTGAATTATGGTTTCATGGGTGCGAAGTGGATAGTCTGTAGGTAAATAGATCCTAGCTCCATTGGGAAGTCGCTTGCCAGGATGATAACATATAGGGCATCCAAATTCACCCTTAAATTGCTTGGTACATATAACTGTGGGCTTGGCAACTAAATCAAATACACCGAACATCAGTTTTACTTTCATATGCATCTTTCCAGAAGATGTTTGTGTTTCAAAACCATCTCTATAAAGATCTTCTAGAGTTTTTACCACTGGGTCCAGGAGTAACTTCATATCAGGTTTTCTTATCCCATACCACATTCCACACATAACAATATTTTCAGCTTTGAATCAAATTGAGGGGGAAAGGTTAAGCACTTGTAACAGTACTGGCCAAAGGCTTGTTTGATTGGATTTAAATAATGACACACCATCTGTAAATATGCTGAGAGCAAGGTTATTCTTTGTTTTAAAAAACTCACTCATCTGTTCTTGAATTACACTACCAGTCCAAACATCAGATAGAGAATTTTTTCCCCTGTCAGAATAATATTCATCCAATGCCTCTATACTATCTGAAATAGGATTAACTCTTGTTACCAAATAAATAAATGAAATGGCAATTTTCCATCCACTCAATTAATCAAGTTAACTTACTTGTAATTATTGATTGCAGATGCTTGATAAAAGGGATGTGGATCAAGTGCCCTAGAGGTTCAGGCACTACACAGGTGCTGCATTGCTTTTGGCATTGTACACCACAGGTGGTGCAAACAGTGCAATGTTTGTAAGGAACACTGAACTTTTTAATCATATATTCACTCTTTGGAAGGCAATTAGGAGAAGGACAAAACATGTGCAGTAACTTAGTCAAACCATGAATAGCCTTGTCAGAAAGTTTATATTTATGTGCATACAACATACAGTGGTTCAAAATAATCTGCATGCTGCATTGGGCATTCAAATGAAGTTTCAGTGTTGTCCTTAAATGCATTTGAATCATTTTCAGTCTGGTTCTCATGCTCATCGATATCACTGCTGGATGCTATTTCTGATTCACATTCAAAATTCAATGGTGTATTTGGTGGCTCATGTAGGCCTTCCTTTTCTACATCACTCTCCAACTCTGAAAACTCACTGACTTGCTTTCTGTACCATTATATGACTCCTCTTCAGAATCAACTGTGTGAGGGAAGGAATAATAAATGATAATAATTAGTGAAATAACTATACCTGGTTGGCAATCAAATGAGGTAGTGAAGGAGTTTACTTCAGAGGTATCGTCTGCGAGTATGCAGTGAAATTTACGTACGTAACATCTACAGATGCATTCACCTCTCACTTCCATAGTAGAATCACTAGAAGAGAGCATTATTTTACACAGCTTGTAGCCTGCCCGACCTTCACATATAATGTACATGACATGTACACACGAAGGTCAGGCTATACGCCCAAGTAATATTACACGCCCTTGGTAATGAAAAAATTTCGCCCATGCAAACCTATTGTATCATGTACCAAAAGGACAAAACATTTAAATCAGAAGTTACATCGATAGTATATGCGTGCCCTGTGCCACGCACGTAATCTGGCGCCGCGTGTATAAAAATGTACATCCATGTAATAGCTTACCAATGTTTCTTCGCACTCTGGCGCCATTTCGTGCTTCTGGGTACAGGAATAGAAGCATCCTGATAATATGAACAGTAGCGACGATACTTTCTAACACGAGAGCCCATTTTCATCGTCTCAGGTTCCATATTTGCATATAAATATCAATATGAAAATGTAATATTAAGAAATTAGACACGTGTCCATGCATGCATGAGGAGATATGGCGGAGCAAAGAAGGTATAAGCAAAATCGTGTTCCATCAAAGAAAGCCCTGGAAGGTGGGAGTTTATCTGAAGAGCTGCTGGATCAAAACAGTAAGTTTGTTTAGGTATGAAGGAAAGATCTTTACAGCTAAAATCAGCTCTCTGTCAAGAGAGAATATGCAACCCCTCACTATAGCTGACTTCCAGAAAGGTTCTGCGCTATTATGTGACATTCAAGGAAAGGCATACCCAGCGCAATTTATGGCATTTGATGATAATGCATGCAGTTGCTGTAAAATATGAACTGTATCAATCTTATCTCAAATTGGTTAAGATGCATCATCAAAACAGCCAAAACACACAAAAAGGAAGCAGGCGTGTGGTCAGCTATCAGATGATAATGATGTAAATGCACACAAATGAGCAATTGTAATATCTTGAAATTTTCTTTTTTATTTTACTGCTCAACTCATCTGAGCGTGATGTATGTGGCAAAAAAATGAGTATGGCAGATGAAAATGTATGCACTGTAAGTAATAAGTTTACAACTACTTCCATTATAAATGAACCCAGGTTGCTGAAAGTTGTACTGTGGAAAAAAATAAGGTACAGTTATTTGTAGCTCCATGTAATCCATGGCAGGCACACCCCATAATGTCTAAACAGGATGAGGACAGTGGTTCAGAGTCGTTGCAGCCAAGTTCAGAGTCATTGCAGCCAAGTTCAGAGTCATTGCGCCAAGTTCAGAGTCATTGCAGCCAAGTACATCTGGTTCAGAGTCATTGGAGGCAAGTATAATTAAAATCTTTTATTTTAAAGCTATTGCCAATTTTGATGTAGATGTCTGATGCAGTTGTGAAGCAATGCCTAAAAGCAAAAGTGATTGTTGTCAATATAGAATTGCAGTTCAAATGTAGTGTTTTGCATGCATGTATAGGGTAAAGAGAAAGCGGTACTATTCCAAAGCATGGAAAAGGTAGAAATTGCATGTACAAGTGCTTCATTTATCAAATTTGAAATACTATTTTCTGTAAAGAGTGCTGAACCTAAGAGCGCATCAGATTACTTGGTGAGTTTATTTTGCATTATATTTATGTGCATTCGTATAAAGACACACGACCAGTTCAGATCTTGTGTGCATGAGGTAAATGCTACACTAGACAGGATACTGGCTGTTATACAACCACCAAAATAAGGAGGTAGTTGAGTAAAGTTTGTATGCCTTACACGAGTGTACTTATTACACCGGGCATCTCACATGTGTCGAAAAGTGAACCGCATTGCAGTGGATTGAAGCCAGTTTGAATGTGCATTTAGTAGTGTAGAATTGCACATTCTCCTATTCTACTCTGACTCAGAGCATCATCAAAGGAGTGGACATCAGTCTTTTGCCTGCCGATAATGTATATCTCTTTGGGCTCATGCTTCTCGATTTGTATTTTACCAAAGAAGAATGTTTAATTTTTCCATCAACCAAGAGCAGCAAACATGCGCTAGACCAAGCCATGGTTCGCACCATTATTGGTAAGTTTTTACAATAATAAATAACATGTTAAAATATACAGAGTTGATGAAACAACGATTTCCTGATGAAAACCTTAATCTGAAGAAGTTTCAAGAAAAGACCAATCAAAAATGTAGAGACGCTAATAATTATGTACTTATTGTTTGATGTCTTGTATTTGTGTTAAATGCTTCCATATCATAATAAGCATGGTCTGTCATGGATAAGTAATGCTAGTTCATAGATACCATTCATGGTTATTCAGGCCTGATCAGGCCAATTGATGTCTCAATTGAATGCCATGTCATGGCAAGTCATTGTATATCATGGCATGCAATGCTAAGTCATGGCATGACAACCTGGCAAGTTATGCCATGACTTGGATCCAAGTCATGGCAAGTCATGGCATGACATGCCATGTCGTGCCATATTTTTTCTTAGGGATATGTGGTCCCTCTTCTGTTCCTATGTGTGGTCCCTCTTCTGTTCCCATGTGTGGTCCCTCTTCTGTTCCTGTGTGTGGCCCCTCTTCTGTTCCCATGTATGGCCCCTCTTCTGTTCCTATGTGTGGCCCCTCTTCTGTTCCCATGTGTGGCCCCTCTTCTGAATAATATTATGTATCTTTGCTTAGTAGCGTTTCTCTTAGGAACACGTTCCTAGCAATTTGCTTTGTAAACAACTCCTATACTAAGGTGTTTAGAGTGGTGTATGTAATAGTATGTGTTGGAGTGTATGTGTCTTGGGAGCTGTATGTGTGTATATATGTTTTGTTCCCATGTGAGACCAATTTTCTGTTCCTGTCTATGGTCCATGTGTGGTCCCACTTCTGTTCCCATGTGTGGTCCATCTTCTGTTCCCATGTGTGGTCCCTCTTCTGTTCCTGTGTGTGGCCCCTCTTCTGTTCCTGTGTGTGGCCCCTCTTCGGTTTCTATGTGTGGTCCCTCTTCTGTTCCCGTGTGTGGTCCCTCTTCTGTTCCTGTGTGTGGCCCCTCTTCTGTTCCTATGTGTGGCCCCTCTTCTGTTCCTATGTGTGGCCCCTCTTCTGTTCCTGTGTGTTGCCCCTCTTCTGTTCCCCTGTGTGGTCCTTCTTCTGTTCCCGTGTGTGGTCCCTCTTCTGTTCCCATGTGTGGTCCCTCTTCTGTTCCCATGTGTGGTCCCTAATCTGTTCCTATGTGTGGCCCCTCTTTGGTTCCCTAGTGTGGTCCCTCTTCTGTTCCTATGTATGGCCCCTCTTCTGTTCCTATTGTGGCCCCTCTTCTGTTCCTGTGTGTGGCCCCTCTTCTGTTCCTATTGTGGCCCCTCTTCTGTTCCTGTGTGTGGCCCTCTTCTGTTCCCATGTGTGGTCCCTCTTCTGTTCCCGTGTGTGGTCCCCTCTTCTGTTCCCATCTGTGGTCCCTCTTCTGTTCCTATGTGTGGCCCTTCTTCGGTTCCTATGTGTGGTCCCTCTTCTGTTCCCATGTGTATGGTCCCTCTTCTGTTCCTAAGTGTGGTCCCTCTTCTGTTCCTGTGTGTGGCCCCTCTTCTGTTCCTATGTGTGGCCCCTCTTCTGTTCCCATGTGTGGCCCCTCTTCTGTTCCCATGTGGGAAATGTATTTTGATATGTTTGGCTTTGTGGATATGTTTACATTAATATCACTCTGGCAAAACTAAATTAGTTTTATAATTACACATTCATAAATTCTGTATTACTTATAGTGCTAGCTATCCTTATTACACGAGCATTGCTCTTTGGGCATAATCAGAATCATATTCGTTCATGCCGGGTATTCCCGTACATGTACCTATATCGTTGTTGTCCGTCTTGCCTGTTATGTCTTCAGAAAGAGATGAAAGTTCTGCATCAGTAATTTCTGAACATCCACCAAATGAAAAGCCCTTATCTTCTTTTAATGCGGTTTTCAGGATTCCTTTTCTTAAACGTAGCATCGCCTTTCGCAAAGCATCATGTGCTCTCTTCAGCTTTTCCATTTCCTTGTGCAGTTTCACCCACTTGTATGCGCTCAGCATAAGACGATCCGGGATGCAAGCTGTTGTACAACGATGAAATCGCTGCGTTGCTCTTACTCGTTTTTTCTGTGTTGCTGTCGACTGTCTTAAACTTTGCACAAACCTTTTCGCCAAACGCTTCTTGAGCCATTTGCCGCAGGTGGTCTACCTCTAGTAAGAGATATTCTGTTTTTTGGATAACCCAAGCACTGTGTATGGCCCCCTGAATAGCTTGGTTTTTAAGAGAGATAAAATAGCTTTGCTCCCGCATATTTCTTCCGCTTTGTCATTCCAAAAGCATCTATATTTTTGCTCCATGTCGCTGCTTGCATCGCAGATCTCACTTTTTGGTAAAACTTTTATTCCGTACTTGCGTACAGGTACCTCGGTAGCTGGCCCCGGAAAAAAATTATTTGGTCCCAGTTGAGTAAAACTGCGATCTGGATGAAGCTTTTTAATCGCGGGTTCAGATTCGTCATCGTTCGTATGTTGCTCTATGCACCTTTTGCTCATGATGAATACAATTAACTGTATAATTTTTATACAACATAATAAAATTAATCATTTCGTGACGGTATATGTATATGAAATTAAGCATTTAGTTCATTTCTGATCATACGTGTTCCGCAAGCTATTTCGAGACAAAGTGGTAAGCCAACATATCTTATGAAACATACTGACAGCATGCATGAGCAAGCGCAGTTGTACATGCAAAGAGAAAGGGTATACGCATTTCGACTACGGTCGGCAAATATCGTCATGCATGCACGTCGCGTGGGAAGAACTAGTTGAGTTCATATCTTTTTCCTTTTTCCAGACTTGTTCCGCAAACTTTTTGGCGTTGGATTGACTGAGACAACTTTGTAAGCCAATTAAACAAGCATATGTTGAGCTAGCGTTCCTGCATGCGGCCCCCACCGCATATCGTCGCGGGAAGAACTAGTTGAATATCATATCTTTTTCCTTTTTCCAGACGTGTTCCGCAAACCTTTTGGCGTTGGATTGACTGAGACAAATTGGTAAGCCAAACATGCATATGAGATATAGCTAGAGCATGAGCTAGCGGTTGTACATGCAAAAGGAAAGGGTATACGCATTTGCGCACTGCATGCATGACCATATATCGAGCGAGGGAAGAACTAGTTGAACACATCTTTTTCCTTTTTCCAGACGTTTTCCGCAAACATTTTGGCGTTGGATCGCCTGAGACAAAGTGGTAAGCCAAACATATCACATAATTTCTGCATAAGCATATATAGAGCATATAAGCTAGCGGTTTGTATGTGCAAAAACTCAGGATTTAAGTTAACTAACGATTAGATTTTTTGAACATATGTCACAGTACTTAGGCAAATACAGTAGCGGCTTACTAATAAGACCACCCTGGGACAATCAGATCTTGTAGTAAAACTTGACCACCCTGCAGAGATAATGACCATCAATAAGTAATGGAAGATCTGAATATGCAGTGGAGCTGCATTGATTTCAAATTAAAATTGTAAGTGGTTTTTTAGTATTTTAAAGTTTGATAATTTGTTTTGAATAATAAGCCAATGAAATTTCATACTTTTTCAAACTTCCATAAAAGTTTATCTGCAGTTTATAAATCTCACACGTAATAAAAAGTTGTCGTACATTCATTAATTGCTAGTTATTATCTTTTGAATCATAAAAGTTTAATAACGCAGTTCATATTTGCCTACCTTAGTCACTGTACATTCAGAAAATCATTTAGAGTAAAAGCGTTGCGTTCTTTTGTGGACACCCGGTATAAATGCCATTATGCATGTACATGTACTTGAGTGGTATATGTGCACATCAAATCATGATGTGATGCTGTACGAATGAATTGTGTATAGATTTCATACTGCAAGATTAATTCAATAATGTTATGCATAAATGAAAATAAAGTGGCTTAATACATTATTTCTAGATATGGAAGGTCGTGAAAGGGAAAGGTTTTTTGAAGAATCACTTAAGAGATTGCAGAGTGCTTCAGCAGGAGGATTTGAAAAACTGAGGAATTGATGTGAAATAGAATTGCAATTAACTATATAGCTCCAACTATTCAACAGTGAATGTGACAGCTAGAGCTGACAAGTTCCATTGTCTCAAAAAGCATCCCTCACTATCCATACTGCCATCTGAGTATGCTATGTATGTCCCTATTGCTTCCAAAGGTGATGGAAACTGCCTTTATAGGTAATGATTTAAAGCAGAAATGTAATTTATAAGTGTTTTTAAAAGTATTATATTCCACCCTTTAAATATGCAGGTCAGTATCCACACTTTGCACTGGACATGAAGACAGCCACATTGAACATAGAGCACGCACTGTGTGTGAGCTTGCTGAATTCTACCTTACTAGTGACAAAGTAAGTGCATTGCAAACTGGTGATGTGGAACACCCTACAGGTAAGCAATAGCAATTGGGTAAAAACGCTATCGTTGCTTGCTCACAAAATTATGACCAAGGCTTAAAATTAGCAGATTCCACCAAACTTGTAGAAACTGTATTTGAACTGGACTGTTTAGACTCCACTAGATTGGGAACATTCTCTGGAATGTGGCATGTATATGGCCTATCTTCTGTTCTAACAGCACCACTACAATCTATTTACCCAAACTGTAACTTTAGATACCGAAGTGGATTCAATAAAGTAGTCTTTACCCGAATGTCAGTGAGGCAAAAGGCCAGCCACAGTTTGTTATTATGTGGACACGGGCTTGTGATTATCTTCCAAATACACAAAATCAGCTTTGGTCACCAAACCATTGTGTTCCTTGTGTTTTGAAAGAGCTAATAGACGAGGGAAGTTGAAGAAATAGGTGTAGCATGGCACCTTTTATTGCTGCTGATGTGTCATTGCCAATATGTTTGCCTGTATTGAAAGAGAGCACTGGTATATCTACGCACATTCCCATACCAAATGTTGCTAAATGTGTAGCCAGCAACACTGTAGATCAAGGTGCAGATATTACATACAGCAAACCTACATGCATAAGTTCTGCACCGCAGTGCCTTACTGAAGAGAAAAGTGATCTAATAAAAAAAAAGCTTTAGTAGAGTTACCACATATGAGCTACAAAGAATATGTACTATGCACAGAAAAGAATCAAATGAAACTAACTTCCTTTATTTCACAATTGTCTTCCGATGTACGTGTACATCCGATAGGATCAGTAGGAAACATTACAGAAAAAAGGGAAAGTCAGCCACTTCATAAGCCTTCTACTTTCTCTATTGCCTTAGTACCTATGCCAAATCCTACCAATCAGAGTAGCCCAGGCAATAAAATATTTCGAAGTAACAGTACTACAATGCATAATTATGTACAAAAATGGAAAGAGAATAGTGTAGCAGAAATAGAAAGTAAAGCATTCAATGTTGAACTTAAAACAAAAAATCATGCTGATGTGGATGATTGTAATGATTTTACTTGCGCAGTAACCAGCTCAGAAAGTGACAGTGAATCTTCTGCTTATGATATAGAATTGGCAAATAATGACTTAGAGCATGAAAGTGAAAATGGCCACGTTGTGGAAAGTGCTCTAAAATATGGAGAAAATGATGAGTACATAAGTAACTTAAGGGACGATTGTGATTGGCTCTCAGATGACGAATCAAATGAAACTGAAATGGATTGCTATGAAGATTTGCTTGAATCTGTGGTGCCAATAGAAGACATTTCTCCACCATCACCACTTCCTTTTCCTCTTTTACCTTTTGAATGGTATATAAAACAAGGTAAACTTTTTCAGGCTAATCAAGTACGCTTGCAACGTTGTAAAGATGCACTAATCCATGATTCTGCATTGCTTTCTTGGATGAATAGAAGTGAAGTTTCAGGTACAATTGATAAAAATATCAAGCTCTTAAAAGATTCTATAGACTCACTAGAACTAAAAAATGCTATTCCAAAGTAAAACATCTTCAAAAATGTCTAAAAACAGGATTATACATACAAGAGAATGGCCCTATTATTGCTACACAGGCGATTGTGGCTGTTTATCACTCAAATACAGAGCATGCTACTGTAAGATCCCACTCTATGTATGAAATACTAAGTAAGCACTTTAACTTCAGGTGTATATACGTGGGAAAGCATATATAATTAATAATCCAACTTCTGACACAGAAAAGTTTCTGTCACAAGTTATATCCATATTAAACTTAAACTGAACAAATAACGAATGAAGTAATACAAGGGAAAATTGGGCACCTGTATAAGGAATCTTTGGAGTATATGGATACACCTAGAGACAAACAGGTATTAAAAGGCATTATGGCAATATTAAGTAACATATCATTTACATCACGTATGGAGGGGAAAATCAGTAGGTTTTCAGCTCGAACAGCATGCAATGTGTTACCACAGCATATTGTCTGTTTTTTGTTTATCAAACAAACCTCCCAGATTGTGAGGAATAACTGTACAAATATTCAACAACATGTACTGACAAAACGTATCACTAACATGAGGAAAAAGAAAGAAATACAGATTATTGCTAAGGGAAGAGGCAGGTTAGAGTATGCCTTTGGCGATCACAATACTCATTTATGCAGTGGAGGCGGCCTTGAGAGTCATCCAAGATTGACAGATGGCACCTTGTATAGAACAGCAGATAAATATGCAACCATGAAAAGTGCAAGAAAGTTGTTGTTATTAGCTCCAGACAGTTTTTCTATTTCTTTAAGTTCTTGTTACAACTATACTATGGATTACAGAGTTGGTACAGCTCAAGCAGTGCACCATCATCATGGTAAATGTGTTAATGCAGACGTGGCTCTGTGTTTGCCACCAAAAACAGGAGTTCCTTACTTAGTGATAAAATTACATTGGTCCACAGCTAATGGATGCAGCTTCAACTAATAAAGATTGTACTGTTACTATATTTAAGGATGCAAAAGTAATTGTCTGTGGTGATATTGTACCAGTTCAACGACCAGGAGGGCGCTCTTGGAAAAAAATTGAACTACCTGATCACACTTCGGATCAAGGAAAGAGCTTGTCATACCAATCTTAGTCCATATATCAATGGTGAATGCTATCTTTCCTGCATCTGTAAGCTGTGCATTCAAAATAGACTTTAAATCTACAAACATTTTATCGGCAGCTGCACCGAACTCTTACGGCATGGTATACGATATAGTGGATCCAACTCCTGCACAAACTCGTTAAATTTGCTAAAGTCAACCATTGACATGTGAAGGCTGTTGCAGCAAATCAATTTTACCAACTTTTTGGTAACAAGCGCGTGTTTTGTGCTGCTTGTGGCATACTGGCGTTGAAACATAGTACTAATCTTAGCTTGCCCTTTCTCTTCAACTGCCTTTGCAGACTTTGTTATTGTATGCTCTTGAACACACTGAAGAAAAATACTTAGCATAAACAATCAGTTATGCAAGTATGTAAAGTTACCTTGGGAGTGCACTTCTTTGTTGCACGTATTTAGGTGATACATTAATGATGAAGGACCAAACCCATGCACAAGCTTGGTTATACACTTCAGATTTGTCATCAATTGCTTCATAGTGCTTGTACACAGGGTGCCGTTTCGATTGCCAAGCATTTGAAACAGATTCCACTTTTTGTCACCAAGTCAACTGTTGTGGGCATCATCTCTGTTATTATGTTACTGGAACCCAAATCAGCTGAAGCACACCAATGATCACCAACCCTGAATGCTGCCATGCATGAATCCAAGGACCTTGTTAACCTGAAGTCAAGCTGTTCTACAGCCTTAAGAAGTTGCAAAGGTTAGCAAAAGATATAGTCTCGTACCCAGACCCACATCGCAGCTGCGGATGAATTACATCACCGCTACGCAAATAGTGGGTCGGTGTCCTCCTGTACAAATTTCTGTCCAGTTATTGCATAATACTTACATTCCAACGTCGGGAGGAATGCAATTATGTATGTATGAATAATATTATCTTCAGCAAGAACTCAATTATTTGTTAATCGTTTAATTAGAAACGTGTGTCATGGATAATTGCATACTGTGTGGTGCAAATACATTGTTGGAGAAAAAGAGCCGCTCCCTTCTCAGTACAGTATCAAGGAAGCAATTACCAGTACGCTTAGCAACAAACGTGACTTGGATAGCCGTTAAACTGATAAGGGGAGATACGACTATAACGATGCTTCGCTTTGTGCTATACCTCGATAGCTCGTCAAATACCCATGGCAGAACGCAGTAACAAAGAGACTTCCCATACCCTGTTGGTAAGCTTACGAACGTGTCCCGAACACGGACCACGTCTTCGATGACTCGGAACTGTTCGTCCTTAACTTTGGCATGCCCCATACGTTCACCAGCCGACTGAATCGCACGTTATACCTGTACATCATCCATCTCCAGCCTTACCGCCATAACCGATAACTTCGATTGATAACTAGAGTATGCAATTAGCGCATACCTCCAATCTGATTGGTCGCGACAACATTCCGGCGCAACTTATTAGACAGAATTTGTACAGGAGGACACCAGACCCACTACTCGTGTAGCGGTGATGTAATCCATCCGCAGCTGCGATGTGGGTCTGGGTACGAGACTACAAAAGATACTAATTCTTGCCTCAAACTTACTTGCACAACGATTGCTGTTTTGTGATTAACACTCCGATCCAATGCGCAGGCCACAATGGACAAGCAGAACTTCCAATTACTTGTACTCTCGAAAATTGCATGTACAGTGCAGTGTGTGTACATGCATTATGTACATATACGTCAACAAAGGAACAAAAGATTCCCTTTGTGTGAAGCACTGAAGTACACCAAAGATGCGAACGGCGCACGCACAAAGGGTTTGAAAACAGACAAGAAGGCCAGCAGAGACTTAATTATTATCATAATCAGCGCGCAATTGAGGCGAGATGTTTGAATACCATTGTACTGTGGAACTTTAACTAATTCATTATCTCCAGTTAAAGAATAAAACCAGTTAAGTTACGTTGATTATTGTACTTAAAAATATGTACTAAGTTAAATTATAGTTAACTGCCACCTGGCTATATAAGTGTAAGTTAAGTTAATAACTGCACTAATTGACTTAACTGACCCAAGTTAAGTTAAAAATCTAGTTAACTATCCCAACACTAGTACTGCCGATACTGCGCCACCGCCAGCAACCACAAGTACCACTATTACATGTATTGCAGATACTGCTCCACCACCACCACCACCGGACGATTGGGACCGCCTTCCATGTAGGCGAAAACTACGCTCCCAAATATGGTGACGTGCGCCATCACAGTCCCCAAAATTGGGTTCACCTAGCCGGGGACAATCGAGGTCTCCGAGGCGATCTAGGTCACCCAAGCAGAGGTTGCAGAAGCGATCGAGGTCGCCGAGGCGATCTAGGTCACCCAAGCAGAGGTCGCCGAAGCGATCGAGGTCGCCGAGGCGATCTAGGTCACCCAAGCAGAGGTCACCGAAGCCATCGAGGTCGCCGAGGCGATCTAGGTCACCCAAGCAGAGGTCACCGAAGCAATCGAGGTCATTGACCCCACAAGCTGCGCCACCGCCCCACAGTCCCCAAAATTGGGTTCACCTAGCCGGGGACAATCGAGGTCTCTGAGGTGATCTAGGTCACCCAAGCAGAGGTTGCTGAAGCGAGTCATTGACCCCACAAGCTGCGCCACCGCCCCCTCGATCTCATGAGGAACTAAATTGGCCATCAGGTCGTGGTCCTGCTGGTGGTCCAGTGAAAGAAAGGTGATAGATGACCTACATCAAGCAGAATCACAAGGGGAAAAAATAAACTGCTCATGCTTCGCAAGAGAACATGGAGTAGAAGGGAAAAATGGAGGACAGGTTGTCAAAGAATTTGCTATACTAACACAGCAATACTTGACAAACAAGCAAGCAAGTCAAGGTCACGTTCAACAAAGAAAAAAAATCCAGGATATCTAGTTTCAAACCCCACTTTTCCACCTGTGAAAGTAGTCAAGGCAGCATGGACTGACATGATGGAATCTGGCGAACTGCTGCTAGGTGTAACATGCACTCCGTATACAATTACATGCTATGTGACAGAACAGGGAAAAGTAATAAGATTGATAGTAGAAAAATACCACTTGAACTACGAGCTAAGCAACCTTCAAGGCTAGAAAAGTATATGCATTTGTACACTGATGCAAAAATTGACACTATGAAAGTGGAGGAATTAAAAGAAACAGTACAAATCCACAACCTTACCCACCATGATACAGACATTGAGCAACTAAAAAAGGTGCTCAGGACAACACAGCGGACACGTTACCTAACCTTTTGGCATGACCACGCAACAATGCTTGGACAAGGTTATATAATGATGGCATTTCACACCATCTTTGATCCTGCTGCGTTTGACAGTACAAGAGAGGATGATAAAGATATGGTCCAAACACTCATTGAAGAACCATGTATGCATATGTTTGGATTGAATTCATCATCAATAGAAGACCAAGCTACCTTGATTCTTGATAGAGTAGATTGCCTTGAGATGGATCCCGAGACAGGTTCCGTGACATTAGCCGATACCTGCATTTTGCAGACAGTGCCAGTGTAGTGCCTGGTGGTCACCCCATGCACTCTAGACTAGGGAAAGTACGACCGATACTTGATGCTATTACCCAGAAATGCTTACACCTCTACAATCCCCACTGAGAAAGGTGACAGTAGATGAAGCAATGATCAAATTTCAAGGGCGATCATCCCTAAAACAATATTTGCCCCTGAAGCCTATCAAAAGAGGAATAAAAGTGTGGGTTCTGGCTGATGCCCACAATGGTTATTTTTGTAATCTATCAGTGTATTGTGGAAAAGACAGCAAAACTGAAGAAAAAGATTTGGCTTCCAATGTTGTGAAACAGCTGACAAGCCACATAAAGGAACCTGAGGGGGTGGGACAAAGATCACTACTGCTGTGGCATATTAGCAGAGTGGAACATTTAGATTGCTAAGAGCATGAAACTTGGGGGTCTAGAGATGGGTGGATACCAATAGTATCACCTTCGTTGTAACACACTCCAAATCAGTCTTTGAGTGTCCCCAAAGCGCTGTGCCATGACCACAGTCTTCATGTTATGACAACTGTGGCCATAGAGGGTGCTTTCTACTTAGTGGTCTGAGGTCACCATCTCCCCATGGGTATGGACACAACACACAAGTACAATGCAGACGTGACTATTTGGGTTCGTTATCCAGCTGGAACCGGTGGCTGTGTTGAAATGTGTAATTGAATTAGCACGTAGTATCTTTTTGAATTGTGTGGCCATCAGAATACCAGTAAAATAACAAGTGGAGTAGCCCCACACTTTGAAATGCCGCCCCAGATATGAACCGTATACATATGTTTAGGGGCTTCAGCTTCCGTGCCTGGCCCACCTTCCTGAAGCAAAGCCTGTAGTCAATTTAGACTGAGCATTCATCTGAAAATATCATTTCCTCAAAGCTTTCATCATTAAGCAACTGTTCTATGCACTACTTCAGCCATGCATCCTTATTTCCCTCTCTTATTAGCTGGCAGTATTACATTGTCCATCCCAATTGTTTGCAAGCACATCATTACCATAGATAGAGAGATGTTCCCTAAGCATTGCCAGTTGATTACTAGTAGCCTTTTGAGTTTCCTAGCTGTTAGTTCATCATTTTCAGCCAACATTGCATCGATGAATACATACAACTCATTAGGCAGCTTGGTGGTTGCAAATTGCTCCTTGGAAGGCATGCATAGTGCATGCAATGCATGCGTGCGTATGTAATGGCTACGTTTTTTAATACGCGTGTTAATTGAAGTGTTACTTGTGCACGCAAGTTAATACGAGTAGTTGACAGCGACACACGAAAGAATTATTGCTTAATGCGTCAAGTGGAAGGCAGAAGTGTTACGCATATTTGGATGAGAGAAAGAAGGAAGAGGGATAGAAAAAAAAGTGAAAAACGAAAGGCAGCCTTAGATGAAATAGAGCCCACTCAGAAGGGCTTCCTGCCCTACGACGGCTGCGCTGAACACAGCGGATGATGTCCAGATTGGGTGGGTTTGGTTGGGAAAACCCTGAACATCATCGCAAATATCTACAAAGGCTCTACATTTGCCAATAAGATGGACAAAGACACCTACACATCAGACATCCCCCAGCAGAGAGTAGTCAAACAGGGTTGCCCTCTTATCCTGCTGCACCATCATCCATCCAACACAAGTCCATTTCACCTGCCCCGTATGCACCCAGCGCACAGCTCCAGCGATGATCGATACATGTAATGAGAAGACGTGTCCCTACTGCCCTTAGACGTTTCCATCCAGCCCCGCAGCACAGGTCAACATCTACATATGCACGTTCTTGAAGGCCTACCCATACTGGGTATCGGAACATTACCACCCGGCAGCACTTGTGACGGAACCGTCTGCTCCAGTCACTCCTCTGCACATAGCCCATCCTCGCAGCCATCGGAGAGCCAAACACCACCAGGCCCCAGCAACACCCAGGGGCAAAGGACAGTGGGCAACAGGGCACGACCTGCAGCCCCAACAGTACCCTCAAGGCGGAGGCGTGGGTCACCTCCCGCATCTTCTACATCGCCACCACCAACACCACCAGGTGCAGCAGCTGCTGGGCAACAGCTGCCTACTAGGACTCCAACACCTCACACCCCACCTCAGGCTGCGGTCTATGCAAGGCAGCATTGCAGTCCTGGGTGTGTGTGGCCCCAGCCCCATCAGCTACCGTTACCCCAATCAGCCAAACTAGCCAGGAGGACTTTGACGTCCACCCCACCTCTGGATACAGTCTCCACAAGGATGCACTGTAGTCCAGGGGTGGGTGTGGCCTGCCAGCCGCAGTCACCACCAGCTACCATCCTACAGGCTCCAGGTAGCCAATCCAACAGGAGCTCCTCCCATTCGCTGGTAGAATGCTGGGTGACTTTGAGTGGGTGCCATTCGAAGAGGTTCTCAGCAGGTGGTCCTCTGCCATCAAAGCTGTGACTGCTACTCGCCATAAGCGTCCAATTAACGCCACACCTCCAACACAGCCTCCTATGAATGGCACCTCCCCACCACCTGGCCACAGTGCCTTAGGATAGCAGCATCATGCAGCTGACTCTGCAAATGTTGCAGAGTCTGTACAGGGCCAACCCCAGTCTCTGTGTCCCCTCCTCGTGGAAACACTCCGCCGTCACCCTCATCCACATGGGGGTTGAACCTTCGGAGATGCGCAACTGACGACCCATAAGTTGTATGTGGCCATCATTGCCAGGCATGTTGCTACCTGGGCCACAGCATAGATATTTAATCCCAAAGGATTGGAGGCTTATCACGTGAGCCATAGATTATTGAACATGTGAAGCGGCTGTCCGTTGAGCCTTGTTAACACCTTTACTCATTTTTGGAAAGAAAGGCTGTTGTGTGGTTTTAAGATTGCAGAAACTGCTGGGAGCATTTGGAAGGTGCGGTTTTATCGATTTTATGTTAAAAAATAACCTTACACTCATTGCTTCGAATTAAAAAAACATTATTCCGCCATTTTTCTAACCCGCTACGGTTCTAAAGCTGTAAATGACCGTGGTTTGGAGTGATATGAACTATTTTGCTTTTCTGGTACTCCCCATATGTTTCTGGGTGTATTAGTGTGTTTCTTCTGGCCTTTTGAGTTATACTGACTAGCGAAAATGCCAAAATGGCGCTAATGGAGGTCTCATGGCTCTAAATTTGTGGCATCTAGAATAAGCATGTTTTGAATACTATTCCAGTTAGGTTCTATAGAGTACTCATCGGAGGGTGTAGTGGGGCATTTTTCCAAGCTCAAAATTGTACTGCTGTGAAGATAATGTTACTTTACTTACACCTACTTGCGCGCTTGTATACGTGTATGGTAGAACTCGATGGGGCCGAAAATTGGAAGACACCACAAGTACTGGTACTTGAAGAAACAGCTCCTGAAAGAAAATGAGACTGTTTCCACAGAAACAGCGCTGGGTACGTTCTTTGGCATAGCTGGACATATGTACATGTACATGTTGGTAATGGTACATGCAGCTACAAAGAGCCGCTTTGGGATTTACCCACATACAATTACATGTTCCTACATTCCTTCTGTAGTTTGTGATGTGTTGTGATGTGAACAAGATGTAACACATGAAACAAATATACATGCACATTTTACTGTTTAACGTATCCAGGTGTGGGTAAAGAGACGAGTCTGATGGTGTCGCCGTTGGTTTTATCTCCAACGTGTATTGTTCAAATTCCTCGGTCTTTATACTTGTCTGCAAGTGTCTCTGATGGATCAGTGCTCTATTCACGTCTTAACCAGTCCCAGGTACATAGGAAACTGTTGATGTTGCAAATGTAAATGTTTCATGTGGAGGTGTTGCCTTTAGGATGGGCATTGGATCACACATCACCCCAGAATTCTTTTTCTGCTGTTTTGTACAAGTGCCAATGCCAATCCAAGAATCCATGCATTGTACTAAACGTGAGTGCATGTGTACTGTGTACATGTATGTGGAAGGCGGAGAGATGATAATGATATGTTTTGTAATGCAGGTGTCACAGGATTGTACATGGCAGTTGACTATAGGATTGCATCATGTTGAACCCATCACCTGCTCATTACTGAAGGCTGTGTCAAGCACTTTCTCAAGTGTTATTGATGTTCTGAGCCTCTTGTCCATCATTGACACAATTGCATGGGAAATAATGACGGAGAATTTGAGAGAATAGCAGCTGAACACAAAGTTGGATTGAAGAACAGGGCAGGTGAGGTGTTGTAGTTACTAGCATTCGAGGCATTGACATTGACTTTTGCAGGAGATGTAATAGCAAAATCTGAAAGCAGTGGTGATGAGTTCACAATTCGTCATGTTAACTGCGAGGTGATAGTGGCAGGTGGAGATGACGCATCTACTGCTAGATGCTCATATTGTACCCATCATCGCAAGGCATTGAGCGCTATGGTACGGAGAAGCACAACTGCCAGTGATGAAATTAAATCTAAACATTTGGATGCATCAAGCCATACAAACTATAGATTTTTCCCGAGAAGGTCAAAAACCTTCAAATCCTTCACCGCGAAGTTTGAATCACACAAAAGAAGTTGTTCCGTTTGCGGAAAAAGTTGGAGAAAATAGCCATGCAAGCCATTTTGATTGATGGAGATACTGATGCAGACATGCGCACTGTGATGGCAGAAGAGAAAGGTCAACTTTTTAAACGTTTCCCAGAAGGAACCTTTCAGCATCTTTTCTGGGAGGAGCAGAAGAAAGCTGCAGCAAAGAAGAATATGTGTGGGGTTCGTTGGCATCCATTGATGATAAAGTTCTGTCTGTATCTGAGACATCAGTCTTCTAAGGGGTATGAAATTCTCAGGGATTCAGGCTGCATCCAGCTTCTGTCACAAAGAACTTTAAGGGACTACTCACATGCCGTGAAAGCTGAGCCCGGTTTTTCTCCAGAGGTTGAACATCAATTAATGGTAGCTGCAGACGTCATCAAAAGAAAAGAGTGGGAGAAGCTAGAAGTCATCCTTCTGGATGAAATGTACATTAAGGAAGACTTGGTGCTCAGGGGTGTTAAGGCAGGTTTCACAATCTATTGTCAGGCGCCTAGCAACAAAAATTATTACGGGGCGCACGCGTAAATGACGTATTACGGCATCGCGCGTGATTGTAACTTGGGATCTGAGAATCTGAGGTTCGTTCGTTGTAACGTTAGGTCATCAATCTATGGTTGTGCCATGGTACTGCCCGCGGTTCTTTTCTGTCGATTCCTTGGTTGTTATGTATTATTATCGATTTGTGTGTGTGTGCACGCGGGCGTGTGTGCTTGTGTCAGATTCTGTGCCTCCGTTTTGTGCGTGTTGTTTCTCTCTGTGTTGATCGACTCATGTGAGGTGTTGGTGTGTGCGTGTGTGTGTGTGCACGCGCGCGAGTGTGTGTATGCTTGTATCAGATATTGTGCCTCCGTTTTGTGCGTGTTGTTTAATTCTCTATGTGTTCATCGACTCAGGTGAGGTGCTGTGAAGAAAGGTGAGACTGGTACTCTCTTATTAGTCATGGAAACTCTGAATGGGTGTCTACACACCCTATGATCTCAATGGTGAGGCGTTAATTAGAAGTGTCTATGCTCCCTATGGTCTTAATGGTGAGGCGTTAATAATCTGTGTTGCTTTGTAGTGGGTGACAGCTTAGCTTGGAATACCATGAATAGAGCACACATGTAGAGTACCTCCAGTATTGGTGAGGTGTTGTGTGTGTTAGTGTGTGAATTTTTTTGGGCAGCTTTGTGGGGTTTTGCCTGTTTTGTGTGCATGTGCACCAGGTGTGTATATAATCTTTGTGCGCACTTGTGTGTGTGCTTGCATATGAGTTGTGTGTCTTTGTGAGTGAACATGCAGTGCCTGCGTACGAGTTTTTATGTGCCTGTATCTTGCTTGTTTGGGTCGTACTCCTTGACTTGTTTGCTGCGATTGTTTTTTTTTTAGTTTTAATTACCATTTCTCTTACAGATTATATGTAGAACTTCAGGGCTGTGTCATGAGCAAGATACGTGTGAGTTGAATTTGTAATAGTAAACATGACTTCTGTTGTATAAAACTGCATGTGTGTGACATGGCAATACTGTGATTGTATGTAAACTGTAGTATTCACTGCTGAACCCCTCCACTCACGTTCAAGCAGTGTATTTGCTATTCGTTTCAAGTCTGTTTGTGTATCTTCATCTTGAATTACCAATTTCAGCTTTTGCTTGAAATAGCTATGCAACTTCTCTTATTTGGCAATCATTTTAACTCTCTCAGTTTTTGAAGGTTGTGTTTTTAACATGTGCCGTAGTGTGTCAAACTAGTTTAAAGCTGTAGAATGTGGTACTAGTTGCTCTAGTGCTTTGACCAAAGTGGCTTTGTATTTTCTTTCTGGATTATGAACTTCTGTAGATTGTTGTGGTTGCACTACTATGTGATTACTGGATGTGTCTGTTTCTTCTGTCGTTGAGTAAGGAAGTGTGGAAATTACATTTGGATTTTCTGTAGATTGACTTGTATGCACGCTTGCGTCACTTACTGCTTCAGGTTCATCCGTTGATGCATAATGACTGATGTTGTGTAATGGCAGTACTGTGTTATTAAATACACATGCTTCCCATTGTTGTTGTAGATACATTTCAACATCTGGCATTGAAGTAGACCTGAAATGCATCAACATTGGTCCCTGCTGTTGGTATTCTGGTTCGGCATGACCATCCATAAACTCTATACCAGAAGGAATATACCTCCACCAAACACCTTCTCCAGGCAGGAGAAAATCACTGATTCTTTCAAGGTGAGCTTGAAACTGTGGACCATATTTCTCGATCATACTGTATCCAATTATTGTGTTGTACCTGTTACCAGCCACTTTGGATAGTTTGCGAATACTGTTCTCTTCTTTGTCCACGTTGTTGGTGCCATGTAGTAGTGCATTTTCCACTTGCACTCTTGTAATGATGTTGTCAATTACCTGTTCTACATGGTAGTTTGAAGTTGACTTTGTTATACTTTTAGCCTGTCCAAATATCCTCTCTTCATCTTCAGTATTAAGTGCTGACATGCTAGCTAGGCGGCAGAAGAGAGGAGAATGGGATATCAGTGCGTGGAAATAGCACCCGAACATTCTTGGTGGAGCTGTATCTCTGAACAACTGGACACATATCATTCCATGTAAGAATGAGATATTGTGTAGTGCAAGTATTGACTTGGGCACTCTCTTTTCATCCTGTGAGTATAGAAGATGGCTCAGTTCAGCTGCAGTCCTGAACAGTTCTTCATACTCTTTGTCAAACTTGTTGTCTCTGAATTTGATGTATAGTAGAATAATTGCCTTTCTGTAGTCAGAGCATCTAAGAGTACTCTTAGATAGAATGGCAATTTTCACCTTTTTCAACTCCGCTAGTGCATTCTCTGAAAGCAGCTTCTCTGATTCCTCCAGGATGTTGGCAAAATGCCCTTTAAGATCATGGAGAGGTTCAACAGGACAGACTTCATATCTCCCCAACTGCAACGTGTTGAGATCTGCAGTGGGACAGCATTGAAGTAGTGCAGGAAGGGTTTGTGATTCCTGCGTGTATAGACCTGAGTGTTTCGTCCATTTGTTTCTTATTCATACCTCTTGTGTTGATTTGCCTTACTTGTAGCTCCTCCGTGAGCTCAGCCTTTTTAAGCTTGTCATATATATTCATTCCCCCTTTCTTCCATGCTGTACCTTCCAGTACAAAATGCTGCCTCTCTTGAAGGGTCATTGTTTGACATTTGAAGGCACATTCAAGGTTAACTATGGTGTCAGTATCTACAGCACACCGCACACATGGATATATTCCTCCAATGCTGTTCCCAGCTTCATATTGTTGTGCCGGTCCATCACCATAGAAAAATCTCAATATATCAGTGATGGGATTTCCTGTGGAAGTAAGTATTGGGATGGATAGTTCCTTAATACAATCTAATCTACATTGATTGAAAAGGGTTTGGTCATTTAGGGATGCACCTGAGCGACCTAATATGTGAATTTCAGGTCTCTCTACAATGTGTTGTACATCGTTTCCAGCTTCAGATGGTGTTAAATAAAACAGAGGGTCATATAAGCATGCCACTGTAACTAAAATGTGACTATGGCCGCCTATAGTTGAATGGTCATGCCAGACCTTAAGGTGTCGCTGCCTGCTTAGTAATTTAAGCTGCATCTGCATGTCTGGTTCTGACAAGTTGCTAGTACTTACTCCAAGTTGAAGTAATTTTGTCTGAATGTCATTATGAGGCAGGCTGTCATAATAGCAGTCAGGTTGGTTGCGTACCAAGCCAAGTTCTTCATGTTTTTGGATAAGCTTTTTCCTTATATCTATTAGCTTGATTTTTTGTGCACTAAAGGAGCAGCATTCTTCTTCAATGGTGCTTTCTTTGCTGATGAAGAGTTTTGTGTATGTTGTTTCAACTACTTTTTCTCCTTGTAGAATTTTCCCATCTTTAACATGTTCGGCTATTTTTTGTTTGTGGTACTTCATACTCCTTTCCATAGGGAATGGAATACCAGGTAATAGCACTTTTCTGGCTCTCCTTGGTTTTCGTTGTGGTGGTTGGTTCTGTGTTGCTGCAATAATGCCAAATTTGGCCAGCACTTCTTTAACATATTGCCCACCATTAGGTTTGGTCACTCCATACCGCCTTGCAACTTCAGACCAATTGATGACCTGATCAGCTGGCCATGCTCTAGCTTCCTCCAGAAGGCGAGGAACATCCATCATGTCTCCAATGTTGCTGGTATGCGTTCGTTTTTTTTGGAGGTGGTAGGTCATCTGTGTTTGTTTCACTTTTTCTCTTCCTAGTAGTGTTCTTGTCAATCAGAGGTGTGGTTCTCATCTTGTTGTAAACTTTCCAGCTAATTCTGTTTCCCATCACTGTTGTTGCAGTCTGTTTGTCCATCTCACTTTGCATCACCTTCTTCACTTTGTTCACAATGCTTTTTGTTTGAAGCTGCTGTTCACTTCGCGTTGGTCTTACCATCAATGTAGAAGTCGTTGAAAGGACTTGCTCTGCACTTTGTCCGGTGTGCTGGTGTGCTATTGGATCCAACTGACTAATGACTGCCCGTCCAATTGAAGCAGGTGATGTGAGGTCATCAGATGTAAAGGTCATGGTTGTTTTCTTCTCACTGGTTTGTTTCTGAGGAAATGCTGAAGTAAGTAGTTGATACTGCGTCTGACATGTATGGCATTGCTTTATGGTGTGTCCTGCTTGTTGTACTGATGTTAGTTTCTTCCACTCAGCAATTGAAAATGTCTTCATAAAGTCGTTCTTTTTCTCCTGCAGATGCCAGTGGGAGTTGAATGTTGCTAGCAGCTTTATGACTGTCGATGTCGCTGTATTCAGTTGCATCGAAGGTGTATCCTTGAAAATTGATTGATATTCCTGCATCAACTGTGCCATTGCTTTCGGAGGAAATTTTTTCACGCACCCATTTTGCACATATAGATTTTGAGCAATGGCTCGAACCGCTGTTCTTCCAAAGTTGCAATTGATTGTTTCTGCCATCTGTTAGAAGTAAATGTTTGTTTTACGGTATACACAGAAGCCCTATACACGTAGACGGCAAGGCTCTTGTGGTAATGGAATCTTAATAGCTGGCGTATAATACATTCATGTAGATGTAAAGGAAGCCACCGTAAACCTTTTGTGGTTGTCGACGATAGGCCAAGGGCTAAGAAAACAATCCCTTGTCTGTTACGGTTACGTACTTATACTGTCTAGAGAAGCCTTACGTGATACCATGCCTGTACTACTGAGTATCTGCATAGCTAATAAACACTATTCGCGTATCCCACCTTACCTCTGATGACTCTTCACACTGATATAGAAGCTTCTGTAGTTGTCCCGCGCGATGCAACGATTGGATGGAATGAAATGACGTAATATACGGCCGCATGAATTGATACGGGTACGAACAAATTTTTTGCAACACTTGTCTGGACCGTGAGATTATCAATTTATCAAGATATTATTATTTATAATAGCTAAATGCCTGAACTTCTGTAACATTTTATTATTTTTTGACTGTAATTCAACATAACGCGAAGAGGTAATCTCAAACACAAGAAGTACAAGCAACGCTTCAAAATTACTGCTTGTATTTGTTTATAAATGCCGGAATTGCAGTAGTAGCAAAAAAATAATACAAACAACAATTAGACAGATCCGAAATCAAACTTTTCAACGAAAAAAAGTGGACTTTCACGATCCGGATTTTTGAATAAATGTAAAAAACAATAGCAATTACAGTACACCACGCTATGCACCACGCAATTGTGTTTCCATGGTAACGACTTAATAAATTCATCTGGAAATGATCATGTAACTCAGAAATATCATTAATTTGGCCAGGACATGAGTAGTAGTTGTAAAATATGACACTGAACTATGGGTCATTCTATACCATGTCAACACACTTATGTCACAGTTGTAAAATCTTTTTTGTATATTAGTTCAGTCTCTTACCCTGTACAATAATGTATTATATTAACTTTTTAATTTCAATGGTTTATAAGTTATGAGGTGTGAAAAAGTTGACCACAAATGTAAACTATGTTGATTATCATTGCGTACGTTGAAGCAGTAGCGACCACACTTCTACCTTCCATAACTGACACCAATGGCTACCATTCCGTGTAATACACGTACTTCCGCAAACCAAAAAAAAACTGAAAATATCTTTTTCAAGCGTAATTTTCGCTACCATTTAAAAAGTGTCACTTTTTTTAGGTTTTTTATTTCACCAAATCTGAAGGCCATCTGTGGGCTTGTTGTATTTTCAATAGGAAGATGGAACGTAAAAGCGTCTTTCTACTATATTGCATTGAAGCGCTTGTGTTTTTGTCTTGAAGAAATCCTACAAAAGTGCTAATTGTTACCTATGAAAACATACCAGTGGCCATAAGTAATGAATATAATTAGATGCGGGCAGACAATGTACAATGGCAAGCTTGCTTTAACCGCTTGCCTGCACTCTATGAAAAATGTCCTCTAACGTTACCTACTGCTGTGATCCACTATACAATGTCATAAGAGAAGAAGAACATCTGGTGGTTCGTACAATTTAAGGTGTGTTCCAATTACACTAAGAAGTTTCCATCATTGCAATTGACAGCAAAGCATAAGATTTGCCCTCACTGGCACCGTGAAAGGGTGACAGTGAACCCTTCATACATGCAAGTCATTCCCTGTAAGGAACTTACAAGTGTTATGGACCCGCTTCGCCAGCGCAAGCCTGCCATTGTTCAAATTTGAACAATGGCAGGCTTGCGCTGGCGAAGCGGGTCCATAACACTTGTAAGTTCCTTACAGGGAATGACTTGCATGTATGAAGGGTTCACTGTCACCCTTTCACGGTTATGATCCGTCCGCCCTCCTTGGACTCTGCATCCTGGCACCTTTTCATCGGTTCACGCTCTTTAGACCCCTGGCACTTGTTATAACTACTGTGTCGCTTGCATGCTCTCATTCGTTCTAAGAAAAATGTCGTCGAGATACGTTACCTACTGCTGCGATCCACTACAATGTCATAAGAGAAGGAGAACATCTGGTGGTTCCTACAATTTAAGGTGTGTTCCAATTACACTAATTAAGAAGTTTCCATCATTGCAATTGACAGCAAAGCATAAGATTTGCCCTGCCTGCCGTATAAAGCTTTACAAGCTTCCAAGTGAAAATGTTCCAGTGGCTGAACACTGTAGGGATGCTGGCACATCATCTGGTGCTGTGGCAAGTGTGATCTTGCCTTCTGACATTGTACCAGGCCAGCCTGAAGATGCAGAGGTGTCTGAAGTGGTACCAGCTTCTGATGAAATGGGTGTGGAAACTGAAGTGTCTTATAATGCAGTGGTGTCAGAAGCAGTAACAGTCTCTGATGAATTCAGTGTGGAAACTGAAGTGCCTAACGAGGTACCAGCTCCTGATGAACTGGGTGTGGAAGCACAGTCCGGTGAGTCTTTTGATGCATTCATTACAGAAGAAGGTACTTCACAGAGTGGAAATGACAAAAGTGAATGCAGTTGGGCTGATGCAGAGTGTGAAGTCATTGGACAATTGAAAGAGAAGTTTAACTCTACAGTAAAGCGCAGTGAGAAGGTGAGAATTCTTACCATTCTTCCCAAAAGCTGGTCTGTGAGGAAGATCATGAAGGAATTTGGTGCTTCCAACTATATGGCTAGGCAAGCAAAACAACTTGTCCAGGAGAAGGGAATTCTATCCAACCCTAATCCAAAACCGGGTAAAACTCTTTCTCCAACAATAGAGGAACATGTGGTGGCTGTGTACCTGAGTGATGATGTTAGCAGAATGATGCCTGGAAGGAAAGACTGTGTGTCATTCATGACTGCAGAAGGGAAGAGAGAGAGTCGTCAGAAAAGGTTGCTACTATGCAGCTTAAAAGAAGCATATGAACACTTGAAAAGCCTTCACCCCAGTGACAAGGTAGGTTTCTCCACATTTGCATCATTGAGACCCAAAGAATGTGTATTGGCAGGGTCCAGTGGTACACATTCAGTGTGTGTTTGCACCCTACACCAAAACACAAAACTGATGTTTTTAGGAAGTAAACTACCTACCCTTAGCCAGAAAACGATTACACACTACAGGCACTGTTTAGCAGCAATTATGTGCAATCCTCCAAGTAGTGATTGCTACATGGGCAAATGTACTCAATGTCCTGGCACAGATAAACTGCATGAACAGCTGCAAGAAATAATGGATGTGAATATGGTGGACAGTGTTCAGTATCAACAATGGACTCAGACTGATCGATCCAGCCTTATAACAATAGTACAAACAGATGAGGAGTTTTTGGAGGAATTTATTGCTATGCTAAAAAAGTTGAAATACCATGATTATATTGCTAAACAACAGAGCAGCTTTGTTAATGAACTAAAGGAAAATCTTAAATCTGATGAATATTTAGTTATTGCCGATTTTTCTGAAAATTATACCTGCATTGTGCAAGATGCAATACAATCATACCATTGGCACTCTACACATGTAACCATTCACCCTTTTCTTTGCTATTATCAAGATAAAAATGGACATCTTCTACACAAATGTTATGTTATAATAAGTGAAAGTACAGAACATGACACAATTGCTGTTCACTTGTTCCAGAAGAAGCTAGTCCAATATTTAACAGACACTTTTAAAACAAGACCAAACAAGATATTTTATGTTTCTGATGGGTGCGCTGCCCAATATAAAAATAGAAAAATTTTTATTAACCTATGCCACCATTTCAAAGATTTTGATGTACATGCAGAGTGGCACTTTTTTGCCACATCACATGGCAAAACAGCTGCAGATGGTATTGCTGGTACTGTGAAACGGCTTGCTGCTAAAGCCAGTTTGCAGCGACCTGATGGAAATCAAATATTGAATGCAATGCAACTTTATGAGTTTGCTACCAGTGAAATACCAGGGATGAGTTTCTGCTATGTGACCAGCCAGGAATATGATGATGAGGCAAAACTATTGTATGCAAGATTTGATCAATCTGCTACCATACGTGGAACACAGTCATTTCACTGCTTTAAGCCAATCAATACAACAATGGTTGAAGTGAAGCACTATTCCAACAGTACTCAAGTTTATAAGAAACGAGTAATGAAACACATTTCCCACACAGCTTAAAGAAGTACATAGTTAAAACTTAGTGTTTTATCAGTTCTTTTATTTGAAGATACTTTGTGTCACTTGTTGTAATTGAAACTGCATATTTAAATCAATCGTTATCATGGCATATAGTTCTATAATCTTAAGGTATTTAATTAATCTCTTCAGGCAACGTCAGTTACATCACTTGCCACAGCACCAGATGATGTGCCAGCATCCCTACAGTGTTCAGCCACTGGAACATTTTCACTTGGAAGCTTGTAAAGCTTTATACGCCAGGGAGGGCAAATCTTATGCTTTGCTGTCAATTGCAATGATGGAAACTTCTTAGTGTAATTGGAACACACCTTAAATTGTACGAACCACCAGATGTTCTTCTTCTCTTATGACATTGTATAGTGGATCACAGCAGTAGGTAACGTTAGAGGACATTTTTCATAGAGTGCAGGCAAGCGGTTAAAGCAAGCTTGCCATTGTACATTGTCTGCCCGCATCTAATTATATTCATTACTTATGGCCACTGGTATGTTTTCATAGGTAACAATTAGCACTTTTGTAGGATTTCTTCAAGACAAAAACACAAGCGCTTCAATGCAATATAGTAGAAAGACGCTTTTACGTTCCATCTTCCTATTGAAAATACAACAAGCCCACAGATGGCCTTCAGATTTGGTGAAATAAAAAACCTAAAAAAAGTGACACTTTTTAAATGGTAGCGAAAATTACGCTTGAAAAAGATATTTTCCGTTTTTTTTTGGTTTGCGGAAGTACGTGTATTACACGGAATGGTAGCCATTGGTGTCAGTTATGGAAGGTAGAAGTGTGGTCGCTACTGCTTCAACGTACGCAATGATAATCAACATAGTTTACATTTGTGGTCAACTTTTTCACACCTCATAACTTATAAACCATTGAAATTAAAAAGTTAATATAATACGTTATTGTACAGGGTAAGAGACTGAACTAATATACAAAAAAGATTTTACAACTGTGACATAAGTGTGTTGACATGGTATAGAATGACCCCAATGCATTTTTTCTATATTTCTCAGTGGGTTTATTGAGGTGTAACCTGCCTTAACACCCCTGAGTGTACAAAAAGCATAGTGGCACTCTCATTGGCTTTGCTAATCTTGGTGAAGTCAACAACCATTTGCTTGCCTTCGAGCAGTCTCTCCAAGTTGAAGAGGACTCTACTAGTAGTGCAGGTGCACAGCTGCTTGCCAAGACAGTCTTGGTGTTTATGGTTAGAGGCCTTTTTTCGTCACTGAGGTATCCATACGCCTATTTCTTATGCTCTGTTGTTTCGGGAGATCTTTTATTCCAACCTTTTTGGGAGGCTGGAGAGTAGGGCTTAAGGTAAAGTTAGTGCACTTTCTAGTGAAGGATATCCATGATGTTGATTATTCACACACAGGTTTTAGCTTGTATCTTTGATGGAGCATCTGTGAATCGACGTCTAGTCAAGATCCATAATTTAGATGGTTCTTTTATCCACAAAGTCCCCAACATCTATGCTCCTGACGAGCGAGATCTCTTTTTTTTTCTCTGACCCACCCCATCTCATTAAAATTGTGAAGAACTGCTTTGCTTCAAATAAGCAAAATCTTTGGGTAAGTGATGAAGCTTAACTACATTTTACACATTCCTACATTCTAATTCTCAACCGCAGTGTAATGGCAGCAACATCAATTGGAACCATGTACTGGATTTGTACAACCGCGATAGTGGAAGGGGGAGCGGATTAGCCATGGTGCCAAAGCTTAAGTATGAGCATTTATTTAATCTTGCATCGTTTGCTAAGATGCGGGTGGGACATTCCATGCCAAGTGTACGCAACTTTCATTTCAATTTTTATCCAAACTTAGTTAATCATTTAAGGGGTCATGAGATATAACTAAATGTATAAAGGTCATTCCTTAAACGTTAACCTTTACCGAGATATCATGATGACCTTTTTTATCAAAGTGACGCTTTGATAAATTATACATACATGCCTATTTATTATTAATGATACATTATGGATAGCCTGAAAACATGTTGCTATAAGGTATTTTACAATGTATTGATAAGTAAAACGTATACATATTGTCCTTCAAAAAATTTAGATAATGGCTGATCTGCCACTTGAAAAAAATTGTTTAAATGTTTCTATTAGTAGAGTGTAATACAAGGAAATGTTGTGCAAAATACATAAGTGGGTGGACAATGGGTTAAAGGTGAAAAAGAATTAAATAGTACTTTTTTCAACTGATCCACCATGCTATCATGCAACCACACAAGTGTGTTTTGATAGCCTATCAAAACTCCCATGACATCATAACCACATGCATGAATGCAGCATATCTCCTTATCTAGAGACAGGAGGACTGTATGCCTGCCCATTGAGTCCTGTTTAGACAATAAGTCTTTATGCAGTTCCTGGTCTGTTCTTTGTTCAAAACAATACAGCTTTGTCTGTTCACCATACAGTATTTGTTCTATTGACGAGTTTTAACAATAAATACATGAGCATAGAGTATAAATAGGCACTGCATGAGCTATTATACTTTTAAGAAACTATAGTTGTGACCATATCTGCTGGTGGGAGTGTTAAGAAATTGTACAAGTATTATTGTGATCCTTTCAGTGTTCACAAATCTAAGCAGAATAAGTTTTTCTACCATTAAAATGTTTCTTGAACTTGATGCAATTCTTAATTAAGGGAAGGGCCTGAGAACTGTGTCCGAACAATTGGCTGATAGGCATCCTACTTTAGTGAAGGCAGGGGAGAAGTTATGCACTTGCTGTAGGAAAAGGCTACCGAATACTTCAGTTTCAAACGAAGTAGCTGACGAGGAGGAGCCTGTGTCAACAACTTCAGACATGGAGGGATGGGAGGAGTGTCCATCACCAGAAATGGCATTGGAAGTTGTTAATGACACTTTAACAATCTTGGGACAGTCTCATCTGAAGAAGAGACGGCTGAGCACATCTAAGTCATATGCAGCAGCCAAGCTTAGCCAAATTCAGACAGCTGCAAGGGAGCAATTGTCTGCTGCTGGTTTTTCCAGAAGTGACGAGGAAGGATCTAGAGATGGTGGAGAAAGTGAAATCATAGCTTGTCTGAAAAATAAATTTAACAAAAGCCAGCTGAGAAGTGAAAAGGTCACAATTTTGACCATCTTTGGAACAAGCTGGACAATTAGAAGAATGATGTCAGAGTTTGGCTGCTCACAAAGAATGGCATGCCAAGCAGTTCAACTAGCTAAAGAATCAGGGATTCTTACTTCCCCAAACCCTAAGAGAGGACGACCACTTCATGAAGACACAAGAGCACTGGTGATTGCCTTCTACAAGGATGAAGAGCTCTCTCGTCTCATGCCAGGGAAAAAGGATTTTTTACTAGTCAGGGAAGATGGCAAAAGACTTCATGCTCAGAAAAGATTGCTTCTCTGTAACCTAAAGGAGGCATATCAACTCTTTGTATCTAGGTACCCAGATATGAAGATTGGTTTTTCAAAGTTTGCAGAACTGCGCCCAAAGGAATGTGTGATTGCTGGATCCAGTGGTACACATAGTGTCTGTGTTTGCACTACTCATCAAAATGTTAAACTAATGATGGTTGGGACTCATATGGAAGATGCATCAGATGGTGTAATGCAGTTGAACCACTACTCTAGTGCACTAGCAGTGGTCCGTTGCAATCTTTTCCATCCAAGATGTGCGTTAGGTGAGTGTACCTGTTGTCCTGGACCTGACAGACTTAGGGAACATCTCCTGGAGTTCTTTGAAGACAAAGAAATCGATGAAGTGGAGTAAAAGCAGTGGACCTGCACAGATAGGTCACAGTTAGAAACATTTGTGCAGCCTGTGGAGGAGTTTGTCGAAGCTTTTGTGGAAAAGATAGATATTCTGTCCAGACATGATTTTATTGCTAAAGAGCAGTCAAAATTATTTAAAGAAAAGAAAGATACACTTAAGCCTGGAGAGTTTCTGGTGGTGGGAGACTTTTCTGAAAATTATTCCTTTATAGTACAGGATGCTGTCCAGGGGTATCACTGGAATAACAGCCAAGTCACTTTGCATCCATTTGTATATTACTACAAAAACCAAGGTACTAATGAACTGGAACATGGCATATATCCGAAAGCAACATTCATGACTCAGTGGCAGTACATCTATTTTTGCGTCACCTAACTGACCACCTAAAGGCTGCATACCAGGTAACACAAGTGATATACTTCAGTGATGGCTGTGCAGGTCAGTATAAGAACTGTAAGAATTTTATTAACTTATGTCACCACTTGGAAGACTTTGGCATTCCTGCAGAATGGCACTTCTTTGCCACCAGTCATGGGAAAGGTCCCTGTGATGGTTTAGGTGGAGTTGTGAAAAGACAAGCAGCTAAGGCCAGCTTGCAGCGTGCCTATACTGATCAGATCACAACACCCCTTCAATTTTTTACGTTCTGTCAGACACATATACAGGGAGTTATTTTCAAATTTCTAACAGCCAATGACTGGAGCAAAGAAGATGCCATTTTGCAGGAAAGACTGTCTAAAGCTAAGACAATCGCTGGCACGCAAAAACTGCACAGCTTGTACCCATCAACACCACTTCACTGCAAGTTCGTGAATTTAGCGCAAGCTGCAATGCTCGTATTGAAAATGTACAAGTTGTAGCAGCACATCATCGAAGCATCAACACATGTGATGCAAAGGGATATGCTACTGCAATCTATGAAGACGAATGGTGGCTTGGTTATGTGACAGGCAGCAATCTGGAAGCACAGGAAGTGACCTTATCTTTCCTTCATCCTCATGATCCTAGTAAGTCCTTCTACCACCCACAGATACCAGACATTCCCACACTGCACATAAGTGACATCTTGACCTTAGTTGAACCAGTAACATACACTGGACGTACATATGTACTAAGTGACAATGAACTGAACACTGCAGCACTAGCACTTAAAAATCACCAACAATAAAATTATTTTTCACAAGGGGTGGGGGTGAGTGGGTCAACAAAGATTTTTAAGTGCAGCACTAGCACTTAAAAATCACCAACAATAAAATTATTTTTCACAAGGGGTGGGGGTATATTTGTATGCTATAAGTAACCACCTACTGTACATGCAGCTACAGTGTAACAATTCCAATAACAATTACAAACACTTAGTCATATATGAATGCCTTTGCATGGTTAACATGTCATGGGAGTTTTGATAGGCTATCAAAACTCACTTGTGTGGTTGCATGATAGCATGGTGGATCAGTTGAAAAAAGTACTATTTAATTCTTTTTCACCTTTAACCCATTGTCCACCCACTTATGTATTTTGCTCAACATTTCCTTGTATCATACTCTACTAATAGAAACATTAAAACAATTTTTTCAAGTGGTAGAGCAGCAATTATCTAAATAAATGTATTTTTTGAAAGACGATATGTATACTTTTTACTTATCAATACATTGTAAAATACCTCGTAGCAACATGTTTTCATGCTATGCATCATGTTAAATAGGCATGTAAGTATAATTTATCAAAGCGTCACTTTGATAAAAAAGGTCATCATATCTCAGTAAAGGTTAACATTTAAGGAATGACCGTTATACGTTAAGTTATATCTCATGACCCCTTAAATGATAAAACCATTTTGGATAAAATTAAAAATGCATGTGCAGAAAGTTGCGTACACTTGGCATGGAATGTCCCGGGTGGACCTTGCTGCCCAGGTAAATGCCCTACTTTAGCCTTCAATGCCGCCATTTACTTACAATTTACAGGTCCTTAGTGAGTCAGTGGGTAAAGCACTTACCTATTAATGTCGACCTCTGGCTCCATCGTTTCTGCATCCATTTATTCACAATTATTAATATTTATTCACAATTATTACATTAACCCTGGACTTCAGGCAAACACGGATTGCCCGTGTTATTTGCCCCTCACGTGATAAGCCTCCAATCCTTCCCGATTAAATATCTATGGCCATAGCGACGTCATCTTTCTCTCCTGCACAGAAAGTCTTCTAGCCTATGATGGGTGTTCAGAGCACAACTTTTTGTTGCGCTCAATGTTAACAGACTCCCGGAGGCAGAAAAGGAACTTGGTCCTGGCATGGCTGGACATCAGGGAGGCATTCCCATCAGTCTCACAACATCTAATGTTCTTTCTGATGGTCTTGGACTCTCAGGAGCCTTACTGAGTGTGGTCCGAGACACTGCTGCATGGTGTCAAAGCAGGGTTGCCCTCTCAGCCCCATCCTCTTAAACATCGTGCTAGAGGGACTCCTGCGCCACCTGTCCACCAGTCAGGCAGGGCTGACACCAAGGTCAATCAATGCCCTCGCCTATGCAGATGACGTCTGCATAGCCGCCTCAAGCAAGGAGGAGGCACAGGATCTGCTGGACAGATGTGCGGCCTTCGGTGAATGGGCAGGTCTTCGGTTCAATGTGCGGAAGTGTGGCTCCCTCTGCATGGTGAACCAGGCTCCACGGATCTATGATGACTGCCTTTTCACACCACATCTGGGTGCTGAAGTGACCCCAGCCCTCACGTGGGGTGATACAGTCCTGTCCACCCACAAGTTCATACTCGCACGCGAGTCGCTCACGAGTCATGTTCGAGTGCATTAACGCACTCGCGAGTGATACTCGTTCACTGGACAAAACGATTTATGGTATTGCTGGAAGTTGATTGCAAGTTAGTTGGGCGTGGTTGGTAAGTGTGTTAGTTGGGCGTAGCCCGACTTTCGCGTATTGGGATACCACTACTTTGGGGAGTACCGAAAAGAAACTTCGAATTATGGAGTGTAGCCCAAAGACCTGCGTTGAAGCAGGGGAATTTTCCGACGAATATGAACAGGGGCGATTGCAGGAGCCAGGACAGGAGAAGATCTTAACACAAGATCCATGAAAAAAGTCGACACAGGAGGTGCCGTTGCGAAAATGCGGTTTCTGCGGTGTAATAGGGCATTCGATAGAAGAGTGTCGCAAAAGGCTTTCGGCTTCGCAGCAGTCAGGAAAGGAGAGAGGGAGAACAATGCGCTGCTACCATTGCGGAAAAGTAAGGAACATGTCATGGTTGTCCAGAAAAAGGAGCTTTACTCTGACAGGGTCGAAGATGTAAAGGATACCAGTCTGAACTGTAATGGATCGGAGGAAGGCCAGAAGGTGAAAAATGTATTGCTGGACACAGGCTGCTCCCGAACCATGGTTAAAAGGGGATGGGTACCACAAGAGAGAATGTTGGAAGGGAAAATGGTGTCTGTACGATGTGCACACAGGGATACTGAACTGTACCCATTAGCAGATATCAGGACGAAAGTGGACGGCACCCTATTCGAGAAGAGGCGGTAGTGGCAGATACTTTACCTGTCGATGTCTTACTGGGAACGGATGTTGAGCAGTTACGCAATCTGCGTGAAAGGGGTGTTCCGAGGAAGGTCACTGATAAAGTTGCAGGTGGAAATGGAATGGTAGTAGTAACAAGAGCAAGGGCTAGAAAAGAACTGGAAGAAGAGATATTTAGAAGGGGAAAAGAAGTACAGTCAGGAGTACGGTCCAAAGTGCTAAATGAAGATTCACCTCGAGATGATGCGTTGGCTTCATCTCACAGATAGAAGGTGGAGCAGTTGGTGGCTTCCATCAGAAGGCAATGTTGGATGACGATGGAACTTTGGAACCTCGAGTACCAGATATTACAATGGAGGAGATGAAAAGACTCCAGGAGCAGGACATATCGCTGACTAGAGCTAGGGAAGTAGCTGAGTCAGACAAAAAGGATAGTATGTCCTTCAGGAAGGAGGCCTGTTGTACAGGCGGTGTACACCAGCAGGATGCGGAGTAGAAAGAGATTGAACAGTTAGTATTGCCAGAGAAATGCAGAAGGACTGTATCGAAGCTAGCACACGAGATTCCAATCGCGGGACATCTCGGAAGTGAAAAGACCAGGCAGCGTTTACTAAGGAGGTTCTACTGGCCACGAGTCTTCATGGATGTTGAAGAATTTTGTAGGAGCTGTCCTACATGCCAGAAAACTTCCCAGCACAGGGTGAGTAGAGCACCCTTAATTCCATTACCGATCATTTCGAAGCCGTTCAGTCGGATAGCGATGGATATTGTGGGACCTTTACCCAGGAGCAAGTCGGGAAATCGCGATGTTCTGGTCATAAGCGATTATACCACACGATACCCGGAAGCGATTCCTCTTAGTAGCATCGATACCGAACACATCGCAGAGGAGTTGATCAAAGTGTTTGCACGAGTGGGAGTACCTCGGGAGATTCTTACAGACCAGGGTAGCAAATTTGCTAGCTGAACTGTATCGATTGCTGCATGTCCATCCAATTCGGACAGGTCCCTACCACCCCCAGACAGATGGCTTGGTGGAACGTTTTAATATGACCTTCAAGGACATGTTAAGACAGTGACAAATGATTGGGATCGAATGATACCCTATCTCCTGTTCGCATATAGAGAAGTGCCACAATCCTCGACAGGGTTTTCTCCGTTTGAATTACTTTATGGTCGAGATGTAAGATGACCCCTGGATGTTCTAAAAGAAACGTGAGAGGCAGGAGTAAGAAGTGACTAGACAGTTCTGAGTTTCGTATTAGAGACGCAAGAAAGGCTGAAGGCAATGTCTGACCTGGTGAAGGAGAACTTGGAGAACTTGGAGAAGTCCCAAGAAAAGCAGACTGGTATGATAAGGGGGCAAGAGTTCGGCAGTTTGATGGGAGATCCTGTACTGGTGTTGTTACCAACAACGACAGACAAACTCTTAGCACATACCTAGTGGTGAAGCGAGAGGGCAAGGTGACATATCAAATTGACATGCACAACCGCTAGAAAAGGTGGAGAGTGTTCAACGTCAACATGTTGAAAGTGTTTCAGGTGAGGAAACCAGATGAAGGGAGTAACTACATGGAAGAGGACTGTACAAATCTGGGACATAAAGGGAGGAGAACCTACATATACTTTTGGAAAACAGCTTGACGAGGTGAAGCAAAAACAATTGCTGACATTGCTGGGGAAACACAAGGTTTTCAGCAAGAAGCCAGGGCGGACGAACATGTGGGAGCATCATATAAAGATGGGTGATGCAAGGCCAGTTCGGTTGCCGGCATATCGGGTACCTCATGCCTACAGAGAAGGTGTAGCTAAGGAGCTGAAAGAGATGGAGGAAAGCTGAATAATTGAACCATCATCAAGTGAGTGGTCTTCACCGATCGTGATACTGAAAAAAAAAGATGGAAGTTTGAGAATGTGTATAGACAACAGACGATTGAATTCAGTGACAGAGGTGGAAGCATACCCGATGCCCAGAATAGACGAGCTTATTGATCGACTGGGCAAGGCAATGTTTATTTCAACATTGGACCTTACGAACGGTTATTGGAAGATGCCAGTGGCTACTCAGGATCGCCACAAGACAGTGTTTATCACTCCAGGAGGGCTTTTTCAGTTTAGGGTGATTTCTTTGGTCTTAGTGGAGCGCCAGCATCGTTTCAGAGATTAATGGACCAGCTGATAAAGGGTTGTCAATAGTTTGCTGCGGTTTATCTCGATGACCTGGTCATCTTTCTGCACTACTACTTGGGAAGATCACCTAAAGCTATTGGGGGAGATTCTAACCCGTATAGGAGAAGCTGGGTTGACTGTTAAGGTTGACAAGTGTCAGTTCGGCATGAAGCAGTGTGTCTACCTGGGACATGTGGTTGGAAATGGTATGATCCAACCAGAAGTAAGCAAGGTTGAGGCAGTGCAATCTTTTGCCAAATTGGAAACTAAGACTCAAGTGAGAAGCTTCTTGGGCTTAACCGGCTACTACCATAGATTCATCCTGGATTATGCAACAGTGGCAGCACCGTTGACTGACTTACAGTATCGGTCACAAAAAACTTGACGTTTTGTATTACGCCGTTGTAGTCGCACGGTCAGTAGACTATAGTTCAAGGGACGTGCCGTTTTATAGAACTTTTAAAAAGTAATTGACACTTTATGTGCCAATAAAATCTAAGCAGCGTCACCGTGCCGTTTAAAAAAACTGTACATTCTTCTAATTAGCGATTAATACAGCGCCACTTTATGTGCCAATAAAATATAAGCAGCGTCACCGTGCCGTTTAAAAAAACTGTACGTTCTTCAAATTAGCGATTAATACAGCGCCATCACGTGTTTTAACGAAGCGATTAGAAATGGTGTTCTCGTCATACAAGAAATTGCGGATCGTGGTTTAAAGGCTCCGGCGATTAGAAAGCGTCTTTTAGAGGAGGGAATGGTAGCTCGCGAACGGTGAAAACGTGCTCGCGAACGATGAAAACGTGCTCGCGAACGGTGATAACGTTCTGGAAAACGGCGTTTGCGAACGGCTATCAAAGAACTTGTTAATTAGGTGTAAACTAGAGGCGTCCGCGTACACTACCGTTCGTATAGCGTACAGTCTTTTGAAACGACCGTGCGACTGCAACGGCATTACAAAAAACGTCAAGTTTATTTTGACCACTACTGTAACTCGGAAGTTTGCACCAAACATAGTACAGTGGAGTGTGGCATGTAACAACGCTTTTAAAGAGCTAAAGGACCGATTGTGTACAAGTCCTATTCTGAGTAATCCAGACTTCTTAAAGCCATTCATTTTGCAGACAGATGCTTCTGACTGATGAGCAGGAGCAGTTTTAAGTCAGATTGGAGAAGAAGGGGAGGAGCAACCAGTGGGATACTACAGCAGAAAGGTCCAGCCAAGAGAAGAGCATTATTCAACGGTGGAGAAGGAGTGCTTGGCTATAAAGTTAGCTATCAGCGCATTCCAGGTGTACTTATTGGCAAGAAAATTCATGATCCAAAAAACAGATCATCGCTCTTTGGAATGGCTGGACCGATTAAAGGAGAGCAACCCGCGTCTGTGTCGTTGGAGTTTATCACTCCAGCCCTACCAATATGAAGTGGTACACAGATCGGTAAAGATTAATATGAAGCTGATACTCTGTCCAGAGCAGCAACAACCTAGTTTGTTGCCTGAGTAGGGAGGTGGAATGTGACAAGGTGATGAACCCTTGCACTGAACTTACTTTCGAATGCATAGCTGAATAGGTATAGTAACCTATATTCAGGAGGGTGTTATGACGCTTGGATTGACAGTGGTGTATAAATGTACAAGTAACTGTGGTAAAGAGTTCTGAAACAGTGACTAGGGGGTAGGGCTACGCTCTATCACACCCACGGACACATCTGCGGATTATACTGCGGGACATCTTTACGATCCAGATCTGGCCTCAGGAACCATGAGAGGGCACACTACTAACCGCAAGTCTCTACCTCCCTCTCCCAAGAAGCTGCCTCTGCCCCACCAAGCCATCACTCGTAAATTGGTCGGAGGAGATAGCTAAGTTCCTAACTGCTGTGAACCGCTTCGGTCTGAGACAGACAGCCCTGATTGTGCAGGCCACAGGAACACGCTCCACCAGCCAGGTGGCTAGTTTCAAATCGAGGTACAAGGCCAAACACCCCATCTGGGCCACCTACCAACCATCATCCAGACTAGCGACAAAGGTACGCAATCCTCTCCATCGGAGTCCCTGAGCAGCACTCTGCAATGGAGCAAATCGGCAGGCTCCCCAGAGTCCTCTTCCCAGGGGAGAGGCCCACAGAGCCCTGGTCTTCGACTTGCCACAGTGGAAGAAGACACTCCCGTCTCCTCCCCAGAACACCCCACCATCCAACAATCTGCTACCCCCCTCACTCTGCACTCAGGCTACACTACAGATGGCCGACCATCTTGGTAGACGTGTGTATCCCATTCGAAGGGAGTCCCCAGGCTCTGCAAGGGGCACCTCGATCCAAGAACTTGAAATATGAGCCTCTTCGTCAAACACATTTCGAGGAGGTAGAGGGATATCCTTTTATTGTGGGTAGCCTTGAAAGCTGGTATCCCCCCAATGATGGGGTGCTCCAACGGCTCCACATTGGGTGAAAGTACACCATGTTGATGTGCAAATTTTGCGTTGCCTCTTTCGTCGCAGGCTCGCAAGACATTTGGTACCCTGCTTACCATTTGGTATTCTGCTCCCATCCCGGTACAGGCGCTCCTGGTGATCCCAGTGCTCCCAGCCAGCTGCCGCCAACTGCCATTGTCTCTCAGCCCTAGACTTTAAATTTAAAGATCTCTGGACTAGGATCTACCCCATAACATAACTGTTGAGCTGCCCCTACTGCAACCTAACGTTCTGGAGGCCTAAACTGAGTAAGCAGCACGAGAGGGAGATTCATGGCCCCTCCCACCATAACTGGCAGTGCGCAATTTGCACACAAAACTTCTCAACGAGGCAGGCCAGATGGATGGAGGACGAGGTAGAGAAATTTAAGGACGCTATTAAAAATAGAGGATTGAAATCCAATATACTCCTGGTGGAGGGGGTGGGTACGAAAACGGTAAACCAGGTATCCGCCTACAAATGCTGTTTCCTGCGTGATAACACTACACGGGTTACACTGATTGACCCACCAAGAACAACAGCCTCCACAGGCCCAATCTCTCCATCATCATGCTCCTCAGTGAGTTCAGGACCCCCATCGATCCCCACACCAGACGGGCAACAATGGGAGAGGGTGGCAGTGACGGACGGACCACAAGGTCCATCTGTGTCGTGTGCCCTGAGGGATACCATCACCATTGCTGAGTGACTTGCTCTCCAGGATTTAAGATCCCGTGAAACAGCCAACAACATCAGCTGTTGTGGAAAAGGTGGATAGGGACCTAGGAGGCCACCTGGAGAGGCAGCTAGCCACCTCCTAACTACTTCCTACCGACCAACTACGAGGGATCTACACAATGCCAACTCCCAGCTGATGCAGAGGTGGTGAAAATCATAAGTCAGCTATTCGCCACCCCAATGACCTGGGAAAGTGCAACTGTGGGGGACAATGGCCCCAGAGAAGAGGTCCTACCAAACTGTGAGCTGGGAGACATCCTGGACTGGGATGTGCAGCCATCATCTCCACTACCGGGCACAGAGGTGGACCAGAGAGCACAAGGGACAGGATGGCCATTCAGTCCAATCAGCCCAACTCAAATGGACTACTCCACTGCAGCAACACCCAGGGAGACTGGAGAGTGAAGCACAAGGGAGCCAGAGGGTGGAGGTGAGTCCCTACATGCACAAGTTCCCTCGGGTATTATGCCTTTAGGGACTACCTTGCAGGGGAATGTAGTGTTCCTCTCCCCCAGCATCCACTGGCCTTATAGTCCCTTACTCCAGAACACCCCAGATCCTGAGCAGGACAGGGGGTGGATGGACTCCCAGAACAGTGGGAAAGGGAAATTGCCTTTGGGGAAAAGGGGGACCAATAAAGGCCAGGTCAGAGGGGAGCCCAAATCCCAAACCGGACATGCAGGCAGGGGACGGATAGGGTGTCGGGCCATCCCAGGAAGAAGCAAGGGGGAGGTAATGGATAGGGCCCATCAGGTAGAGGACAACCCACTAGTGGAGGGAAAGGGAACAGGGCAAGACAGGGACATCCACAGGAGTATAGAACCCAGAGGGAGGGGACAGCCAACTCCTAACCCAAAGGCCCAATCACAGTGATTGTGGAGATGATTTCCACATCAGAACTGACAGATTGGCAGAAGCTAGATGCAATTTATTGCTTCGCCAAGCCACGCCTGGTTTACTTACAACAGAACCAGCTGCCATCAACTGGTTGGGCCAAGGCTTTGAATAAGAAGGTGAAGGACCTGATAAAAGCCAACTTGAAGCTCCCAAGTTGGACCAACGATGCCTTTCTGTTCTCACCACCCCATGCAAGAGGCTTGGGCCTGCCAAATAGAATATGAAATCCACATCTACAGAGTGTCCACGGCCTACAGACTCCTGCTGGTACTTAGCAATGACCCTGTGGTGAGAGACACTGCTCTGTCGGCACTTGGTGACACAGCAAAATGGAAGAGCTGGTGGTAGGCGCACCCCCCTGAGGAATTCCTCAATGCTCCTCCAGACAAAGGTGAAGGGCAACAGGGGGATATCAAGTCCCTAGTCTGAAGTTGTTCCTACTGCTCTGCCAGGCCACCATCAACCTGTCATCAAGGCCTATCACCATCGCTGGCAGGGTCCTTGGACCACTCAAGAAGTACCTCACTGCAGGGCTATGAGGTCAGCCCTCCACACTCAACATCAGACGAGATGGAAGAGTGCCAGGGACCAAGGCAGGACAGTCCAATGTGTGTCAGAACACCCAGCCAGCAACCACTGGATCCGTGGGGGAAAATATACCTCTTTCAAAGAGTAACGGTTTGCGCTCAATATGCAAACCTCCTCCCTACCCGAATGGTGAGAAAGAGGTCCAGTGAACCTATCCAAGACACCAGCTGCCCAAAATGCCATGAGGAACAAGAGACCCTGGCGCATGTGATCAACCACAGCCCCCCTCATGTGTGTCTAGTCCGGGCCACGCATAACAACATTCTTCATCGTCTGGCCAAGGCTGTTCCAACCTCCAAGAGATCACTACACACGTACTTCTCGAACAGGTTGTACATGGCCCTAAAACCAGGTCTAGTCATCTACAACCAGCCAAATCAGAGACCTATGTTGTAGATGTGACGGTCTCATTTGAGGGGGGGGGGGGGGACTAGGCTTTCGAAGAAGCACGCAAGGCCAAAGAGGAGAAATAAGACTATCTCATGCTCCATGCCCATCAGGGAGAGACACATGGAAGAGGCATGTGCTGAACGGGCCAAGGAGGCAGCAGAAAAAGAAGTAAAGCTACAGTACAGCTGGGAATATCGACAGCCCGGACGAAATGGAGCTAGGATGAGATTGATAAATTTAAGGCAGCACTCGTGAAATCCGGGCCCTATAGTAATATCAAGTTATCAACAGAGATCGGAAGGCGAACGGCAGCACAAGTTCATGCATTTCAATGTTGTTTCCTTAAGGCATACCCACCACATGCACATACTACCGTCCTGCCCTCACATGCTGCCAACGCTTATGTTTCTCGCCATTCCTCATCCCCACCACACAGTACGCCACCACAGACACCAGAGGACCTTTCTCCTCCTCTCCGTAGCATGACCCAAGCACGCAGGGTACTGGGTACCAGGGCCTGCACGTACCCAAACTGGAATCAAACAATAGTGGAATTTAAAAGTGACACCTGAAGCCTGCAGGTGCTACATTGGACACCTGGATAAAGTAATTCCAAACGTTATTGAACAGAATGGGGGACCATCAGGATATTGAGTAGTGTTAATGCATATTTATGTAATGACATTGTGCTGATACACAAACCTGTAGGAAGGTCATGAAGGCTTGCGAGTATGGCACACACCCGTGCAATGGTGCATCAACAAAGGCTGACCTGCAGACAGCATTTCGTGTGCTCAGAAGGTTGGCTTTCCGCACTCCCTCTCAGCCAATTACGATTCCCACTAGAGGAACAGTTAAGCATATTATCAATTCCATGACATCATAATAATACACATGTACGTAACTTATTAGCCCCTCACATTTATGCACATCACCCAGGCCCGCACTCCTACCAAGACAGCAAGTGCCATAACCATTAAGCGCAGATGCATACAGATGCAAAACATCCGAGAAGTAGTGAGCCAGGAGGAGTCTTCTGCCCTTCTTCGGAGAGTACTTGATTACCTCACACATCAGACCGGCAAATACTCTTGCAAGAGGCTGGTAATATAAGTGCGATTGGACTGGGGGAAGCATTGGCTATAAATTCTGGCCTTGGAATGCCATGGTCAAAGCTAAGAGTGCTTAGAAGGTGACATGTATACCACAGTGCATAGTACTGATGCAATACTCCTGTGACAAATAGTCCAAAATACATGGATGATTTTCTTACTTCAAATAGGTGGTTGAAGGCCTCTGGTGTCTCCATTCCCTGTGAGGAGAAGATGAGGCAGATTGCTAGAGGGTTGCTAGGCGAGAATCTTCGAAGGGGAAGTAGCCCCACTTTCATTCCACCTAAGCTCTGGTGGGGAGGAGATACGATACGAGGAGCGCCACTTGTTTTCATGCCAGATCTCAACCAAAAGGTTATACAGATGTTGGACAATGACCACAGGTATATATATGTAAGTAAAGGTGATGTGTACATGCACATACTCATAGTGTTGGATGGCTTACCTGGCATACCGGCATCATACCCCAAACTGAAGTGTAGGTGAAGCTTGGTGGTGACAAAGGAGGAAATACCACCAAAATAAATTTCCAAATCGTCAATGTACCCACACCTAACACCATCCATAACACCCGTGTCTTCTGCTATTTTGTAGCCACTGACAGTGTAACCAACCTTCATAGTGCACTGGACCACTACAGAGACCAGGTGAAGCAGCTGCAGGGCATGAAGTGGAGGTATGTTCTGATTATCACTTAAGTGCAGCCTAAATCAATACACACATATCCAGGGAATACACTATTAAGGTGTTCATGTGTTGTGACTTTGAGTTTCATACCAGGATGTATGGCTTATCCGGCGCCACTGGTATGTTAGTTGACAAGAGGACTATACATAATCCAATTGTTACAGGGAAGTACCCTTAGGAGCTTAATCTGCGAGATTCCACTTAAGCAAATGGCAGTACCACCTTCTTTAAGGAAATGCTATCCACTACGATCCTTGGAGCGCATTCAAGAGAGCCACAAGCAGTTTGTGGCTGGTGGAGGGAAAAGAAAAAAAAAGAGGAAGAACTACATGAACTATGTGACTGAGCCCATTTTTTATATCCCCATCAATCAGGTACACAAATGAATTGATGAGTGTAGCATACATATGCGTAAGATGCAATTTCATGCACTTTCACAAATAGGTGTGCCTACCTGGGCTGCACATCACTCAGGGCATCTTTGTGAAGATATCTGACCTGCTGGAAGATGCTTGCCACCAGTTGGACCTGCAGCTAGCTTACACATACACTGAAGAAAGCAGCAGCTCATCCTTCACAAAGTATGATGAATAGCTGCACAAGCTGCAGGTGGCCAAGGCCAAGTTGACTGAAGCCCAGGATGCAATGGCAACACTGGAGGAAGCCATTACATACATCACAATAGCACATGGGAAGGACAGCCAGATAACCGAGTTCCTTATGCAGCAGGCTAAAGACATAAGGCAATCTGTGGAAAAGATGGTAGACAACAGTGTTATTAAGAAAGCATTAGGCATGACTTACATGTTGACCATTATAACCAAACATAAACAGCAGGAGGAAATAGCCAAAGCCACCAAAGTTACAAAGAGTTTGCTGCACATGATGGGCCATTTGTGCAAGGTCTGGACAATGCCCTCCAGTCCTTTGGTGTCCATAGACAACAATACTTTGGGGGCACATTTGTTGGAAACCACATTCACAAGGCACTCAAGGTTCGAATTGTAATTAAATATAGTGTTTTTTTTTTACCAACTACATTCTCATTAGCCCTCAAACATTGAGTGTTTGTGCAGCTGCATGGTGGAGGTGGCTAAAGCAAAGTGCCCTGCCCTAGTAGCCTTTGCTACCAGGGAGCAGACAAGGTTTAGGCGATCTCTATCCCTACTAGGGCAGTGCCACCAGATTTATGACCAAAATTACATTTATGAATCCCAAAGTAATGAGCTGGGTAAGTGAATAAATGTATTCAGCCTGTAATATGTACATTGTACAATGTATCAACAGAAACTCTAATGGCACACTTCATGGAGGACTTCAGGTCTTCATTCCCTGACTCAACGGACCACAAAAGACATACCACCCAGTACCCGACAAGGTTCAACAATTGGTGTTAATGGTAAAGGAGCATCTCCTCTCAGTGGCTCCACAAAATGTGGCTGCGATCCCTCCTCCTACGAAGCAAATCAAGCTATGATATGATTGCTATTCTTGCGTAACTTTGGTATTAAAAATCACTGGTAATAAAAAGGTTGGCTTTTAGCAAATACAACTATATGGTAGTACCTTCTAACTCCTTCAAGATTCAGCTTTGGTTTCGACTTTCTATCAGTTGGGAACGTAGATAATTCGCTTCCAACAGGAGAGGTACATCGAGAGTTACCCGCTTTCACGAGCTATAACGCGCCGTGGGAACAAAATTGTACCATGAGGTAATCACTATAAATAGAAAAAAGATGCTGGCTTTATTTGTGTTTTCAAATGGCGACAATAACCAACCTGTTTGTGCTGGCTCACATTTTTATTCTATTGTCATGGGTGTTGCTAAGGCACTACGTAATCATTTCAATATTTTGGGTAACTAACCTAGTGTCCACAAAATGTATGGCCGCAAACAGCTGTAAGGCTAGGGATACAAACAACAGCACATCAGTACACTGCTGCACGTGCAACGACATACATGCATTTCTAAGGGCCGGTGCAGCATGTGCATGCAAGAATACATACTTGACTAGCAGGCATGGTGGAACTTGATTAATTAACATTAATTTCAGATGAATTTGTTTAATATAGAAGCAAAAATAAAGAACCAGCTGCTGTTGATCCTAATGCTCCTCCTCAAAGAACGAATCAAGGTTCAGCCTCCTGCTTCTATAAAATCACATCAGTTGGGTCCCCAGGTACAAGTGATGCAGAACTTCTTATAGCTGTTCAACTGAAACGCAAATGGCGCGCTTTAGTATTGAAACCAGGAAGCAGGTTGTATTGCTATGAGCCTCAGGTTACAGAGTGAAGGATATAAAGGAAAGGTTAGTGGAAGGTGTGTCGGTTAGTTTGTAATCCTTGTACAAACTGCTGAAAAAGTTTAAGCGAACTGGATGTGTTAGCAATTTGCAACCACCAAGCAAGCGACCCGAAACGGTTGACCTATCAGTAATATGTATTCATCAATGAAATGTTGGCTTAAAATGATGAACTAACAGCTAGGAAACTCAAAAGGCCAGTAATCAAGTGGCAATGCTTAGGGAACATCTCTCTATCAATGGTAATAACGCGCTCGCAAACATTTGGGATGGACAATGTCCAAGCCGAACGAAATACAGCCAGCTAATAAGAGAGGGAAATAAGAATGCATGGCTGAAGTGGTGCATAGAGCAGTTGCTAAATGATGAAAGCTTTGAGGATATGATATTTTCAGATGAATGCTTGGTCAAAATTGACTACCATGGGAGGCTTTGCTTCAGTAAGGTGGGCCAGGCACGGAAACTGAAGCCAAGACCAAAACATCCGTATAAGGTTCACATCTGGAGTGGCATTTCAAAGCATGGGGTACTCCACTTGTTACTTTTACTGGTATTCTGACAGCCATACATTCAAAACGATACTCTCTGCTGGATTGATACCATTTATCAATTACAGATTTCAACATGGCCACCGGTTCCAGCAGGATAACGATCCAAAACACCCACGTCTGCATTGTACGCGTCCATATTCATGGGGAGATGGCATACTTTCTGCCCAGGGCTTGAAAAAGCGGGAAAGTTATTAATATGTCCGACAAAATTAATATTATTCGGCAATTGATGTCCGGACAACATGGCGGATGCTGTGAATAAACGTGACAGTCCTCATCCAACCAAGAAGCGTGCCATTTGCCAGAAAACAGTAGAGAAATGGATCAAAGAAAATGATCGATCACTTAACACGACTGTCTGGTTAAAATTTGACAGCGATAGCCACGATCACGTAGATACTCTTTCGTGTAAGATTTGCTCGCAGTTTAAAGATAAACTGCTTGGTATGTGTAACTACCATCCCGCATTCGTGGAGGGGACAAATAATGTCAGAGCCTCTTCTTTTAATGACCATGCGGTGACAAACATACATACGCACTTTGTATGGGTACTGGGGGAATATAAAGCCCGCTTCCTGAAGAAAAACCCAATATGATCACATCTTTCGGATCTACTACCCACAAGAGGCGATACGATGAAAACTCCACTGCTTACATGCTCATCAGTATGCACAGGCCCCCACCATCACGATCACCAGTGTCAGCAGTTCTTCAATCCTGGGATTTGCCGTCTGCTAACTATGCACGCCTATGTATTGTCGCGTATCGTTTGTCCATATGCAGATTCATGAAGGTATCAGTGCTGAGCTACATGTATGTATTGTGTGAGTAGTAAGCAATGGCTTAGTGTTAGGGGTTAAATACGTTGCATGATTATTGAAAGGTTGCCACTGAAAATGCTTTAAGTTAGTGTATTACCGTTAATCCTAAACCAGAATCTGCCTCAACAGTTTCCATAGGCTTTCACGCAAATGCAATTAGTGGGCGCAACGTAGGCTATGAATGTCTGTAATTTTCCGTTGTTGCGGGGTGTGATTTTCCGTTGTTGCGAGCCAGGACTGTAACCTTATTTGTTTTCCTCTCATTCCTTATGGCCCACTGTTGGGACGAAGAAAATATATCCTCGCTTGTAAAACAGGAACCAAATCTAAATACATTTGTGGCCATCTGAGCTAGGTACAGGGCACACACTGGTGCTTGTCGCGACGACGTCGAGAAGGCTAGCAAGAGTGGCACATGCGGAAATTACAGGCTACTGCTGCCAAGCAGCTGATTGGCACATACAACTCAAGGCTGTGCCATGGAGGGCACCAACACATAAGCCAACAGCAATAACCACATTTCGCAACCACTATCCAACAAAGCAAAGATCAAATAGCAAAAAAGGAAACAGCACATGCAAATTTTGCTCCTCAAAGGGATGTAGAAAAGAGACTTTATGGTACTGCCAAACTTGTGGCATACATTTGTGCCACACAGGGAAAATGACGGTACTGACTGCTTTTTTTCTTTATCACCAGGAGATGAACTATATGTAGAACATTGTACCACAGTATATACCTTGAATCAAACTTATGAACAAGAGACACTCCCCCTGTACACACAATAGACACTCCCCCTGTGCACACAAGAGACACTCCCCCTGTACACACAAGTGACACTTCCCCTGTGCGCACAAGAGACAGTTCCCATAGCACAAGAGACACGTCTGTGTACTCAAGAGTGTGTACACAAGAGAAACTTCCTGTAAGCACAATAGACACTCCCCCTGTACACACAAGAGACACTCCCCTGTGCGCACAAGAAACACTCCCCCATACAGAAAGAGACACTCCACCTATGCACACAAGAGACACTTCTGTGTCCTCAGTACAATCTTACAATCAAACTATCTTACAATCCTCCACACTCCACCACACACCATCTACAATGCTTCACACCACCCAAAAAATATATATAATCCTCTACTCCCAATACTCCAAAGAACTGCAAAATTGAATGCTAAAGGACGACACGCATTCAATATCACGCGTGCAATAATTAGAATTTGACCTCAAACTACAAGTTACTGGAAATTGAATTCAAGCGCACGCACTTGACTTCTTTTAGCACAAAAGTAGTAAATACGTCGAACCATTGTACTGGTAACCTAAAAACTGTATCACTTACCATCCATCCGCATGTTAGATAATCTCCTTTTCTCACGCGCACTACACCGAAAAATAAATGATGCGATCATCATCGATAGAAAGATTATTCCCCAAAGTCGATACTGGAGGAATAATAAAACTTACCTACACAATACTCGCATTGTTGGACAGCTGTTGCACGTTTGAAACAGAAGTGTTTCGAACTGCAATTACGAAACAATTCGAAGGCGAATAATTAGATCGGCATTGAAACGGTTAATAAAGATAGATAGAATACATATATATGCTATTATACGCCAGAATTGGCCTCTAGCAGCGCGTTATGCGATTATTCACGCTGAAGTTTATCGCGCTGTTACATGTGATACTTTCATCGGAGCGCGTATTATCAAGCTTAATCGCGTTATCTTGTAAACGGACGTATTAATCATGTTATGCATCGTTATCGTTTTTAAAAAAGACATTTAATTCTTTCCTTCTCAAAGGTACAAGCATGACTTAAAACAAAAAATAATCAAACGTCCACAGCTTTGTCTTCAGCTGGATTCTTTGGACGTAGCCTAAAGGCTGGCTCTCGATCACATTGCTGCACTTTGAATTTCAGTAGGTATAAAGCAACTTTTTCCACCGAACTTCCTTATCAAAGTCCGCCTCTGGATACCTGTAATAGATGTGTACTGCATATGTGTATATTGAATTGTAGTAAATCATTGATTTACTATTACTCCTTACATCGAATGCCTTGATGATGCTTAAGGATCTAACAGCTGTCTGCTTGGAACTGGTGAGCAGCTGCCAAATGCAAGCTATTCATTTGTAAAAAATATATAAATAAAAACACTGCAAGCAGCAGATTAACAGATAGGTGGGTTGGATAAGACGATATTACCTCTGCCATTGACACTTTTTGTTTGTCCCCTTTTATTTATTTTCTTGAATATGAGAATGTGGATTTCTTAACCTGCATCCACCTGCAACACAGATAATTTGATGTAAATTTTAACGTATTTGTTAATTAAGATTTATCGTCTTCTTTATCATTTCAACATTTTTATCAAGTTGTACCTTCAAAACGGTTAATTTGAATCTTATGTCTGGAATGCAGGTGTCACTTGGGGCATCTAGCGAAGGGGTTGCTAGCAAAGGCACTTCCTACAAACGTGTATAACGTTTGAAAAGAGATCTTTATTAATTTCAACACCCACCTTTACTGAGTGTCATGTAGGATCTTGGCATCAGCAAACCATAGTAATTCAGGTTGTTACCTATGGGGAGTACGTTATAAGATTCTCTGCAGGATGAAATAGATTTGCCTCTTATCTGGAACCTGTGAGGTGTGAAAACCCATTCAATTACCATACATTAATATAGGCAGATATTACTTTACGCATTAAACTACATTCTGTCAAAGTATCTAAGTATGGGAATTGTACATGTAAAGGGCTAGTCGCATAGCATATTGTCGGCAGCTTACTTTTAAAATCCACTTGTTACGTAGCTTGTATTCTCTTACATCAAGCTTCTACTCATGCACTCGCACAATTTTGTCGGACAACACTGTTGTGATAGTGCTGTTGAAAATGATCAAACAGCTCGACAATGAGTTGTTGAGAGTATTAAGCAGCCCGATGTTGTGTGAAATGGAATGACTGAGTCGAGTACGAAGCTACTGTTAAATTACTTTGCAAGTATGACAGATAAATCATGATTTAAGAAAGTGCGCAGCATAGCTATACTGACATGAATTGCGCATTCTTTAAATTAAGGACAAGCTGAGAAGATGCAGGCTATCCAAGGCAGGATGATGCAATGCGATAATGAAGATAATTAATAGCAGTGAGAAGGACTCTGATGAAGAAAATATTGCAGATGAAGTCCCAGTGTTGGTTGCAATCGACAACGTAGCAAAAGAGGTATAGTGTATTTCATTTCTAGAAGCATGCACTCAATTATTTCCCGTGTTGTATACATGTAGGGTGCCACCAGAAGACGATTGAAAGAGTCTGTCCATAAGAAATCACCTCCCTTAAAAAATGAAGCTATGAGAATGAATAAAGATCTCAATCCGCTGAATTATGTCAAATTTTGGCATAGGCAAGCCATAGCATTTCAGGTAGCTAACAATGAGGAGTGCACTATAAGATTCAAACCCGGATGAAGAAGATTCGCAACTTATCGGGAACCTATGAGGTGCGAAAATCCATTCAATTCCTGAACATTGATATAGGTAGATACTTCATTTATCCTCTGAGTGTCATGTCAAATCTTGGCATAGGCATATCATAACAATACAGGTAGCTGCCAATGGGCAGTGCATTTTTAGAATCATAGCCAGTTGAAAAATATTCACTTCTCATCAGGAACATATGTTATTTGAAACCCATTCAATTCCCATATTGATTGATTGATTGATTGATTTACAGGTACAAAAAGTGCACTGAGGTAAATAATGGCATTTATATGTTCCTTGCTAGAAATGATACACTTTACAAAACTTCATAAGTCAAAATTAGACAGGCATGACTTGAAGACATCGTGACTTGTGGCTTCAATAACATTTGATGGTAATGAGTTCCACACTTATATAACTCATTGCGAGAAAAAATTACACCTACAACTGTAAATTGACAAACTACCAACAGGTTTCAATTTAAGGGAGTGACGTCTGCGTCTTCCGCGTATAATCGGTTAAAACAAGATACAATATTATTCCAGGTAAGGATGACTCACTGGCCTTGAATGGCAAGGGACTGGGGCATGCTGTTGTCCTCAAACTACTGGAAGGCCTGGAGGGTAGGGGACACCATATATACACTGACAACAACAACAGTCCAGCAGCTGACTTACATTTGAAAGGTTTTGGTGCATGGGAAACCATTTGCCTAAACCGCAAAGGCTTGCACAGATTCTGAAAAACCAAAAAAAAAAAAAAAGGCGTGACATCATCAGTGCAACTGTTGGTAGTAGAGCAGCCACTGTATGGATGGACAAAGGCCAGTGGCAATGCTAAATTACATCCATGACACTGCTATGGTGCTCATTATCAGACATGCAGCTGAAGCAGAAAGTGGGGTTGAGCAAATTTCGAAGCCATTACGTATCCATCAGTACAACTATTATATGAATGATGTGGACCGGCATGACCAACTGACTGCATACTATGGCTTTACTCATGGAAATAAAAAATGGTGGAAAGGAGCATTTTTCCACCTATTTGAGGTTGCCATTGTCAATGCCTACATTCTGTATGTGGCACACAGTAAGCAAACAAACCACTGAAACACTAAAAATTCTGAATTGCGTTGCCACAACAACTGCTGTTAGATGCGGTGCAACATACTCGGGACAACAGAATGGCTCTTATAGAAGCAACCTACCAACTGTTACCAAACTTACCGAGCACCACATCATAGTACAATACAATTCCGGCAGTACCCAGGAAAAGACAACAGCACAACTGTGCTGTATGTTGGGATGGTACGTAAGACCACCTGCTACAAGTGAAAGCAATGCAAGCACATGTACGCATGGCATCCAAATGGAATAGCACACCACACAGAAATAGCACAACACACAGAACACAATCTCAAAACACTCACACACAACACAACTGACACCAGACACCTCTTACTCATGCAGACATCTACACCCTAAATGCACTCCTAAAACTCCTGCATGTGCTCGAACATGAAATTCAAACACACCTAAATAGTAACCATTTCACAAAGAACACACCTGTAGGTGCAACCATCAACACACCCACATACATTACACATGCAGTCACTAACAACACACCATCTCACATCCACTAGCATGCATGCACATGCGCTTCTTACCGTTACATTCAAGAATTGTCATCCACAACCAATCACCATGTACCATTGTGGTCTAAATAAAATAAAATATCACATTCAATCAATGGTTGAACTCTTACACACCTTGTGGTATTGCAGCAGCTGTTTAACACCCATTCCATGAGAAACGAGTATACGCATTTGTTGGAAAATGCAAAAGGTGAAAAAAAATCGGCTACAGTCAAAGATGTGAATTAACTTTATAGTCCAATACTTTAAAACCATCGGTTGACCGCATGGAATTCGAGATTGGATATCTTTGCACACTTACGTTAACATTGTCAGACTACATTCGATTTAAAAAATCTACGATCGTTTCGGGCTTAAAGTACACATTTTTTATGCAATCTCCATGTGAACTTATTATTTCAGCATCGACTTTGTAGTCAAATGATGTAGTTTTACATTGCCAAATGTGACCAAACAAGTTGCCAAAAGGTAGTTATGTATACGTTACAAAACTGCTTATGCTTATTTATTACCAATCAGGATGCAGGATATGCGGTTTCTGTAGCAAAGGGGTGGATCGTGTACTACAGTACACGAGGGTGATGGCCACTGTTTCATCAAGCTCCGCGCATAAGAAAGCAGCGTGTTTGCATTGCAACTAAGGAATTTGCAGCGCTTGCTGCAAGTGTTTCAAGCCTAAAGGTCATCCAAAAAAGAGAACCACTCAGGAAGTGGTTCAACTGCGCCGCAATACGAGTAGAGCTGTTCGACCTACACCTTTTGTTGAAACTCCATCTGAATTCTTAGAACAAGAGCCAGTTGTATCTGAACCCTTTGGAGTAGCGTCCAGATGTAAATGTATAAACGCATGCGTACGGAGGACGCCTATGGAGGCATAGAGAACCTACCATCATTGAAAGTTCGTTAGCCTCTGAGTGAAAAGGATGGAATTGATGACAAAGCATTTAAAACTCGAAAGAATTATCAGGAAAGGGGTACTTGGTATAATAAAGCTGCTGCTTCCTTCGTGGAAGTTACCTGAAGTAGCCACCATAAAACAACTGTTCAAAATAGTACAAGAACCTGATACAAGTACGAGTGAGAAAGAGTTTCCATCCATTTCAATTAAAAACCCATTAGAGAAGTTGCATGCAGTTGCAAAAAGCATTGTCTTGTCAGCAAAGCACTGTGCACGAAGTACATTAGTTGCAGCTCATCGTCTTCTTGCACACCTGAGTGCATTACCATTGTTTTATGTGCAGCAGTTGATGTCTGATGATGGGACAACACATTCTAATGGTCACTTGAGGTCCTCAATATTTCCAGCCAAATTGGATGCTGCTTATCTTCATTGTGGTCTTGAACTAGTACCACCTGTTATTACTTGACACAAGTTAAGCAGTGAAGTGGTGAAACTTGCTGTTGATACAATTTATACCTACAACATCTCGAGCTCGAGGCTTGCATGGCTACCAAAGAAAAAATAATCTTTGTCATCGTTGAAGAAAATGAGCATAGATAATGTTGCAATCCTAGAGTGTCATAAAACATGATGCTCAGTTTCCAAATACACCTCACTGCGCCACAGCATTTAGTATGCAGAGCTGTGCCGAGTCTGCATATCAACCATATGCAGATGAGTATCATTGAAGTGTTCATTTGCAGACGTCTGCATATGAACACTTCAATGATACTCATCTGCATATGGTTGATATGCAGACTCGGCACAGCTCTGCATACTAAATGCTGTGGCGCAGTGCCTGCTATAAAGAAGTGCCTCTTTTATAGTATCACAAATTTAAATACAGGGGGAAGTAAGAAACAACAAATTAGAGCAGGAGTGGACTATATAAAAGTCAATTAGCACACAGATAATTACCAATTGGTGGACAAAGTCATTGACATTGTTGCACCAGCCTCTGATGCTCACCAAACAGTGAGGGAACAGCTGTTTCTGCAGAGATCAACAGTTTTTACATTTTTATCATACACCTAAGCATAACATGTTCTGAATGGCAAAAGATATCGATGTGAACCAACATTTCTGAATGAGTTAAACGAAAGCTAAAACACTGCAAATTAGCATGAGATGAATGTCCGTCCCTGTACCATAGTATTTTACGACTATTTGATGACCTGAATGATCAATCCTATTCAAAACACCAGCACATAATCCAATTGGTAAAGAATCAGCTAGAAATCTGCAAATGTATCAATGGCTCCATTGCACCTGATGGTAAAAATATGTACATCTCACAATTTACTAGAACTTGTGGAAGGTCGCATCTCATGAACCAAGAACCGCAGTGATCCATGTGGACAACTGGAATGTGAAGCTTGCCGTTGTCCATTTTTGTTTTACGATCAGCTAAGATGGGCTGCACTGGTGAATACAAAATATCAAAGATGTTTGTGTACTTTCTGATGTACTCGTCACATTACATCAATGTGAAAGCTGCACTTTCAGATACATGTTCCATGTTGTACATGATGTGAAACAACAGTACCTAATGAAACAGGCTAGAAACAATATGGCAGCAGATACGGCATACATCATTTTTAATTTCAAGCAGAAATTCTGGGCTCAAGGTTTCAGAGTAGGTGGTGATGTTTACTATGGAAAACATGGTAAGCTTTTGTTCTGAAGTGATGCATATGTGAAATCAGCAGACTTAAGTTTGGTAAAGAATGCAGCCCAGATGAGCTACTCAAAAACCATCCGAGTGGAAACAGTGCGGAGTTGCATGATGATGAAGAGTACTATGAGAAAAGTTTCAAGAAGGATGTGAAGAGTACCATGGAGAAGAGTTAGAAGAAGAATGCGAAAAATATTATGAAGAAGGGTATCAAGAAGAATGTGATCAGTATTTTGATGACGAATGTTATGAAGAGCTTGGGAATGTGTCTGAAGAAGAAATGGAAGATGAAATGGATGAAATGAGGAATGTGTGGAATTTTCAGGTGAAGAGTTTCAAAAAGAGCTTGAAGAAGAGCTTGTAAATGTGTTTGAAAAAGTCTAGATCAGCAGAGCAGAGTGGGATGAAGTGTGTAGTGAAGAAATGTGTGAAATGAATGCAGCCAAAAATGATACATCTTTGGAGGATGGTTCTTGGATACAGACTGGCAAAAAATCAATGCGTTCTCAAATTATGGACTGCATTGTGTATGATGATGAAAGGAGTGATGATTTCATGTCTTGAGGCCAGATGAAAACAATCCGACATCATTACCCTCATCTAAAGCATGTAAATTTCCAAGATGATAATGCCAAAAATTTTGCTGGCAAAATTACCAAGATGTACTTACATCAAGGTGCTATTGCATGTGGCATGGCACTTGTTGCAAATTACCACAATGAAGCTGCAGCTGGAAAGTATGTGTGTGATTTACATTTTGCTCACCAACAGTTGAGAGTTGAAGCCTATATTGCGGAAGGAGAGTGGGGAAGAAAAGTTTCAACTCCAAAGCAATCTGCTGTTGCTCTAAGCACAAAATGTGTTAAGAATACAACTGTCCTTCTAGTGAAACGAAAGCATGATAGTCCATTCATGACAGCAAAACTTCCCCCAATCAAAGCTATTTCAACCTATTTGGCTGCTCATCATGACCACCATACTGAAACCCCTCAAGTTTCATTTTTTTTCACAACCTTGGACAGTCTGTATACCTTCTTACATAACACAGCTGATTCCAGCTCCATTTGATTCCCACGCCAAGACCCACTTGGAAATCCAGAAGTAAACTTGAGTTGTTGTAGAGTACAATTTCACAATATGGATTCTGAGAATGATGCTTCTAAGGCTCGCCATCTATACATATTGCTAGACCAGTTAAGAAGAGTAAACGGCAACAAGCCAAGAAGTCAGAATCCATTAAGGCAGCAGCTATGAAGGATGTATGCAGTATTACACACAATGTACACGTTGCCATGCCATTTTAATTAACGAAAACTAGGATGCGCAGGCATACATATGTTTAAGGATTGATTTCTACTCTCTCTGGTGTGTGTGTGTTGCGTTGCGCTGCTCGAGCGACTTGTGGTTTAGTCAAGGTAGCAGCCACATTGTTACACCTTTATTGCTTCTCAGCCTTTTGGCTAAGATAACTACGGACTGTTCCTGCTTCATTGATCTTTGTCTCGATCGAATAACCAAGCCTCGGATGTTGTCTAACGCGAGGGCAGAGACGTTGTGACAAGAATTTTTTTTTCCTCTGCTGTACACACGGAGGGTTTTTTGGGGGGAATCAGGTATTGGTCCACCCCCCTAAATACATATTTGTCCGACCAAACGCTCTGTAGGTCTGAGAAGTCTTCGTTGTCTACGGGTGTCTCTGATGTCAGCTTTTGGACGATTACCAATCCAGAAGAGGGATTGTTGTCCTGTCCCTATATTTCAGAGGCATGCTGGAGGTCCAAGCTGTTGGAAAGGCATGTATACGAGTCCCACGGTCCGGCACATGCAGCGACAATGGAAATGTAGCGTGTGCGCTCGAATCTTTCCGTCGAGGCAGGGGGCGGCTTAGTCTCGTACATCGCAGCTGCGGATGGATTACATCACCGCTACGCGAGTAGTTGCGTAGCGGTGATGTAATCCATCCGCAGCTGCGATGCGGGTCTGGGTACGAGACTAGGGGCGGCTAACCACGCGAAAAATTCTTGGGAATCTTGGTCAAGATCTTGTCATTCTTAACCAAGATCTTAAGGTACAAGATTCTTGACCATGGCAATCAAGATCTTGCCCACGAAATGTTCAATTACATATGGATTTTAACTAGAATGAGGCATACAATGATTTTGAATAGGGGGATTTCCATCAAGATAGATTTTCTGAAATTTAATGGATCAAATGATAAACTGGGTACAAAATAAAATAACATGAATCTTGACCAAGATCTTGATTACCATGGTCAAGAATCTTGTATCTTGACCAAGATCTTGAATACCAGGTCAAGAATCTTGTATCTTGACCAAGATGCTTGACTAAGATCCACAAGATCTTGAACAAGATTCACAACATTTTTTCAGTGAATCTTGAGCAAGATTACATGAAACTTGACCAAGATTCTATTAATCTTGACTATGGGACAATCTAGACCATGATCCCATGACATGAGATTCCACTTGCTTGACCAAGTATACTTCTTAATAATAAATACAGATTTAAGTGGGTCAGGGCTGACTGCACTGTGCCACAGCATTTAGTATGCAGAGTTGTGCAGAGTCTGCATATCAGCCATATGCAGATGAGTATCATTGAAGTGTTCATATGCAGACGTCTGCATATGAACACTTCAATGATACTCATCTGCATATGGCTGATATGCAGACTCGGCACAGCTCTGCATACTAAATGCTGTGGCGCAGTGCTGCTTCTGCACATTAAATATTGTCGTTTTCTTGTGCATGCTTTTGTATTGTGCCTTCTCTCGTACCTTGTATTTAATCATAATGATAATGATGCTCTTACATAATTCACACATGCAATATACACACTGGTAACACTGCGTAAAAAATTGTGTTTACGCGTGCGGTAAATAATACGTAAACATGATGTAAAGGTCACATTTACGTATATTTACTTGTATTTACGACGACGCAAACGTGATGTTTACATGGCGGTGTAAAGATGGTAAAGGCTGGTTTTACTCATGTTTGCGCATCGCAAACATGATGTCAAATGTAACATTTGCAATAGCTTTACACAAGGTATACAAAGGTGTTCTATAAATACACAACATTATGACGTCTTATTTTTACAACACGCCTATAGTTTAAAAATATCTTGGTTCACATCTATTATTGAAGTTAAAATATTTTGATATCAATATATACATACAGTTCATTACACATCACGATAACTAAAATTAACAGTCAGACACTTTTGCCCACGCAGGGCAGGATGGTGGAGGTTTTGCTGTAAATCCGCTCGGCGAGGATGGTTCAGTAGCGCTAGCACGGCACCGTTTGCGGCACATTTCAGCTGCTCTTGATGTTCTTTTTCTTGCACTTTTGCGATCCAGTGATTGGAACATTTCGTTCACGCTTGGATTTCTCCACGGGAGAGTGTGAATGAGGAGCACCTTTAATCGTTCCCCCATGTGCTCGTCCTCACCCGATTCCTCGGCGCTTTCTTCCGAAGACATGTATTCGATGCGAAGAATAGAAGAAAACTTTTCTTTCTGCTCCTGTGTTAAAGTTGTTGATCCCGACAGAGCTACTTTGCGATTCTGAAGTTTCTGTATGCCAAATGATTATTGATTAATGCTAATACACATCACGTTAAATTCTGCATAGTCATAAACGTACGTGGTGCTTTCGCTGAAGCCTTCGTTGTTTTTTTCTCGCGTCTGGAAGTTTGTTGTTAGTTTGTAGACGCGAGCGCCGCTTCAGAGTTGTGAAGTATTTTTTGGTGGCTTCTGTAAAAACATTGTTTGAATATATACATGTATACTCTCTTGCATGGATAGTGACTTACTTTGTACAACGGAAGCAGGATACTTCTCGTTGACACAGGCTGTTACAATCTCCGATGTCACCCGCATATTTTCAGGCGAAGAAAAACTGTGCAATACATGCAATTATAAGGTTATGTTTTCAAATGCAAATTGCTTACCCTGAACTTGTGTCCCATTGCATAGGTGCATCCAGTCTTTCTCGAAGATGCCTCACAACACTGTGAATAGATGTCTATAGAAAGCACGTTATTGATATTACATGCATGATAAAGTTCAATATACTTTACCAACAGTTCTTTTGGTGCTTTCTTAGAAACTGCACATTGTTCGATGGAAGAGGCAGCTGGTTGCGTAGACTTGGCCTGTAAGTCCGCCACTTGTTCTTGGAGCGATTTAATCGCCGCAAGTATCTGGACGTTAACATTACCAGTACTGCCGGCGGCACTTTCCTGTCGTCGGGAATCTAAAACAAATGGTCCTCATTTGCATGAAATGAATGATTTTTTTTTTTACCTGCAGGCTGCAACAAAGATCTCGACGACGACAGAAAAGGTGACGAAACCCTACGCTCGCTGTCTTCACCCGTTCCGAGTGGTCGAACGGGAGTACGAGCTGATGACATACTGACTGATTCAAAGAAAAATGAATGCAACAGATAGTGAAACTATAATCATGCATACATGAGCTGCTGTCAACAGCTGCATTATGTGACGCGCGCGTTTTTTTTGAAAAATGATTAGTCTGATTTTACCGCCTTGTGTATTTTTATTTATAGAATGAAATTGATTGGTCCGAATTTTCTGACGTTTTTATTTTGAAAAACTTCGCGTCTGTGTATATACAATGGATCGGAATCATTTGTATCGATATTGCGAACACTGTGAGGAATTTATATCAGCACGTACATTTTTAAGGCACAAGGAGGCATACTACGATGATCACACGCGGATTTGGAGTAAAGATTGTCAATCTGTTCCGTCTACATCTGAGGATGAGGGGGATGATGGTGGTGCAATTCAATTAAATTCAGGTCAGGGATAAATTATCATACTGACATCCATCCATGTAGTAAGCCTTGTCGTATTAGCAATCATTTTGGATGTGCACTGTCACTGATAATCCTCCATTATTTTTTCATAGGCAGTGATAATTCGGAAGGTTTAAGTGATGATGAGATGGATAACTCCACTGCTGAGCTACAAGCTACGGAGGACTGCCTGGAAGATGAGGTGGATGATGGTGAGGTGTGGGAAGGTGTGAATGTTTCTGAAATTGAAGGTGACATAATGGAAAAATCAACTAATTCCTTGCATGAGCATCTCGTGCATCTAGAAACTGATGTCTGTAGTGACGACTCTTCAAGAGTTGTAGCTTTCTTTTTAGTACTTTTGTCTAAGTGGTCATCAAGATACAACATCTCAATAGCTGCAGTCTCAGCTTTAATTCGCATTATCAGCTGTGTTTTTATCATTGTAGGTAGGTTTTCATCTTTTGTTGCCCAGATGACAACCATTTTTCCAACCTCAATTATAGGCTTACATAGTTGTCTCAATGTTAACAGCAATGACTTTAGGCGTTTAGTTTCTTGCCCGAAATGCCATACTCTTTATGAGTTTGAGAAGTGCTTTGTTGATAAAGCTAAAATGATCCCCAAAGTGTGCTCATTTTCCAAGTTCCCCAACCACCCTCATCGTTCCCGAAGGCAGCATTGCGGATCTCAACTTTTGAGGGCTGTAGTCACTAAAGATGGGGATCACAAGTTCTATCCTTTGAAAGTGTACTGTTATAAACCTCTTATAGAATCGTTGCAAACTTTGCTTAGTAAGCCAGGTGTTTTGAACTCATGTGAACATTGGCGTGAACGGAAGATACCCAAGGATACTCTTTGTGATATCTATGATGGCAAGATTTGGGAGGAGTTCCAGTATGTCAATGGGTCAGCATTCCTTGCTGCCCCCCATAACATAGGCCTAATGATGAACGTTGACTGGTTTACCCCATTCAAGCACACACCATACAGTGTTGGAGCTGTGTATTTATCTGTTATGAATCTTCCACGCTCAAAAAGATTTTTAAAAGAAAACATGATTCTTTTTGGTTTAATTCCAGGTCCAAATGAGCCTCCGCTTAATATTAATTCTTACCTGGAGCCCTTAGTGGAGGAATTAAAGGTTTTGTGGAGTGAGGGCATGGTCATTAATATGCCAGACAACCCAGGCCAGCAAGTGCATTTGAAAGCAGGACTGCTTTGTGTAGCCTGTGATATTCCTGCAGCAAGGAAAGTTTGTGGATTTTTAGGCCACATGGCTAAATTGGGATGTTCAAAGTGCACTAAAGAGTTTCACATCAACTGTGAAACTGGTCATGCTTGTTTTGGTTGTTTTGATGATGGCGAAGATGAATCGCCCTTACGAAATGAATCTGACCACCGTGAACAAGCAGATTTGGCCTCCATGCAAACAACTCAAGCTGCAAGAGATCGTATAGAATCACAATACGGTTCACGATTTACTGCTTTAATGCTTTTGGAATACTTTGATTGTGTTCGCTTTCATATAGTTGACCCCATGCACAACCTATTCCTTGGAACAGCAAAACACATTATGAAGAACGTATGGTTAGATGATATTGAACCTATTATACCTAAAAGGTTTCATGCAATGATGCAAGAGAAAGTTGATAAGTGTGAAACTCCTTCTTCAATGGGTAGAATCCCACATAAAATTGCATCTTCATTCAGTTCTTTTACAGCAGACCAATGGAAAACATGGACAATGGTTTTTTCTATGTATGCCCTTCATGGCGTGCTAGAACAGGAGCATCTTGAGTGCTGGTATCTATTTGTACAAGCATGCAACATCCTAGTTTCCCCTATGCTGAAGATTCATGATGCTATGGAGGGACACAAGTTACTATTGCAGTTTTGCAAGCAGTTTCAGCGGCTGTATGGTAAGGACAAGGTTACGCCTAACATGCACATGCACATGCACATCTTGAACTGCATTTTGGACTATGGGCCTGTCTATGCATTTTGGTTATTTTCATTTGAAAGATACAATGGTATTTTGGGTAGCTATAGAACTAACAACAGGTCTATTGAAGTACAGTTAATGAGGCATTTTGTTCAAGAAATGGAAATAGGCAAGTTACATATAAGAGATGAAAACTACACTGCCCATTCGATTGTACAGGAGTTAGACCAAACAGCTGCAGTTGTTGGAACTCTCAATGACATGCTTGCTCAAAATTCTAATTCACATTTGGAAATTCAGACTGCATCAAGGTTGCCTGCATGTGAGGTAAATAGAATGATTTGACCAGTGCACACACTCCACCAGTGTACACACTACACCAGTGCACACACTCCACACACTACACCAGTGCACACACTCCACACACTACACCAGTGCACACACTACACCAGTGTACACACTCCACCAGTGTACACACTCCACCAGTGTACACACTCCACCAGTGTACACACTCCACCAGTGTACACACTCCACCAGTGTACACACTCCACCAGTGTACACACTACACCAGTGCACACACTCCACCAGTGTACACACTCCACACACTACACCAGTGCACACACTACACCAGTGTACACACTCCACCAGTGTACACACTCCACCAGTGTACACACTCCACCAGTGTACACACTACACCAGTGCACACACTACACCAGTGTACACACTCCACACACTACACCAGCGTACACACTCCACACACTACACCAGTGTACACACTCCACCAGTGTACACACTCCACCAGTGTACACACTACACCAGTGTACACACTCCACCAGTGTATACATACTCCACCAGTGTACACACTACACCAGTGCACACACTCCACCAGTGTACACACTACCCCAGTGCACACACTCCACACACTACACCAGTGCACACACTACACCAGTGTACACACTCCACCAGTGTACACACTCCACCAGTGTACACACTCCACCAGTGTACACACTCCACCAGTGTACACACTACACCAGTGCACACACTCCACCAGTGTACACACTACACCAGTGCACACACTCCACACACTACACCAGTGCACACACTACACCAGTGCACACACTCCACCCGTGTACATACTCCACCAGTGTACATACTCCACCATAGTACATACTCCACCAGTGGCGCATTTGATGTTCCACAAGCGTCGTTTGTAGAAGTACTAGAAGCTGGGCACAAGCGGAACCAGATCATAATAATTACATTTGGGTGCATAGCCCGACCTTCGTGCGTTGGCTGAAGGTCGCGGGCGGCCGGTATGACTGTCGACTTGTCGCTTAACTTTATTCAAATTTGACTCTGCTCGCTCAAATAGCGCGAGTACGTAGTGTAGAATCGCGAGTGTGAGTCGTGAAGTCTCGAGCGCGAGTAGGGTCGAATCGAGTACGAGAGTGATCGACCTGGGCCGGGCCTGTAATGCACGATTTCGTTTATTTAGAATTTGGGTCATATATTTACTTATCCTGTAAAGACAATGGCAAATCTATCGCTAGCAAACGTATTGCAAAGATGTAGGTAAATATATAACGGTATATACACCTGTAGCAAATATGTTGTAAATATGTACGTAAATATGTAAGCACCTTTACGTACGTGGTAAATGTATTGCAAACATTAGCGTAAAGACATTACATGTGTACATATGCGTAAATATGCGTGCAAAGATAATGTTTCATGTTTGCGACAAGTTTACGCATCGTGTTCAGACGTAGTAAACCTAACTTTTTGTGCAGTGTAATACAAGATGTACAGATAACAATACACATAACATATCTAACATAAAATTCAATTGGTTGCAGTCAGTTTCAGAATGTTTTATAGGTATATGGACACATAACTGAATGATGGAACTTGCTGTGAAGGCTACAATAGAAATGGTAACAGATAGCTTTCTCACTTTAAAGATAAACCGATTTATTACACCAGATCCGTTACTCAATGTGCAGTTATTAATAGATGGTGTACCAATATCATCAAAGATATTCCCATGCACTGTTTCAAACACATTTCCTATGCCTATACACTACTATTAATGATGCAAAACCTTCTTACTGAAACAAATAATACTTTCTCATTATTTTATTTGGCATACTGAACTGTCTAATTTTGTTTTGCTAATCATAGGTTGAGGTTTCACTTCTTCATTGTGTATTTTGTATGATGAAACAACACTCACTTTCACCTCTTCAATTAATATCCTGTCCTTTAGTAAAGCATCCATTTCTTCTTTGGGTAACATTACTTGTTTACAATTCCTGTTGCCCTCTTGATGGTGAGTTTTGTTATATGATATTGTTTCATCATTGTTCTCATTTGGTAGTGCTGCCAAACTTGAGGCTTGATGCATCATGAAAGATTCAACAAGTTGCGGCAAAATGTTGCCTGTGCCATGAGCATATTTACGCAAATAACCATTAAGATTTTCAAACCCAAATGTTGAAAAACACCAAAGAGGACCTCAGTCTTCATCACAATCACATATATGGAAATTAGCAGTACACAAGGTCCTGGATATAACTCTGGTAGTAGTTGATGGAATGTTGTTAGTAACTCTCTACAGTTGCTTATGTCTTCCTTGCTTATACTCGTCCCAAGGAGTATATGAAGACTTGTAATCAATAAAGATGCATTACATAGATAAGGCATAGTACAACAGCCAAGCTCTGTGTTCAGAAGCTTTCCAAAAAGTTCTGCTCACCTTTAAAGATCGTGGTGAGCGTCGGAAGCTGTGGGGTGGTTTGATTCTGAGCAACATTTTGTCTAATTTATCAATTCCTTTGCCTAGATAAAAGCGACGATCTTTAAAGCTCCATCTGACCAGTATTTTAATAGCATTTTACTTATTCCCTCTAAAATCATATGCATGTAATCTATAGGAATGTCCCTAACTATATCTATGTACAAAGATAAGATTGAGTGACTCTTATATCCATACACAGGCTTTCCTGAATCCTCAGCTTCTGTAGCCCATCTTTCTATGTCTTCTTTACATCATTTCATGTAATGTTGGAGAGGAGGGTACAACATTCTTTTTATTTTATACACCCCTTCATGTAGGCAGTAAAGGCAGCCAAAGTAACCGTTGAACTGAACAGTATTGGTTGCCAAAGGTCGTGCCACTAAATCAAACACACACAATATGAGTTTAACCTTTATGATTTTATCCCCACCATCTGTGCTGATTGCAATGCCCTTTTTACCATACACATCCAGCTTTTCAAGAACAGGATCAAGTATCATTTCCATTTTGGGCTTTACTGGTCCTAGCCATATACCTGCCAGTATCAGATTTGAAACATTCATTCTTAAAGCTGGTGGCAAGCTTGTTAAGGCCAACATTACTGGCCAAATACTTTGCTCTACAAAAATTAAAAGAAAGGATAAATGAATAGCACATCTGTGTTGTTAGTCCAACATGCATGCAGAAAAGCAGTGCTAACTTTTAAATTTTAATAATTAGTGCTTCATAAATACTTACCACATGACTTAAAAAGTGGTACTCCATCTGCATTCAGAATAAGGCCTATGTGTTCTGCACATCCATCCAGAAGTTTCGCATCTTTTATAAATTGTTCATACCTTGCTCCATCAGAAATATCAGTTATAATACCAGGTATGGATGGATTAGAAACATGATTATGGAGTGTATTCCAGTTTTCTGTAAGACAAAATATCATGCATACATTTTGTTACATGTTATTAAAACAACATGCGCAAACCTTCAACAATACTTTTCAGGTGTGATTCAAAACTGAGTAGTGTGAAATAACACAATTGGGCTGATGTAGTTTTACACTTGTGTTTGAGGCATCCTTTCATTGTATCTCCAACCTCGCCATAGCAAGTTGCACAATAGTATGTGTTGACTGTCTCCATACATCCAAACAGACTCTTCAGAAGGTACAGTGATTTAGGGCACACATTTGGCTTTGGGCAATGAATTGATACGAAGTCTAGTAATTGCTTTGTAGCAATATCAGTTAGCTTATTTGCTAAACAGAATCTGTATATTGATAGCCAACTAGCTTGAGTAGTAAGAGGAGCACCAGGATACAAAGAATCTGAAGGTAGTCCTGCATGAAAAACGTACATCATGAGGTGTAATATAAGATGTAAACAAATGTTTTACAGTCACAATGCTCTTACAATATTCAACACTCATGTTCCACAATGCAGTCTTACTTTCAATTCTCATATCCAAATGTTGTTTTGTGCTGTTCACTATGCAAGGACTACAGTCTGTGAAACTAGCAGCGGCTGAAAACACAGCTTCTGGGACACATTCCTGCATGGTAGGTGCTCTTAAGTCTTGAGCATCAGTTACCTCATCACAAATCACTCTTACATCATCTTCTTGCATAGCACTATCCACATCTCTGCCCACATCCCTACCAACATCACTGCTGATATAACTCTCATCACTACCAACATCACAGTCATCCTCACTATCCTCATCACTATCCACATCAGTGGTGGCATGGCTGCTCACTCTTGTACCACTACCATGTGCAATCACATCACAGTCCACATCTGGGCCTTCTAAATCTGCATGACAAGCAATAATAAGTTGTATTTCTAAGGTAAGTAGCATTAGGGTGTGAGCATGCAAAAACACTGAGAAGACACTTTTACAAAGTACTAAGTTAAATAGCATTACGGCAAGGTGCACACATGTGTGAGTACTATAGACAATATCAACCAGGTCTGTAATTATGATAGAATCACCATCCTTTCTATAGATACATACCATTGACAAGCTCATCAGAAACATCGCAGTCTCCTTCTGAGTGTTCAAAATCTGCACGACAAAGAAAAATGCTAGTTGGTACATGTAAGTAGCATTAAGACAAAGGTGTGACCAGATAAGAAACAGGTATGGCACATAAGATGATGTATAGTATATAGACAACATTCTTACTCCTTTGTACGTCTATGACAGGATAACCTTTCAATTTACAGGCACATACCATTGACAGGCTCAACAGGAACATCACTACCTCTAGGCTGGCCTGTAAATTAGTCGCATTATTTATAAACATAGATCTGTTTACACCATGTTCTTACTATTATTATTTTGCCATATCGCGCTGTACTTTCAGGAACCTGGAAACTGCCATCAAAATTGTAGAGTTTCCTTTTTTTCATGGAGGTGGTTCAAAAGACGCAATGTATACATCAATGATACGTACATGTATGTTTGATTATTCATCAGTAAACTATTAGCAGCCTTGGAAAGCTTGTGACATCTAGCAGTTCGCAAGGGGATGGTAAAAAGAGGGCTTTTGAGATACTTTTTGTACTTTCCTCTCCGTTTCTGTGCTCGATCAGCTTCGGACATTGTTAATTTTGTTTATTGAGATTAATTTCGACCACGTGCTAATTATCTCTTATAATCTGCAGCTGCTACAAGTCGTCGAAGAGACCAACCCAGTGAAATAATCTTGAGTACGATCTTGAGCAAGATCTTGGCCCAAGATCTAGATGGCCAAGGTTATGGAGGCCAATATCTTGGCATCTTGACCCAAGATCTTAGCCACAATCTTGCTTCATCTTGGCCATGATCTTGCCTCCTTTCCCCTAGATCTTGGCCATGATCTTGCCTCATTGCCCCTAGATCTTGGCCATGTTCTTGCCTCCTTGCCCCCAGATCTTGGGCATGATCTTGCCTCCTTGCCCCCAGATCTTGGCCATGATCTTGCCTCCTTGCCCCTAGATTTTGGCCATGATGTTGCCTCCTTGCTCGAAGATTTTGGCCATTATCTTGCTTCCTTGCCCCCTACATCTTGGGCATGATCTAACATTCAACACACAAACTGATCCTGCATCCTTGATTGACACAAGAAATTTGTATATTTTAACTATACACATTTTAACATTTTACAAAGAGATAATTATATATTTAAACAACAAAGTACATAATAAATTTACTGCTCCTTCTTTGCTTTAGATTTGCCTCGGTCTCGGCATTTCTGACTCAATGCAATACATACATTAACAGAGAGTGTGTGCTAACACATACACGTGTACTAACCTTAAACAGATCAATCCCCATCAATGGGAACACATCAAGGGTCGCCAGTCGATCCCAATCAGAGAGGTGGGCATCTATAAGAATGCAATACATACATTATCAGAGAGTGTGTGCTAACACATACATGTGTATTAACCTTAACTTTAAACAGATCAATCCCCCTCAATGAGAACACATCATGCATCTCAAGTTGATCCCCATAGGAGAGGTGGGCATCTATAAGAATGCAACGCATACATCATCTGAGTGTGTGTGCTAACACAACAGAACAAATCATCAATGGGAACACATCATGCATCACCAGTCAATCCCCATCGGAGAGGTGGGCATCTATAAGAATGCAATACATATGGGTGTGTGTGCTACACATGCGTGTGTACTGACACACACGTATACACGTGTGCAGCTCTCTTGCATCTGCGACAAAAAAAGGCAGCTCCAATATTACCATCAACGGAAAATAGGCGGGAAGCTAGTCGGGCGTAGAAGCCCGACTAGGAGGAGGGGTACGGACTTCTTTATTAGTACAGTCGAGAGTTGACTGTATCGCACATGGAGATCACTACCTATACCTAACGTACCCTATCGGAAACAAAGTATTAACAGCTGACTTGTTACAGTGGACTTCGACTTGATAAAAGCAGCTTAGGCGTATCCGAATTGCAGTGGAAGCTATTCTAAACCATCTCATTTCAGACACAGGTATAACTAATACAATAATATAAGTGCATAACATATACATTTTAATGGGAAATTCAGTACCAACACAAAACTGTCAACTAACATCTTCAGCAACACTGACCTGCGACCCACCATCGACATCCAAAGAGGCACAGGCAGAAAGCCAATCTAAGCCAATCAACCAATCCCCAGAGTACTTTGTGAATGTAAGTAACAGCAGTAACATGAATGCCTGTACACATGTTTTGTTTACAATAGGAAAATGGTGTGGACCTGCTAAAAGTCCGAGGGACAAATGTGGTGAATTATGCACTGGGATTGTTAGATGCATTGTATACTGAAGAAGAATTAAAACAATTATCATTTGTACCAGTGGGAAAGTCCACTACCAGTGTGAAGCCGCCTTTGTCCCCTGAACGAATAAAGCTGTTTGAAGGTATAGAGATACATCACCCATGAATGTGTGTTGAATTTTGCAATTCATTTTATAGATTGCTTAAAACAAAAATTCAGTGCTTCAGAACTGAAAGAAAATGTTGAGGCTATAAGACAATCTTGCACTCAGAAATGCAGAGACAAAGGTAGAAAAAAGTAAAGTAATACTGCACATTTTCTATTCAATTGTATAGTGCATTCAATAAAATATGTTCGATCAGTTTCTTGGGCATGATCTTGGGACAAGGAGGCAAGATCTTGGATAAGATCCTAGTCATGATCTTGGGACAAGGAGACAAGATCCTGGGCATGATCTTGGGAGAAGTAGGCAAGATCATGGGCATGATCTTGGGACAAGGAGGCAAGATCATGGGCATGATCTTGGGACAAGGAGGCAAGATCATGGGCATGATCTTGAGACAAGGAGGCAAGATCCTGGGCATGACTTGGGACAAGGGGGCAAGATCCTGGGCATGATCTTGGGAGAAGTAGGCAAGATCCTGGGCATGATCTTGGGGCAAGGAGGCAAGATCTTGGATAAGATCTTGGGCATGATCTTGGTTCATGGGTAAGATCATGGCCAAGATCTTGGGGCAAGATGCTGTGGAATTTGGCCGCAATAATCCATGCCGCCTTGATCTTGGCCATGATCTTGACCAAGATCATGGACAAGATTTTTTCGCTGGGAATTGCGAGAGTTCACCCGCAATCAATTGAGGTCCGGGAGCGGAACCTCGAGCGACGATGGGGATGAAGAAATGGAGGCGTTCGCATGCTCCTTTTGCGATAGGAGTCTGCCATCCCAGCAGGGTATACGGAACGATGCAAGGAAGTGGCACCTAGGGGAAGTATCTGCGCGTCTCGCCCAACAACCCGTGCCCGCGAATAAGAAAAGGGTGCGATGGTCGGAACACGAGGCTAGAACATTTAAAGAGGCCATCGTTTTGAGGGAGACGAAGTGAAACAACGGATTGCAGAGATGGTGGGCAAGAAAACGGCGAGGTAAGTGGGCTCTTATAAAAGTCGTTTTTTAAGGAACAACCCAATCTGGGCTACACTCAGTGACCCACCATCTGGGTCAACTACCACTGTCACCTCCAGTGCTAATTCACCATCTACAAGCCCTTCAGTGGATCAGGATCCTCACCAGTCTCCACACCAGGAAGCCAAAAACAGGGGGTCTATAGCAAGTGTAGATCGTCCTCCCCAGGATCCGCCGGTGTTATCCGCTGTGGGTCAATCATATATCAAACCCATCTTCTACCTTGAGCGTCCTGCTACTAACAAGTGAGGATCCAGAGGAGGGGACAGACTGTCAACTGTCTCTCCCCGCCAATCCAAGGCCCTCTTGGAGTAGGCGAACTGAGCCATCTAACTCCTGCAGACACCGGCAAGAGGAAGTGAGGAGGTTGAGCCACTCACTGCGGTTCCTCCCATACAGACCCTGTTAGAGGAGGGGCCCCTCACAGAAATGGATCCAGGCCGTTCCACAGAGGAAGTGCTCCAGACCTTGGAAAGTCTCCCCCCTCAAGTGGCTGCAGCAAGTCCTGTGTTTTATACAGGAGAGGAGTCTTATATGGTCCCCAACCTGAACTTGGAGGTATTAGATCTGGAGGCTCCACAATTGCCCTCCCCTCAGGAGTGTATGGAGGACAGGCCGCCAGTTCCTGGATGGCCATACAGTCCTCTGAGCCCATCAATGGAACTGAACACTTCCCTAAGCTGATCCCCAGGTCTTGGATGGCCCTACAGCCCGATTAGCCCTACAGCGGATCCTACAAATACCCCAAGCTGCTGGGAAGATGACCAAAAAGTGAGCCACCCTCACCTCCAAACTCATAACACACGGGTCCCTCATGGTATATGCTTTGCGGGACTACATGCAGGGCTACAAGCGGGGTGGGACATAAGCCCCATAACTCCCAATACCCCGAGTCCTGGGTCTGTGCATACTCATACCCTGGTGGGGGACAGGTGATGGATGGATTCACAGGATAGTGGGAAGGGAAAGTCCCTGGTGGGTAGGATGGGTAATAACAAAGGAGCAAGTGGGAAGAGATTCCAAACACAACAGGTGCCTCAGAAGGTAGCGAAGGTTGGGGTGCCGGGTCAAGCTGGAGGGCAGGAGGGCATAAGAGATTGAGGCCCAATGGGGGGAGGTCAACCCAGGGGTGGGGGGAATGGGGGTAGTCCTGGGAATAACCACCCACAGGGCACCAGTAGAATAGATTCTAGGGGAAGGGGTCAAGAAATACCCACTATGTCCCCACAACTTGGTAGGAGAGGGACTTTGATAACTGGGATGGAGGCCCCAGAAAGACCCTTGGCCCCGGGAAGGTTTTCAGTAAATAAGCACACAACCACGAACACCTATGCCCAACCCCTCCACTGTTGACTCCCCACTCTTGATGGATGTGACTGATTCAGATAGAGCTCCTGTGAAAGTTCTCTTTTCCTTGATAGAGCGCGACGATACAGCTTGCGCTATATCCCTGGCCGTAGGGTATATAACCTTGATATAGGTAGGCGCATCACGATTCACATACACACACTGCATGCTTAAATAGTCCTTTAACATGCATGCACTTTCTAAATTGTCCAATAGTATTCTTGGCCCTCATTTTACGAAGAGGTCCGAGGAAAAGGATCGCTCTTTCCCTTCTGCTGTAGCGTCCCGCCAAGAGCAGCTTCTTCGAGTTACGTAATTATGTCAGTACAATGTAAGCGTTACGTAATTATGTCATACGTAAGGGTCCCCAGACCCTTACACTCCTCTACTCTTCCTCCGGCGACAAGCTGGCTTGTCGCGATAGGGCATCTGCATTGCCGTTAAGTTTTCCCGGGCGATATTTCACCGTGAACTGGTACGGTTGCAGGGCTAAACTCCACCTGTCTTCCTTCAGTTGATCGAGCCATTCCAGGGCGTGATGGTCTGTCTGGACGGTGAAGGGTTTTCCCAGTAAGTATACCCGGAAGGCATGTGTGGCTAGCTTGATTGCCAGGCACTTTTTCTCGATGGTGGAATACCGCCGTTCCCGCGGTAGTAGCTTCTTGCTGAAGTAAGCCACCGGGTGCTCGTTGTCGTCATCGTCCTTCTGTGACAGCACCGCTCCATCTCCGCAATCGGATGCGTCCGTCTGCAGTACGAAAGGACGTTCGAAATTTGGACATTTTAGCACTGGACTTGTACACAGGTGTCGTTTTAAGGCCTCTAATGCCTCCGCACACCCCTAGCTCCATGCTAGGCAATTGGGCTGCTCTTTCTTGGTGAGCTCTGTCATTGGGGCTGCTATGGTAGCATACTCCGGGATGAACTTGCGGTAGTATCCTGTGAGGCCTATAGAAATGCTCTCACGTCCTTCTTCGTCTTGGGCACCGGGAACGCCTCCACTGCTGCTATATATATACTTTGCCTTTCTCCGGTCGAACGTGCCCATTTTCCACGATGTGGCCCAAGTAGGTGCATTCGTCCATGCCGAAGTGGCACTTGCTGGGTTTGGCTGTCAGCCCCGCCTCCCTAAGCCTCTTTAGTACCGCTGCTAGGGCCGTAATATGTTCGCAGGTGGCACCCTGGACGACCACATCGTCTATATATGCCGCCGACCATGTCTCCAACCCTTGCAACACTTGGTCCATCATCCGTTGAAAGGTAGATGGTGCGCCATGTAGTCCAAACGGCATCACATTGAATTCGAACTGCATGATCCTTCAGTTCGGGCACGTCTCGTCCGAGTAGTACCGCCGTTGGCAAAGTGTCGGACAGGGCTGCTTCCACTGTCAGGGGTAGACCATCACCGTGAGCTCCACCACTGCCAGAGGGTACGCCACCGTGTCTCCGTGTGCACATTGCACCGTGACTGCATCGTCCAGTATCTTTGTTGTCGGGACCAGGTCTCTCCTTATCATCGTCCTTGAGCATCCTGTGTCCAGCACAATGTCCTCGACCTTGTTCCCCTCCACAAATCCAGAACGTAGCACTGTTCGATCTGTCTGCCGTCTTGTTATGCCATTTTCCCGACTGTGACTGTACAGCGCTTTCTCAGGGCAATTCCACGAGAGGTGGACCGTGTTGCTACAGTTATAGCACCTGGCACTGCCGAGTCCTCTTCTTCCGCTCGCCTCTTGTTTCCTCGGGTATCCTCGATCTCCGGGGTTCTTCCGGTCCTCTTCCACCTTTTCTCTTCTAGGCCATTGCTGTTCCCTGTCCAGTGATAGCCTTTCTCCGTGTTCTCCACGTCCGGCCCCTCCTCTTTCTAGTCCTCGAGCCTGCAGGTAGCTATCGGCCAGCTCCCCATGCAGCTTCCTTGCTTGAGCTCGGCTCTCGCTCGCTTACCCACACCTTGAGGGCTTGTGGCAAGGTGTCGACCAACTGCTCCTTAACGATAACGTCCAGCACAGTGGTGCACCCTTTTAGCCACTTCTTGGCCATGTCGTTTAGCTTTCTGGCCTGCTCTCGGTAGGTCTCTCCTGGTCCCTTCCGCATAGACCGAAACCTCTGCCGATAGGTCTCCTCCTTGATGTCGTACGGTGGAAGACTGCCTCCTTCACGCTCTCGTACTGTGCGGCCTCTTCTGCGGATAAGGACGCATACGCCTGCTGCGCCTTACCACTAAAGTATGGAGCCAGCTTGAAAGCCCATCTTGACTTGTCAATTTCGTAGGCTTCCATCACCCGCAGACCGCTCGAAAGTGGTAAGGTAAGTCTCTATATCGTCCTTCTCCGTCAGTCGTACGAGCTGCACGTCCTTCTCGCTCGGCCCTCTTCTCGTCCGTACCTCCGTTCTTTCCACCAGTTTAGAGATCAATTCTAACTGTCGCTCGCTTTCCTCTCGCCGTATACGCTCACCCTCCTCTCGTCGTTACTCCTGTCGCCTCTCCTCCTCTCGTCGTTGCTCCTGTCTCCTCTCCTCCTCTCGTCGCTGCTCCGCCTCGACCTGTCTCTGCATGCTGGGTCTCCACGAGCAACCTTAAGATGTCGCTCATCGATACTGCCTCCTTCTCCGCCATCGTCGTCTCTACTCTGAACACAAGTCCTGAACGTGTTGACATAAAGCGCTCACCAGCTTTTTGGGTTTCGTCGTCTTTCGTACGACTGTCTTATCCCACCGCTGCCACCAAATGTGAAGGTTCTCTTTTCCTTGATAGAGCGCGACGATACGCGGCTTGCGCTATATCCCTGGCCGTAGGGTATATAACCTTGATATAGGTAGGCGCATCACGATTCACATACACACACTGCATGCTTAAATAGTCCTTTAACATGCATGCACTTTCTAATTGTCCAATAGTATTCTTGGCCCTCATTTTACGAAGAGGTCCGAGGAAAAGGATCGCTCTTTCCCTTCTGCTGTAGCGTCCCGCCAAGAGCAGCTTCTTCGAGTTACGTAATTATGTCAGTACAATGTAAGCGTTACGTAATTATGTCATACGTAAGGGTCCCCAGACCCTTACAGCTCCATACAAGCTCTTCACCACCCTGAAGCCACTGACCGGAAAGACCCTCTCCTTGCCAGCATTGACACATGGTGCAAGGGTTTGGAGAGATGGCAGGCAGGCCTGTCCCTGTGGGTGTTCGAGAGGTCAACAGGCCTGGTCGAGGAGACAGGGCCAGAAAAGATGGCGACCACAGGGTGCAAATCGGGAGGTGAGAGCTAGACTCTGAAGAGAGGTCCCAGAGAGTTCGTGGGAGGAACAGGACCATCTCTTGGATGGCAAATCTCCAGAGGAACTACAACACCTCCCTGAGAAGATGCATGGTCTCCATTACACACTTACCACCACCCCTGAGATGTGAGATTCCTATAGGTGATGTGTCCATTTACTACATGACCAAGCTGTCAGCCCCGCAGGCATTAGACCCGGGCGTCTCACCCCCTTTCCAACTGTGGCCTCAGTCGTCACTGTGTGATGTAATGGATCCCAAAATCACTTTTGAAGAGGTTAAGAGGACTCTTCAGGCTATACAAATGAATTCTGCACCTGGTCAAGACCGGATTAATTACAAGACCTGGAAGTTCATTGACCTAAACCAGGAGGTCATAATGGAAATCTTCAAAATCCTGCACGACCAATGGGAAAATCTCCTCAGCATAGAAACTCTCATACACCATTTTGATCCACAAGGGGGATGACCCATTGGTCGTGGACAACTGGAGGCCAATAGTGCTACAAAATACCTTGTACATGGTCTATGCGGCTATAGTAGCTCATAGGGTGTTGCCCTGGGCGGTCGAGTAGGGGATCATGAGTCCTTCGCAGAAGGGGTTCGTCCCAATGGAGGGTTGCCTGGAGCACAACCATCTCATGTCATCAGTGCTACAGGACTCCAGAAGGAGGAAGAGACCGGTGTACCTAACATGATTGGACCTGAAGGATGCCTATGGGTCGGTACCTCATGAAATCTTGTTCCATTTCATGGAACTAGCAGGTCTAGATAGGAGGACTGTGGAAGTGGTGAAGGACCTTTACCATCAGAAAACCTTTGTCCGCACTAAGAGGAACTCCACAGCCCCCATTCAGATCGAAAGAGGAGTCAAGCAGGGCTGCCCACTCAGCCCAATTCTCTTTAAACTCGTCATGGAGGTCCTCATCCGAGTGGCAGGAGTGGAGGAAGCTGGATACAAGATGGCCAACTGTGGCATCTGCAGATAACCTCTGTGTATTGGCCTCTACTCCTGCTAAGATGCTCGATAAACTTTTCCGAGCTAGCAAGAGGGCGGATCTATTGTTCTCGCCAAGAAAGTGTGCATCCTTATCTCTTGAGCAGTCTTACTGGGCCTGACAAAGAGTGGCCACACAGGCATTCCAACGAGGGGAGACCGTAGTACCTACGATGGCCTGGAATGATAGGTACAAATACCTAGGTGTGAAATCAGGAGCTAACTCCAACCCTGACCTGGACAAATTAGGGAGTGACTTCATCAATGATGTGGAAATAATCACGAGTCCGAGCTTACGTATTGGCAAAAACTAGATGCCATTCACTGGTTTGCAGAACCGTGTATAGTCTACACCCTGCAAAACCAACTCCACGCACGTGGTTGGGCTAAGTCTCTTGATAAGAGAGTTAGGGCCCTAGTAAAGGCAACCATGAAGCTCCCTAGGAGGACAACAGACGCCTTCCTCTACTCTCCATGGCGAGCGGGGGTCAGGGTGTCCCGAGAGTTGAAGATGAAGTTCACATTTATGGGATTTCCACCGCCTACCACCTTCTGACTTTAAGTAATGATCCCATAGTGACTGATGTTGCTTGTGAGGCTTTAGGTGCCACAGCCAGAAAGCACTCCCAGGGTACATTGTCTCCACAAGAATTCCTAAACAGCCCTCCTCAGAAGGGTTTTGGAGACATTAGGTCCAGGTGGAGTAGAGTGCATGCAGCTCTGTCAGGCCACCCTCAGTATGACATCAAATAAGATCAAGGTGGCCGACAGGGTGCATGGTCCTTCCAAGAAGAGCCTCATACACCAAGCAATGAGGGCTGTCCTACAGGAACAACATCTGATGCGATGGCGTGGGGGCTAAGGATCAGGGCAGAGTGACGGAATGCGGAGCATTACATCCGGCCAGCAATCATTGGATTAGAGGGGGGAAATACACCTCTTTTTCCGAATACCGTTTTGGTCTTAAGGCCCGTTTGAACCTTCTGCCAACAAGGTCAGTAAGGAAGAGATGTGGTGAGACCATCCTGGACACAAGCTGTCCTAAATACTACCTGGAGCAAGAGACCCTTGCCCATGTATTAAATCATTGCCCCCCTCATGCGGTCTTGGTGAGGAGGACCAGGCACAATAAAATCCTGAAGCGCCTTGCAAATGCGGTCCCAGAAACAAAAGGGGTCAAGATTCAGGAGCAGGTGATACCTGGAGATACTACGGCTCTTAGACCTCACCTAGTGATTCTCAATGAGGCCAGGTCAGAGGCCTATGTGGTGGATGTCACAGTACCTTTTGAAGGGGAGGAGGTCTTCCAGGCGGCTTGCAGGGCAATAGAGGAAATAGATGCATACTTGAAACCTCTCATGCGAGCCAAGGGTTTCCGAAAAGTGGCCACAGCAACGGATGTATTACATCACCGCTACGTGAAAAGTGGGTCTGGTAAAGTCCTATACTCGATTCTGTCCAGCATCCCCAGAATGTTGGGGAACCAATCAGATTCGAGATATGCGGTAATTGCATACCTTTGTTATAATCGTGCAATTAATGATTATTACCAACAAATGGAGAGAGCAATCGAATCCGCGTGCAAACGTCTGGGGTATTCGAAGTTAAAAGCAGCTACGAAGTGTAGTTGATGTATTGAGTGGGCACGATGCATTTGTGAGTTTTCCAACGGGATATGGCAAGTCCCTATGTTACGCCATTCTACCGTGGGCGTTTGATGAAGTAAGGAGTATTGACAAAAAAAGCATTGTGATACAAATCCAGAAATGCCCCATACATTGGAGGACATTCATAAAAAAAATTCCAAATTGAATTGTATAACATATAGCGGAATTTTTTTTACTTTCCACTATAAAAATTTGAGTTTCAGAATGTAATGGATTATGAAGTTAAAATCAAGATATGTTCTTTATTTACTCCATAGTTGACGTTTTTTTTTGGGGGGGGGGGGTCTAACTATTAAACGAATTAACAATGATTATAGCACTCTTACCAATAAATTGTATAAATAACCTGTCTTGAATGACCGGCTGACTAGTGTGATTGAAATACTAACCCTTGTAGGCAAGCGCGAAGTAAGACATCACATTATTATCTCAAATGGACCACGACACTAATACCTGCACACTACGGCAGTGGCCGGCGTCAGCGAGGGGTGTGCAGTGATTCAGGTTAGGCCAGGTACGATAAGTGGGGGGGGGGGGGGGGGGGGGGGGGGGGGAGTTGCTGTCCGCTTTAGAACAGACCCAATACGAAAAGTGGAGGCCCTTTTAATTGTTTGGCATAGGGCCTACTCTATTTAAATACGTTATTACGGTTACAATTTTTGCCGAAGAGGGTGAAGCACCCGGAGCACCCTCTCTGGGATACGTTAGCTTCGGCTATATATACTTGTAACCGTTAATTATTAACGACAACGTATTTGCTGTGTGCCAAACACGGACCTGAAGCGGACAGCACCCCCCCCCCCCCCCCCCCAAGGGCGTAGACAAGTTTTTAAGGGTGGGGTTTAGACCCGCGATACGACAAGGGGGGGGGGGGGGGGGGGGGGGGGGGGGGGGGGGGATGCTGTCCGCTTCAGGCCCGATCAGCGCTAGGCACAATAATATTGTTATTGTATTGGTTGTACTGATATTCAGCAATAAATATATTGCAATATTCCATTACAACAATTCAATAAATTGCAATACTCCATTATAACAATACACAATATTCCATTGTAACAATACAATATATTGCAATATTCCATTATAACAATACAATATATTGCAATACAATATTGCAATGTTATAAACCACCATGCAGGTCCCATCATTCGATGAACGGGACTCTTCCCAAAATAGAGTTGGCAGACCTTCTTGTTGTCGTGCGAGATTGTACATGTAGGACCTTGATGACTCGAACAAGGCTGACTTGAACTCGACATGTTGGCGCGGAGTCAGTTGGCGATCTCAGATCTCGAGACAAAGCACGCGGATGTTAACCCTTCAACTGCATCTAATTAATTATTCAAAAGTCACGTTTGCGGAGTGAGTCGAAAAGTGCTTACACGACGCCCGTTTTTGTCTGGAACTCTTTTCCGTGCGTATTGGTCCATTTTCGAGTATCGTATGGCCGGCCTCACGTATCTTAGCGGTGGCTATGTTCACTTTCTCGACGTCCTGACTTCTCTTTAGTTTGGTAAGCGCTCTCAGTGTCACTATGAATGGTTAGAAATATTTATTTTTGCTTTTTTCCAGCCGTTTCATGTCTACCAGCTGCTTGAAAAGTGGGCGGTGTTGTGGTGCGCGTCGTTTGAAACATTTTGAAATTTATTTACCACAGCCCTACTGCACAATACAAGATTGATGTGGTTTGACACGTATATATATGAGACTAAGTTCAGTCTGATTAAACACCTTTTTGTCAACCAATACAATACAATAATACAATACAATATATTGTTACTGCTAACTACTACAATACATTGAATACAATGTATTGGTATTGTTACTACTACAATACAATATATTGTAGACAATATATTGCAATATATTGTATGAACAATATATTTTTGCGTAGGGCTGGGCCCGATACGAAAAGCGGGGGGGGGGGGGGGCCCTCCGCTTTAGGCCCGATACGAAAAGCGGGGGGGTGGGTGTGTGGGTGTGTGTGTTGTACACTTCAGGCACTATACGAAAGGCGGGGGGGGGGGTTGCTTAGCAGAAGAGGGGGAGGTACCTTACATGAAAGGGAGCGCGCGCTTTACAATTGATTATTAACGACTTCAGAAATTTTAATAACTCAAGTGCAAAAATCATTTCATATATATATCGGGCCTGACCTAGCACCCCCTTCGCTGAAATCCAGGATACGCCACTGATGGTGGGCCCCGCAAACAACTATGTGCATGCACGTAACATTTGCTCTTCGAATACAAAGTCCTAAATCGAAATGTCTCTACTCCTCAATGGTTGTAACTTTGTTTATCAACTGTATACAGTGCACCGCCCCACTTCAGAAATAGGGATAGATGTAGATATCAATCATTTAAGACTTCATTTCACTTCCAAATGCACCAACTGATACACAAAAGTCCACAAGTAATAATCAAGGATCAACAATGACTACTGCATAGTATCATGTCATTATCATCCAGTTAGAATAATTGCCATCTTCTTGAAATGGATTTCATTTCATCCTATTTAAAAGAGACCAGTGAATCAAACAGTTGATGGTGTACCAACGCAATGTACCATTCGTAGTATGGTGGATGTTATGGTGGAAGAGGTAAGACCAAAACCAACATTTTAGCAACAAATAAAAACCCGGTACAATCATATAGCAGATGAAGTATCACACTGCTGCCTGCTACCAATTCCATAGATGCAGGAACTAAAGAAGGTTAACCCCACCAAATCCTCTGTGTAGATTTTATATCAGAAATGCCCTGCGTGTGAGTGTGTATGTGTGTGTGTGTGCGTGTGTGTGCGTGTGTGTTGTATGTGTGTGTAACAACACGATGTCAGTGTGGGTTAAATTTGCAAGCATACTGGATTTGGCTACAACAGCTCAACACCCACACGTCAACCTCAATGCTTGGGCATCAAAAGCTTGTATGATACCCAACAGGTCAAAATAAGTACCTGCATGTGTGTATGTGTTAAATCACAAAGTCAGTGTGGGTTCAATTTACAAGCATACTGGATTTGGCCAGCTAGGAATAGCTTAACCAGACACTGCTTATCTCAATCTACCCACAGGTCAACCTCCATATATCACGGTTGTATGCGGCTGGAAACTGGGTGTACAATTAGACAATTTACGGTATCACTCTATAATTCTGAAGTGACGCCTCATTATAGCCACCCAATGTTTCAAAGCTTACCATGACTCACCAGAAACTGCAAATCAAAGTATGAAATCAAATTCACGCACTGTATATAAGTTTCTAGCATGCCCACTCTATACGCATAGTCTACATGACACATAAACAAAACGCGCAGGCCGTTTTTGTAAGGTCACGCGGCACGTATTTTGAAGGGGCCATTACAAAGTAAGACGACGTTAACTTCAGGAACAAAATTGGATAGTAAGCATACTACGGTAGTGATCGGGAGGCATGTGGCAATACGTATATACGAACCTGAAGTGGTGACGCGTTTTCTTTCACCACGAACCAGCGGAGCGTATTTCATGAATAATCGATACAAGTTGTGGTTTCATTCGTACATGTATGTATACCTGGTACATGATAATTACCATATAGAGCAAGTACCCAGTGTTGTAGAGTGTGTGGACAGAGGCTGTGGAAATCCAAAGCAAAGCAAAAGATCAGGTATGAATGCAATGCATTCACAACTGATCTGAAAATAGCTTTTGACATCAACACTTCTGGGGGGGTGATGTCAACACACATCCTGCTGCTTGCTCTGTAAGCATTTGATGGAGAGAATATGTGCCATAATGAAGGGGGTGCATCACAAGTGTACAGTCAGTGTATTTCAGTGGCACAAACATACATTTCATCAATGCAAGGTACAACAATGTACTTGATTTGAACAATACAATAGTATGATATCATGGTGTGAGCACTCCGTGCATGTGGGTGGGTGGACACATGAAAAAGCCAAAAGTAGAAAGCGTTCGCCAGGCACCTAATGCACTAATAGCTCCTCTTCAGAAGATTGTCTCTCCACCAGCTTATTGCATGAGCCTAGTCCACCTTTGGCCAGCGTGAACAACCTGTTGATCTTAGAGAAGTTGAAGTGTGCCTGTGTTCCAACGTTTTTTCACAGTCACTAGAATTGATGTGTGCAGTTCACTGGTATGCACCAAGTGCCTCACAGAGTACATAGCAGCATCTGGCGCTGTGAGTTGTCCCTGTTGCTCAGACGATGATCAGACCAGCATCAAATGCAATACTCCTCTGCTGCTATCAGATGTTAGAAGACATTGTGCTGGTTGCAACAGGGACATTAGAAATGGTGATTATGAAGGGCATGAGTGTGTACCTTCACTTACACCTGAGGAGGAGAGGCAAGCTGCTGAGCTGCTGAAGAGAGCCATCTCTACCAGTTCCGACAACAGTGTTGTACAGCTTGCTACAGGAAGGAAGTGTTTTGACTGGTACTGAGGTTACATAATATCTACCCTCACCATAGCCAATGACATTCACAAGTCACCAAAGCCAAGCAACAAACCACTGCCGCCTGCTCAAGGACCAGCTGCTCTGAAATGCAGAGAATACGAAGTATTGTCAGTGGAGAAGCATCTGCCCTCATCCAAACAGAAGTTCTCACCTTCAGTGATGAAGAGCGACAATGTTTGTTGGCTAGCTACTGCAAACATCGCATCATCCATTGAGATTGGTCCAGCTCAGGTATTGGCAATAAAGGCTGGTCTTGCTATACCTTGGAATAAATTGAGACTTCTAAGACGTTATGATATCATAAATGTATGCAGCAAAGGTAACTCACTCAGGTGGCTTGAATTCATCTGGCTGGTGAGGAAAGGATGTGTTGCATCTCCAGCCACATTGTGGGTGATAACCTCAAAGGAAAGTTGCCCCCTTTACATTTCCAGGTGGAGATGAAATCAAAGGAGCTCCTTTACTTTACGTTCCCCATCTGGTAGATAAGGTTGTCCACTTCTTAAATGAAAAAGAAAGGTAAGAGTGAAATACAAATGCTCTTACTTTTAAAAGCATGGTTGCAATGCTGGCAGGCTTACCTGGCATGAAGGGTTTATACCAGCCAGTGAAGGTGGATTCCAAGGCTATTCTGGCCTTTTACCATACCCTGAAGCAACAGTCACCATTAAAATGCATCTCCTGGAGGATCATGCAGTACAGTGAGCAAATACCTAGCATGCTGGCTTCAGCCTTTTGGGAGAACAGGAGGCTGAATTGATTCATGCCAAGTTTAATAGACATGGCTTGGTATTTGCTCCAATCTGCTGTGCATAGTTAAAGAACATCTATTAAGCATTGAACCACAACTGGTAGCTGCCATCCCTCCTCCAGCTAAGACAGTAAAGAATATATAGCTATGTGATGCAGCTCACTTTGGAGTGTTTAATAACATTCTGTCAAAATAATAAACATCCACTTGCAACAGTTCCAACCCCCAAAAGACGCCAAAATGGCGGATTTTCTAAAGGCTTGAAAACTACTTCAGAAAATGCGTCACCGTTAGCTTGTACCAAAAACAGATACAGCATTCTATTAACCTTACCGTGATAGTTTGGGTCAGTTCTATCTCGGTTCCTGAGCGTCGTTATCGTCGTTTGAACACGCGAGGTCGGCGATCACCGCTTGAAAGTCAATTGCTTCGAAGCGCCAGAGCTGACAGACAACAAACGTCAGGCCACGTGATTTATGCTTAAAATAAAGGTCAGAGGTGTTTGTCACTTCTAGTATGGCTTTTAGGTGTTAATGCGTTTTACGAACTTAGTAACATAGCTGGTTCTAAAGGACATCGGTTGTCATGTTCGTTGCTATGGGGCATGTAAACCATTTCAATTTTCGGGGCGGAGGGCCTACTTTCCACGCGTTCAATGAGAGCAAACCGCCGTGATATGGGCATCAAATGATACCCAACAAGTCAAAATAAGTAACAGAACATGTGTGTGTGTGTGTGTGCGTGCGTGCGTGTGCATTGTGTGTGCGTGTAACAATTAACACGATGCCAGTGTGGGTTAAATTTGCAAGCATACTGGATTTGGCTACAACAGCTAGGAATAGCTCAACAAACACACCATACATGGGCATCAATAGCTTGTATGATACCCAACAGGTCAAAATAAGTACCTGTGTGTGTGTGTGTGTGTGTGTGTGTGTGTGTGTGTGTGTGTGTGTGTGTGTGTGTGTGTGTGTGTGTGTGTGTGTGTGTGTGTGTGTGTGTGTGTGTTAAATCACTGTGTGTTCAATTTGCAAGCATACTGGATTTGGCCAACAGCCACTGCTTATCTACCCACAGTGTACACAGGTCAACCTCCATGTATGGGCTTCAAAGTAAAAGAATGTGCCTGTGTGTGTGTGTGTGTGTGTGTGTGTGTGGTGTGTGTGCATGTGCGCGCGCGTGTGTGCATGTGTGTGCGTGTTAAATCACAAATAAAGCAAATAAATAAAATAAATAAACAAATAAAGCTTCGGCCCAAAGTAATATCTATAGGACTTATGCAACGCGGCAAAAACATTGCTAGGATGCTGAAACGGTGGAAGGCAAAAACTGTACGTAATTTGGTCATCTATCCAATAATGAAGTTAATTATCTCATTCCGTAACAGTAATCACTCAAGAGTTCAATTAGAGGTGAACGTCCTGTGTTGCGGGTTGGCATGCTATTATATGCTTGGGGTTTCCGCTCTCACCATAGTTTATACATCGATCTGTGGAAAGCTTGACTAGATTCTACTACACATGTACTTGTGCAACATGCACGTATCTCAATCCCGATATACGTAACCGGCTCAGTTATTAGTCTTAGTCATGCCCTCGCGTGTGCTTTAATTGATATATCTTTTCCATGTTCACCATGACATAATGATATCATGAAATACATGCATGATCATTATTCTGCTATACCAGTTTTTCGGCTACAGGGTTTCTGAGACCCGGCCACACAATTAACGAAAGCATTTGAATTGAAGATTGCACCACCTGTTGCTGTACAATCTGCTGCGCTGGGCAAAAAAGAATCATTCCTGCAATCCCACGCACACCAATTATTGTTTATAATACAACAATATTATATAGAGCGCGATCACTTATGCAGGAGTGCATGCAGCTTTTGTTTGCTATCATAACTCAAGAGCTGCATGCATGGATATAGTGCTGTATAGTACGATACGGCATGAAAGGATCGATGCTATGTGACTAATTAACTTCATGCATTCATCAGGTATCTATCATTACATGTATGATGCTGAGTTGATTACATACAGCCACCAATGCAACATACAGCCATCAATACAAAGTTATGGTTCACGCAGTAAAGTTTTCTGCAATCTAAACTTGATTTACTTAGGCCCGCTTAAGTGGCGCCATGGTTTGAGTAATTGTCTTGCCATGCTTCTTCAGGAAGGGAAAGTTCTTTTCGTCAGCATAGCAGCCCGTGCCGTAACATATGTAGCCCAACGGGCAGCACGTCTGCCTATCAGAACAGCAAGTTGCATAGGTATAGGGACAACAAGCGTAACCACCTGATATGTATGGGCAGCATGTCTCTCCGTCGTAGCAAGCAGAACCGTCTGGACATATCACGTACTGCACGTTCTTTGGGTTTTCGGTTTTCATTTGTTGGAGTACTTGTTGCTTGAGCCCATTCCTGCACATCTCCGAGGCTTCATCGCAGTCGTACCCATTCGGACAACAGCCTTCTCTATTGAGACAGCACGTGCCATTGTAATAAGGACAGCAACCTTGTTCTCCGTCGCTCATTTTGCAGATGGTCTGCCGGCCAGTTTTACAATTACGATTTTGGCTAACATCCTCTGCAGATGCGATTTGAAAAACCACCAGGGTTGCAATTATCAGTTCAACTTTCATCTCAGTTTACTTTCAGAATAATGACGCTTGCGACGATCGGCGTCGCAATTTATATTGACAAATACATATACAGCTAGCGCATGCGCATAAAAAGCGGGCACAAGGTTATCAACGCTATCCCCCCCCCCCGCCCCCACCGCCCCTCCCCCTTCCGAAAAGGTCATATCAAATCAAATTATTTCTATCTAAGGGGTCGGGCGATTTGATGGTTTTGGCCAGTGTTTACTTTTAATCGCCTTCTTTTATTCAATTCATGCAGCTATAGGCTATAATATGCTGGCACGGACATACAAGCCACGGAAGAAGCTAACACGAGTACGCAGTAAATTGCATTTTGGATACGGGGTGGCCATATGAACTCATCAATCATATCGTTTTCTGTAGAATGGCTTATGTCCCATGCATTGTACTATAGTTTGCCTTCTAGCATTTTTGCAATTTTATGTATTAGATGTCATAGCACACTTTATCCTTTGACAGTTTTAAACTGAAAACGTATTTTGCATTTCAAATAAACAACTAAAATATATACAAAAATGACAATAGTCACTAGCAACAATGAGTAGACACATACGTTTCTAATGTATAGGTATACATCGATAAGACCCTCATATGAGGCTCAGTAATCACGAGTCACTTGCTATCCAATAGCCAGACTTTATCATCATACTCCAGCCCACTGTAGGCTTTCTGCCTCTTCGCTCTTTTAAATACATGTAGGTCATTTGGTAGCAGTAAAATTCTCCTGCCCTTTTTGGTCGAGATTTTGATTGCGAATCAGTTGCTTCAGTTCTTTGATGTGCTCCAACCATGCATGCATGCACATATATCCTCAACACTCAGCAGTACAGCGTTTCCTTTGCATGCAGCCTGAATTATTTTATGATACGAGATCAGAGCATTTATCTTGAATGCACAATTCCAAAATGTCGGTTCTTCAAAATAACGGTTGTCGCATTTAATTGCGCTGGTTTCCACAACGTTGCATGATGGGGGCCTTTCTGACTTTGAGCTATAGGGTCTGGTATATAGGTAATGGTAGGTGTGACAGCAGGTCCTCCATAATGCAGGGATATCTGGGCTCGGCATTTTGGTTTATGTCTGTTGAGGACATCGCACATGGTCTGAAAATGGGGAAAGAGACCTGTTTTCAGTGCCTCCCTCTTTGCCTTTGTGCGAAATACAGCAAGATCCTGTAAGCATGCATGCATGCACACTTACATGATTCATACGCCTACAGGGTGTTTTGTAGCCATTTTGTTGTTTATTACTATTTCATCACATTGTGGTCTCAGTGTTAGGTACATTATCTAATATCTACCAGACGTTTAGGTAGATAATCTACCAGTGCAGGATGGGTACATGTAAACTAAAGGTCACAAGTCTAGATTTTGCATGAATATTATTAGGGCTGGGAATACATATCCGGCATGGATACTTACATTGTAGTTGTATACATATCAACTGTTAAGGGCGGTTAATAGAATACAATACAGTGTATTTTGATTGGCTTGCTGTGGTTAGGTTGGGGCGATACAATGCAAGGGATTTGACATTACTGTGGACGTTCACTATTGCACATGCAAATATGGAGCAATTATATGTCAAAAGTGTTCTGTTTGCATGGCCAGTGACAACAGGAGAATCGAAAAAAAAAATTCTATTGCAGATGAAGGACTGCCATTTGATAAAGTAGTTAAGACAGCATTCCGCGCAACATCCTCAGCGGAGAATTTGAGAATATTCTGATACAGATCGAAAAACAGTGCGGTGATCGCAAGTTCTTCGTTGATCTTCATGCATGCATGCAGGATCAAATTGTTTCAGACAGAAATATTTTTCAAGTAATACCAGACTGCAGTAGTAAGCGAGTTAACATTCATGCCAGGTGCTTGTTAGCCATATTTTAAATGCTGCATGCAGGGGCCCATCCCGATTCGTCAAGACCATCATTGCATGGCATGCGTGCACTTGTATATACTGTACATGTAGGTGTATTGCATGGGATTCTCCCAGCCCTAATAATATTCCCCCCAAGGCTTGCTGGCGATTGGCCTATTCTTTACATTGGATTATCTATCTAAACAACTGGTAGATATTAGATAATCCAACTAAACACGTGAGAATACAGTGTATATGCCGAAATAGTTATACTGTAAACAACAAAATGTCTACACTGACAGTAAACACCCAGTATAGCTAGGTGACTGGTGTATGAATCATATATACATGCATGTATAAGTATTCACGGACATATACATGCTTGGTGTATTTCTGCTTGACAATCTTGGCATGTGTGTGTGTGTGTGTGTGTGTGTGTGTGTGTGTTAAATCACAAAGTCAGTGTGTGTTCAATTTGCAAGCATACTGGATTTGGCCAACAGCCACTGCTTATCTCAATCAATCTACCCACAGTGTACACAGGTCAACCTCCATATATGCATGGGCTTCAAAATAAAAGAATGTGCCTGTGTGTGTGTGTGTGTGTGTGTGCTTGTGGTGTGTGTGCTTGTGGTGTGTGTGTGTGTGTGTGTGTGTGTGTGTGTGGTGTGTGCATGTGCGCGTGTGTGTGTGCATGTGTGTGCGTGTTAACCGATTAATGCCTAGAGACGCATATCTGTGTCAAATATGTGTTTACCGTTACAAAATAATTCTTCCAGACCCTTTGAAACATTATACCAATTAGAAGTTATTCATATTCACGGCTTCATTTAATATTGTTGAACCCCCTTTCCTACTACCAAAATCCCTCTGCTGCCTCATTTAGTTGATTTTGGACAACTGTACTGCAGATAAACAAATATATATTCCGGCGTTAATCGGTTAAATCACAAAGTCAGTGTGGGTTTCAATTTGCAAGCATACTGGATATAGCTAACCAGGCACTGCTATGATCAATCTACCCACAGTGTACACAGTTCAACAGACAGGTCAAAATAAAATAACAGTACCTGCGCGTGTGTGTGTGTGTGTGTGTGTGTGTGTGTGTGTGTGTGTGTGTGTGTGTGTGTGTGTGTGTGCGCATGTGTGTGTGTGTGTGTGTGTGTGCATACTGGATTTGGCATACAACAGCTAACCAGGCACTGCTTGATCTCAATAAATCTACCCACAGTTTACCAGGTCAACCTCCATGTCTGGGCATCAAAAGAACTTGGGGGGGGGTTAAATAACAGTACCTGTGTGTGTGTGTGTGTGTGTGTGTGTGTGTGTGTGTGTGTGTGTGCGCGCGTGTGTGTGTGTGTGCACATGCGTGTGTGCATGTGTGTGGTTA